>VWZS01003937.1:3630961-3707150 GCA_013397075.1 Rhabdornis inornatus | reverse complement strand
CCTTCCTTCCTTCCTTCCTTCCTTCCTTCCTTCCTTCCTTCCTTCCTTCCTTCCTTCTCTCTTTCTTTCCTTTTCCCTTTTTTAAAAATAATTAATGTATATGTTTAGGGATTTTGATATCTAGCATATGAAAGGTATGCATGTGATCACTTTATATAAAAGGAGAAAAGGTCTATATTGTATAAAGTGCTGAAAGTGCACTCATACATGTGTAAATGTCCATATATACTATGTATTTTCAAGGGAACACAGGAGTGCTTCTTCTGGAATGATGAAGAGAGCAGTAGATGATTGGGGGGGTGGAAAAGTCACCCCATCCCTTTGCAAAACCAAGCATCGTCTGTACTGCAGGCTGGCAAATAACAAGCATTAATGCCCTTAAACAATGTGTGCTTGAAAAAAAAGGGATGGATGTATTGAGGGAGGGAAGATTTGTAAATATTGCCTGCAAATCATTCAGTGCTGCTTTCACAGTGCAGTGCTAAAGACAGACTAAATTAGCAGTCCACTTCCCCCACTCTCCTTCCCACTCAAGTCATGTCTGTTTACCCTCAGTAATGACAAAATGTAGACAACTGTCTGCTAGGACTGTGGTGACATTGGCACACACATACCAGACAAGCAGAATGTTGTGGGAAACAGAGATTGAAGCATCTTGATATACGAGAAACAATTATCATGGGAATTGTTGTTTCTCAATGCAACAGCTATAATAAATAGTTGCCATATGCTAAGCACAGATGCCTCCTTGAAAAGCAGCCCTGTGATAGCACAGCCCATGTTCTCCAGAGTCTGGGGCTTTGATGAAATGACTGGATTTTTGCAAGAACTGCTGCCCCAAAGAAAGGTATCTCAAGCCACTGAAGACCTTAAGGGTTAAAAGAAAAAAAAAAAAGAAAAAAAAGAACAAAACAGGGCGAATTAGCAGCTTTGCATTTTGCATGTGGGTTTTGCAGGGGAACCTGAAGCCGATTCCTTCAGTCAGGTGAGAGAGCTGGGATGCCTCTCTTTAACATGATTTTCACCTCTGCTTGCTTCTCAGAAAACCAGGCAAACAGAGGGGCACAGAAAATCTTTTTGAGGAAGAAGTACTGCCCGCATTATTATGCACGTATCAGAACTGCAAGAGGATTTGGTGCACAGCAGGGGTCTCAGGCTTTGTTTGATTTCAGGGCTTTTGGGTGGAGTGCTTCGTGTATGTGTATGCATGTACACACACACACAAGCACCTATGCACACGTGCATGCATGCAGGTATCTGCACTCACGTATCACAAGACTGGTCTGTCAATCTAGACAGAAAAAAGTTATTTTTGTAGCAGAGAAAGGTAACCAAGCAAACAGAAGATGATTATATTCTTCCAACTATTTCACTAATACATCACAGGAGATTTGTGCTGTTCAATACAGAAAGCAAAACAAACTAAAAAACTAACAGGTCCAAATAAACCAGGCAGTCTGACTTGCACAGTTGAGGCTGTCAGAACTGATGCTATTTTATCACCACACCCGATTCTGCATCTTTCTAGATCCCAGGTTCTTTAAAACCCTATCTTCCTGGCATTCACAAAACCCTGCAGGCACATTCCCAGCCTTTCCCCCAGCACAACGCAAAAGCTAGATTGTTTAGGTGCCTAAGAAGAGCCCAGCCCCCGGGCCATTCAGAGTCTGAAGGCAGCTAGCTGCCGGGTTATACTGACAAGTAGAAGGTTAGATTCTTTTATCATTAGGCATCAAAAACTTAAAAACAACCCCTGCCTCTGTATTCTTCAGGTTTTACAGCACTCAGCAGCCTCAACCGTTGCAGTGTGCTACAACCAGCTACTGAAAATTTCTACTTCTTCACTTGTGCTAAAATGAAATTGTGGCCTCAATCTGGGCATCCAGGTGTTATTGTAACAGAAACATCTGGTTAACACTTGGGTCTTCCCTGCCAGGATACACAAGACCTGACACTCCAACAGGTTCCACTAAGTGACAGACGTGGATGAAAATCTAAACCTGACAATGATGGAGGGTTAGTGTGTGTTTTTGTGTGTGTCACTTTAAGAGCACGGCAGGGCATATATTTGGAAAGCCAGCTGTAAACCCCTTAGATAGGCTTTGGAAAAAGCCAACCCATCGTGCACAGCAGATGCTGGCTTCATAAATGTCACAGAACGCAATGATGTAACCTGCTGTACTGTTTGGCTGACATAATTTATGTGTGCTATCATACAGAATGGTAATAGTGTTTAGAATATATTTTTGAAAGTGTCAACCAAACGAAGAAATTTGTTACAAAAATATCAGCTAGTTTTTAATTTCTCATATGATTAACACAACAGTGTTTTACAGCTATGAGGCATTTCCAATAACTTTTCACATTTTTCATTCATGCAGTCCCTTTTAATCAGAAACTTTCTTTTATCTGAATTCAGTTGTACGCTTTGCTAAGAACTGTTACTTCAACAATACCAGGAACTTCCTTATTATTATCCTATTTATGCCAAGGATTCTGATTGCTACCCCCCACTCCCATCTCAAATTTAAAGGAAAATGGAAAACTGTTAAGGAAAATTAAACCCTGCCGAGTGGTTGCTATGCATTTTGAATAGCCCTTTTGTGCATGTATTATACATACATACATACTACATGAACCTTTTATTGGCTAAATTTGTATCTAGTGTATGTTTAATAAACAGCAAAAAAAAAAAAAAAAAAAGGCACTGTGAAGAGGCTGCCTGTTTTCAGCCCTGACTGGATCTGCAACAGCACAAGATAGCTGAATAAAGGACAAATGCTGAAGTGTTAAACATCCTTTTTTTTAGCATATCAAGACTTTACAGCTTCACACTTGGAGTTCTCAGAAGTGCCTCTGTTTCTAGGATCTTTTTGAGCTCTTACTTAAACCTGTCAAGCTTTTTTTTTTAAAAGCTGACCTATCAGTCATTAAGGCAAAAAAAACAACATCAGAAAAATAAACACCAGGATTTTTCCCATCAGCTTTTCTATCAGCCTACTAAAGCTACCATACAATGATGACAACATCAACACACAGGCTATTTTAACTCTTAATTCCACGGTGCTGTTGTATGTGAGGCACATACAGACTCAGATCCCACGGCTGCACTTGGCTGGTGACAGAGCAGTCTCTCAGGGCTGAAGAGAAGGAATGAAGTTCAACACTGGCACTAGAGTCTGCTTGACTTTAGACCTAGGGCTGAAGGCATTTTGCAGTCCTTACCTTAACCTTTTCCTCACAACATTTCTATGGAAAGCAAGGGAAGAACCAGCTGGAGTAAGAACCCCATCAGATTCAGCCTGTAGGCAATGCCACGCAAACAAGCTTTTGGCTGAAACAAGGTTGCTCTTGACAAACGTGGCACAAGGAAGCAGTTCAGCCTATGAAGTGCTACCCAACATTTCACGGCAACACCTGCAAGAGAGAACTGAAACCATGTGGATAAGATGGAGAAGTTCAGTTTCTCCAAATTTAGCTGGAATTTAGCTGCAATGCGCAAGTTGGCACTTGCCAGCTGTGAAAAGTAACAAAAGAACGAGTCAGGACCCTACCTTTTTTCAAACAGTCTGTTTGAAGGAGAAGTTCAGGCACATCAAACAGTATCTATGGCGGACCAACTGTGTTCATAGAGGACAGGAAGCACTCCTCCTCTTTTAGCCCATGCTCATTAAGGAGGGCAATTTCCTTCTGCTTCCTCTGGATGAGAAGGCTTGCTCTGGAGATATTTGCAAGTGAAAAATCTGACACTCAGATGAAGGGAAGGGTTAGAAAACCAGTAGCTGGTGGAGTTAATGACAAGAGGTATCTGCTATCATGGTGTGTCTGAGAGGAGTGACACTCCTCTCAGGAGTCAAAGCACTCTGCAGGACAGATCCCGTTGGACAGAAGGACACTCACCTGCCAAGTTACACATCTCACCAAGCCCTGCTAGCATGAGCCCTGCCCCAGCATCCCTGTACAGATCTCCTAGCTGAACACATTGATCCATCAGCAACATATAATACTGCCAATACATGGCCTCAGGACCTATGGGTTGCAGCTTTTGGAAAAGATACATCTCCAAACTATTTCCTCATTTCTTCTTATGAGCTCAGGTGGAAGTATGTTTACAAGTAGTGTTATGGCATGCTGCAAGGAATTCTCCAGGAATGCCCTGAGTTTGACCTCTAAATGTAAAGCAATGTCTCCACCATCCCATAACCTCTGCAACGGCTTGCAGCATACTCTGCTCCAAGTGTTTCCTGAGCTGCAGCAGCTGTGGGGCAAGAGAGCCATCACTCCCATGTCTCACCAGCCACTGGTTGCCACGAAGGGGATGAGTATGAGTGGCACCAACATGTCTCACTATGGTCCACATGCCACGGCCATGGAAATATTGAGGGAACAAAGGGCCGGAAAATGACAAGAGCAAAATGTTATTCTTTGCTCCTGCCATAGTGCTTCTCTACAGCCAAACATTTATTCCATCATCTCTAAGCACCTCAGATAATGTATTCCACTAACATCTCTATTTTTTTGTGGCAGATCAGATCTCAAATATTGTTGCATACCCTGCTGCCAGCAGTTACCCTGCCCCGAATGGGGACTATTGCAGCAATCCCGAGGGACACATCCCACCCCGGTTGCTCACCCTTGCAGGGCTTGCAGGGCTCCCTTTCTTTCACCTCCTCTGTCCCAGTGACTAATTTCTGACGGGCAGTGAGGCCTCTGGGGAGCAGGGCTCAGCCTGCTGGGCACAGTTGCTTTTGTTAGTTCCATGTTCTGACACGTTTAATTCAGGGCAGTCTCTTAAGCTTTTGGCTGGAGTGTCAAGAGTTCCTGTAGTGGGATCTTCATCTAATCTCCTCTGTGATAGTCTTAAAAGCCTTGTTTTCCCTTTTCCTTTTCCTTTTGCTTGGGCATTGTTCTTTTTGGTTTGCATGTGGCTAAATTCTCAAGTTGACAGTAGTTACTGAGAGCATGGAGGTAACTTCAATTACTTCTTGCATGGTGAGAAATCCGTCCTATGTTCCTCAGCTCTGCTTTACACAGACTGAGTGGTTGCTTTGGCTAATTACCTTAATTTTCCTGCTCTAAGACAGATATACTTCCTGTGTGTGACTCTCAAGTTTTCTAAGGCATGGGGGTAAAAAAAAAAGGCAAGAATGACCCGTGGTTTCAAGCATGCAGAGCGTGTTTGAAATAGGACAAAATCTTACATTTGTTCATTGCACCTGCCTAAATTTTCGAAGCAGATAAGCTGTTAGAAAAAGTGATCTTCACATCAGATTCCTAAATGGACACATCAGCAGATAAGAAAATGCCCAAAGCATCAAGGATTCACAACTGCAACAAAGGCACTAGGAGGATGGAATATTATTGCACAGAGATAAGAGCCTGATATTTAACAACCATTTTAAACCAAGTTTACTAAAAAAGAGGTTTGTTCAATAATTTTTTCTGCACGTTTGCTGAGATTCATGTACCCTCAGCTCTCTTAATGGCCTTCAAGTTGACTGGTCATTCTCCACCAGGTTTGATGGAAGCTGAAATTACACTACAAGTTATTAAACACCTACAAGTCTCATGTAAATAGACACTTGGGTTGAGGAAAGCGGTTCTGTTTGTGGCTCATTGAAGACAAATCCCTATCAAATGCTAAAGGTGCAGGGAATATGTATGGGAGGCATTACAAATTTCTCAGACGTGCAACCAGATTCTATTTCAGGATGCTACCTGAGGCTTGAACAAAAGTGAAGTATGAAAAAGTATGAATATGAAAAGTATGAATAACCACGGCCAAAGATAGATCTTTTGGGGTGCCTTTGGGTCAAAGGGTTAAAGCAGCAACATCTGCACAGGAAGACACTTCTAGAAAAACAAAAAAACAAGATCCAAGTAGTATGAATTTGTTTTCAAAAAGAAAAAAAGCACAAAACTTAAAACCCACAGCCCCCCAAAACATTTCCCCCACCTGAAATATTTGAGAAGGCAGAGGAGTAGCAATTGCCTGTAAGGTGTAATACACCATGTGCTGATGCACAAGGAACATTGCAAAGAACCAGGGTCCCTGCCATTTTCAGTAGAGAAACTGTGTCTGCAAGAGTTCGCTAATTTCTGGTGGTGTTGCTATTTTGCTTTCAAGCAAAGGCAACCAAAATAACAGCACTGAAAAACACCAAATGGATAATCCAAATTTTGTATATTTCACAGGGAAAAACCCTTTTGCATACCAAGCCATCTTCACATTTTTCATGAAGTGTCTTTTTTAATCCAGATATGATAACTTTCATCTCAAAGCAAGAGTGATTCTGTTGAAAGAGAAAAAATAGAAACCAATAAATAATAGTTCAGCTCAGAAAAAAAACCTTTGGAGCCCAAAAGACCAGGTTTGAAGGAGACACTAGGTACGTATCAGCCAGGGTGACAAAGGGAAAACAAATCACATATCCAGACAACTTGTTGATGGATATGCTTGCCAAAGATAATTTAGTGCTGAACACAGAGCTGAAAGCAACCAAATAAAAATCAATAGGCATCCAAGTGGTGCTGTGTAGAGCAGTTTTACAGAGGACAGCAGACATCAAAGTACGCAGTGAGAGTGAGCTGTGGCCTTTTCAGTTCTCAGAACTGAATTAAGTCGAATGCACATGGCTTCTTCATACAATGCTAACAGGATAGAAGGAAGACTTAAGCCCATCAGCAAGAACAGAGCAACGGATAAACCTCTTTGACTAAGACTTAGTTTATTTAGTCAGATGGGGAAAAAAAAAAGCAATCCACCAAAGCCCCCCTGAAACCATCACTATCCCATCTGTCTGTGTTATTAACAAAGACTTGTCCAAAGGCTGAGTGGTGTTAACAAGGCATCTCTGCTCATTTGAACTATACGAAGGTGCAGAAAGTCATAAAGTTAAAACATTGTTAAGCATTTACCAGACAATAACAACAAAAGGTACTGAGAAATCCAAGAAGATCCACTACCAGCAAATATTTCAAGGACACAACTGCAGGACATGAAATCCACATTAGAGACAGGTTTTTCTCTTGTCCCATCAGCAAGTCAAATCTCATGAAATTCTTTCTTTAAAGATGGGTGTTTGTGTGTGGGGTGTGTGTGTGAATGTGTGCGTGTGTGTGTGTAAATCACAGCAGTAAAGTACATCTCAATTCCACTGTGATCCTCTCTTTCTTCCTAGTCAGACACCACCACAAGAACACAGGACTTCTCAGAGAAGGAAGATATGTGTTATGCTGCATGCTCAAACAATGGGCACAACCCAGCAGAATTACAGATCTTGGCAAATGCATGAGAAAGCCAGAAAACAGCCACAAAGCATCACTCACTGACAAAAATATAATAGCGTGCTCCCCTGGGTCTGATGCATGCAGGGCACTGATTGGCCTGCATGTCTTCTGGGGATGCAATGCTGTTGGTGTTTTTTCAGACAAAGGAAAACTGGGAGCCCTAGAACTCATGCAAAGAAAATGTCATTATCAATATAACTTCTCAGTGTTTGGACGACCCTGGGAGCTTTCATCAGGCTTCTTTCAGAAATTACAAGAATTCACATGCCATCTGTTTGTCCCTAAAAGTGCAACAACTGATGCCATTATCAATCCTTCTCTGCCAAAAGGGATGAAATTGACTCCAGCCAGCTTCCCCCATGCAAAGATTGCTTATTCCAGCATGAACTGCATGCAAACCATTAAGCAGGCATTTGGAGATGATTCCTGCAATGTGAACCCACTCTCCTGGATCCAGCAAGTTATGGCTGGACAACTGATGCCAAAGGGAATTTGGACATTCAGTGGATGCCTGAATCATCATCACCAAAAACTGTCTTGAAGCTTATGAATTACAGATGTGCAGTGTCCATTCCTGCCAAACTGATGAATGCTTATGCATTAGTAATGGATTCAAATGCACAGAGATATGCAAGTTCCAAACTGTACTAAGTAAAAGACTGAAAGGAACAGTTTGCAAGATCAGTGAAGATTCGGCAGAGAAAGATTAAAAAGAGAATAATCATGTTATACAAGACCTGCGAAGCAAATATACGACATGATCCCACAGGGGGAAAATATAATGTTGTTTATTATGATATATTTAAAATTATCAGTTCCCTACTTCTGTTCAGAGTCTCTTTTTCATCCAAGAACTGTGTACTCTGATAAAGGGAAGGTTGTCAACAAATACATGCTTAGCAGCTCTGAACTACCCCACTGAGGAAGCTTGCACATCTAAACAAAGTCTAGAGATAGCAACACCTGCATGGAGCTTCAGAGGAATTTTGACCACAGGAGCCATGAGCAAAAGGAATGCCTGACCTCGGCTCACCAGCTGTTGGCTGGACAAGACGCTTGTGCCTTGTAAAATCTCCTCGACTCTCTTCTTTTGAAAGGTGATCCTTCCAAAGCTGCTAAGAATGGGAAACTCTCCTTGTTTAATGGAAATTAAATAAACTTCAGTGGAGACAATAAGATAGTGCTAACACAGGGAAAAGGTGGCCCTGCTCCCTCTGTGTCCTGGCTGTCACTGTCCATCGTGGTGGTACCTTGTCCTGCCTACTGAAAAATGGGCTTGTATTCATGGAATGAATTAGACTGGAGAAAGCAGATTCAGGTACACCCTTGTCCTCTCCCAGCTCCAGCTGAATCTGCTCCAGTTTGCCATTAAGCTAGTAAAAGTACTGGGAAAGGAAGAGAATAGCACAGGGTGAGAACAAGTAGTCAGAAGCAGAGGAAGTGTGGATCTACTGCTTTTATCAATACTGACAACTTATGCCAGCTTAAATTATTTGTCTGACTACAATCCTGAGATCTTCTAAATAGCTTCTCATTCCAGTTTATGTATTACCACTCCATGATCCTGTCATCACTGCCTGAAGCTGGTCAAAACACTGAAAGGGAAGAGCTTTTTGGAAAAGAGTTTCTTTTTAAAAAACTAAGCTCAAGGCTTTCTTCATGTGTGAAAAGGAGTGAATACCTGAAGACTACTCCTGCACATTTGGATCACCCCAAAACCCACTTTGTCTCATTGCCCATGACGATCACTACTGTCTGATAGCCAGTACTGAAAGTTTAAAGCAGAGGACATCCTACTGTGATGATGATTGAAGAGACTGAGGAAGAAAACCGAAAACCAAAAGCCAAAGCTCAATAAATTGCTCACACTCATTCAGAGACCAGCCTAAGTTAACTTGAGCACTTCTCCCCAAAACCATCCCATTTCCCTCTTTTCTTGCATGCCACACACAGTTTCTTGTTGAGCTCTGATAGTGTGCAAACCCCATGAAGGTCTCTCATCTTCAGTGGGAAAAACAAGCATTATTTACACAGTTTTGGATCACTCATTTCAGTAACAGTGTCAGCAACAAGTGCCAGCTTGAAGTTTTTATATCAGGATTTTAAAGTAAATGTCTTTCTGTCCATTAGAGCCCCCATCTCCAGGATGCTTTGATTTTTACATTGCTACGAAAAGAAGATCCTTATACTTCTAATTTTATTAATTTTATCACAACTTCTTAGCTTCAATTCACTTGGTATTAAAGTAAATTGACTTTTGTAATAAAATTATTTTAAACACATTTTAATAAATATTTTGTTTTAAAAACTTACCACAATCTGCCATATCTATCACAAATTAATATGCCTTTTAATATTGCATTTTTGAGTGCTTTAACTAAAGGAGCATAAAGAAACCGACATGACCGAAAAAAGAATTTCAGCCTTAATAAAAATATTCAATCTGTCTGGAGGAGTAAAAAGTCTCTTCTTTAAACTAGATAAACACTTTTTCCCTACACTTTCTCCTTCTACACTGATTCTGAGAAAAAGCATCCATGACATCCATGCCCCACATCTCCCACCCCTGCAGACCCTGGCTGTGCTGGCTGACTCGGTGGTACAGGGGTGGCTGCTGCCCATCCTTTGGACAAAGCACAGTTCCCAGTGCTCTCCCTGAGTTCACTGCTAACAACTTTATGGGTGTTGTTTTTTGGTGAAATTCATTGTTAGGCCAAACTTCTGCATCCAGCACCTGCACTCCTCTTGATGTCTGCAAACTCAATTGCTTCACTTGTAAAAATAGTGCCAGAAAGAGCTAGAAATTGCTCCTGGAGGGAGGGACAGTGCAGACGGGAGGGTGGCAGGCAATGCAGCTCTCTCCTTGTCCCCAGCAGATCCTCCCCTGGACGGGAGTGCCCACGAGAGGGTTTATGAAGTGCCATATGTCTAATTGGCTGAAAGGTAATATTCAAAGGCCCGCCGCTGCTCCCCGAGCTCAGGGACTGCAGCTGGCAGAGTGTTAAATCAGCGAACAGTTGGGCCCTTTGCTGCGCTGCACCACTGCTGCTGCTGCTGCTGCTCCCGGGGCCGCTGCCCAGTTTGGCTCATTGAGCTCCCCAGTCAATGGAGAAGGCATCTCTATTGTGCACCTCAAAGCATGCTCACAGCCCCTGAAAGAGAAACAGGCCCCAAACTACTGGGGCAGATCGTATGACAGGATTACTTGCTTGTTGTTCCTCTTTCTTTCTTTTTTTCTTCTTTAAAGGACTTCTATTGGACTACAGGAAGGAATTACGTGAGGGGGAGACCGTATTACATAGCGACAGCTGGAAAACTGGGGATTGCAGGCTAGTAACGGAGCTGGGTTCCTTCTGTGCCGGCTGGACACCTACCTAAGGCATCTTTTAATTAATTTGTGCAGCGAGTGATCTCCAGAGCCCAGCCAGCGCAGAGCAAATTGTCACACGACTGGAATCGGTGGCACTGTGGTGAGGATGGGATTTTTTCCCAAAAGCACACACAACAGCTCCTCACTGCCAACCTTAGAGCACAGAAGTGCAAGCATTTGTTGTTCTTACAGGATCCAGACATCCAGATTCAGGAAATCTCTTAAAGCTGTGATTAAGCAGAGGTCTGAGTGCCTGACACTCGAGTCACAGAAGAGATCTTTGCTGGCAAAAATCAGCATTTCTCTAATGGTGTCAATAAACATTGCCCGGCTGATAAACTTCCCTAGCAGTGCTTCTGTGACTGGCTCTGACACACCTGCCTAAGCAACATCAGACAGGTCATTTGTGAGCATCCCTCTGCTTTCTGCAGGCTGAGCCTGTGTGTGCACCTCAGACCCCTGCACCTGTGCTTCCAGTCAGATATCTACAATTTACCTTCCAGTGCTGTAAACAGGCACAGCACCAAGGATCTCTGGCATTGCTCAAGAGGAGGACAGTAATCATTCCACAGCTGCCCATGATGGCAGCAAGAGAATCGCCGCCTGGAGTTTCAACATCACCCTTGGCCCCTGCACTTCCCCAGAAATACACAAACATTACCCATTTCTGGTAAATTACATGTATATGCCTCATCTCAGCCTGCTGGTAGCATCTCAAGGCTTCAAAGCTCTTTAATAGACCATTCTCACTGTTCAAATAGCACTCAGTTAAGACACAGCGTAATCTATCTTCTCAGCACATGTAGAAAGTAGTTCCACTGTTTAATCTAGGCCTAGAAACTGCACAAAATGTGCAGTCCTGCCCTGGGTAAAAAAAGCACTTTCAGCTGGAAACTACAAATCCTGCTGGGGGCTGGACTTACAATGGCTTATGATATCAGTTTTCCTTGACATTTTTGGACTGAGGGAAAATCAAGCTGTCAAATCTTGAAGCAAAGTGTTAAATTCTGCTTTGTTTTGACTCAAAATGCAGAGTTGTCTTGGTCTGTAAAGATACCAAAACTCCCAAGCTCCATGGCATTCTTGGAGAGGAGAAAGATCGGCCCAACTTTCATCTACATGCTTGCACATTTGCACCATTCAACAAACAAGGACACCAAAGTGGATTTAAAAGCAGACTGGCATGAAACAAGTTCCCACAAGAGAGGGTTTGAATTTAGAGTGCTCAGGCTCTGTTGTGGTAATTGTGATAAGCTGCAGATAAATGCTTTTATCATAACCACAATAAAGGCAAGGTAAGAGACCCAGCATGCAGCTCAACACAAGCAAAGGGCATTACCCCACACGTGCCACAGAATAAGACCCAACACTCAGGCACTCACCACAAAGCAGATGAGGCAATGCAAATCCCCACCCTTGCTGGCTTTGGGGTAATTTGTTCATGTGCTTGTCTCCGGGGTGAGTAAAACCAGCCTGTTCTGCCAGAACAGCCTGAAATAGCAACATTTGCTGAAATTGTACATTATTATTAACACCTAGCATTACATGACAATGGATCATATCTTATCCAGCTCTACCATACGTCATATAGTCTCTGAGCACACAACATTATTGTACTATTCAGTCATTTAATTAAAACAATAATTGATGCATAGGATGAAAAATAAATGGCCTTTTTTTCCCCTGAAAACCTTACAACTTAGCCTTACAAAAAGATGGTATAGATGCCTGACAAAAATGGGAAGAGGATTTTTGTGCTAGGAACAGGAGAAAGGGGATTTTAGAAGCATGAGAAGTAAGGGGAGCTGGTAGAAAGGCCAGCCAGAGTACAGCTGACTGGCAGGCTACAGGAATGACTGGATTGAGGTAGGAAACAGAAAGGATAGATAAAATGTTTGCTTTTTGCAAGCTAGGCACTGCAAAGGGACAATACAGCTGAGAAAAGATTTTCAGAATACTTGAAAGAGACAAGACTGGAGGGAAGGGAAGTGAGAGAAATGGAAGGATGATGGGACAGTCTTCAGTTCCAAAGTTGGGGCTGAGAGATCGAGTAAGTGACTGCTGTCATCCAGGAATCAAAACGCCAGGGTCAGTGAGGAAAACACTGAGGAATACCAAAACAGAAAGTGAAAGACCAAGACATTTCACAACTTCAGAGCATTTAACATTCCCAAGCATCCAGACTTTCTGTTTCCTGACAGCTGTCACACATTTCACCCTACCTATCCTGGTCAACTTCACCAACAGCATTCATTTATCAGCTGCTGCTCTATCCCCTTCACATATAAGATGGAAGGAAGTACAGGGCAGAGTCTTCTCAGCCCTGGTGTCTGGAATGCAGCTCCTCTTGGCACCGTGGCAGAGCTGGGTGGGTAATGAAGGGCAATCTGGTCTAGTGATCCCAGCAGGCGAGGCTGGGAGGTGGGCATGCCGCGCGTCTCGTGCCAGCTCCCACACTTGCTTCTCCCTCTGTAAAGTGGGAATGCCACCTGCCAGCCCTACAGGCTTGTCATGAGGATTGATTAATGTTTGTAGACATTTTTAAGAGAGGGGGAAAGCTCACCAGACAAAGCTGCTAGAAGGCTGTGTGTGGGAAAATGGTTTTGTCACTGCTATGGCTGAAACTGAGGCCCACACCATAAAAAAATTGTTACATTTGGATTCAGTTATGTCCAAAAGATCTGTGGCTGTCAGGCACAACTACAACATGCAGAAGTCTCAGAACAAGTGACTCTTAACCAAGGGAAAAATATCCCTTGCCTTTTGCTTTTCTCCAAAAATCCCTCTGTAGCCTTGCATGTCTTCAGAGTTATGGGTGTTTCTGCATGATGCCAGTCACAGTCTCATCACAAAAACTTTCTAACCACTACCAGACATGCTCCCTCGACCCTGGGCTCCCACTGCTTGGCATGGGGAAAAAGCATGCCTGGCCCTGGGTCCTAGCTGTAATGCCAGCAGTTAATTCACAGGCACATTAGCTCTGCTGCAGCCTTTCAGTAGTTTGCCCCAAAACTCGCATCCTGAATTTTGACTGCGCTCCCTGCCCAGGCCAAGGGAAAATGCAGGGATGGGGTAACCCCTGCCATGGCGGAGCTGCCATTCCAGAGCACAGATAAAAGTGAAACCTGAGCAGAAAATGTTTGCGGTGCCACTGGCAATCAAGGGCCGGGTTGTCCCAGCAACGGGAACACTTCATCAGCTCAGCTAACAGATGGTCAGTGAGCAACAGGCAGCATATGTTCCAATAAGCACTGACATCAGCACAGATGGAGGGTGGGCAGGAGGCTGGCCCTGAAACATAACCTGACATTTCCTTCTCATTTGGTGCTGCATTGTTATAACTCACACAGGAAGATTAGCAGGGAAAAGTGAATAGCATTAGGGAATCTGCTCAGGAACCGATTACTAACACTCCACTGCAGTTTTAGATTTTTACTTAACCAGAGTGCAACATTGTTAACAACATTCAGGGGCAGAAAAGGAAAATGGACTGGGTTTTAACGATGGGGCTTTATTTTCATCACAGACGGGTTTTCCCAAGAACACTAATTAACAGATTGCCACCTTCTAGGAGTCTAGATCTCCAGTTCCACTATTTCTATTCCTTTTTCTTTTACTACTTCCATCCCTTCCCCAACAAAATGCACCCAAATACCCCACAGAATTAAATAAAGCTCCACAACACATTGTCACAAAGGGCATAACTTTCCTCAGCCCAAAATAATGCTTGCTACAAAAGACAGAAAAACAGCCACAAAAGGGAAAAAAATTAAAATAAAACATCTATTCCTGCTGACGAACATTCAATAAAAAGTAGGATTCAAAGGAGACTGTAGTCTTTGGAATCAACAACAGATCTATCCGGGACCCAGAGGATCAGTGTACAAACAGGTTACATGCAGGTTGTGTATTTATAGACTTGCACTGAGGATAATGGGCAAGCATGCTGCATGGCTCCAAAGTGCCTCTTTGTGACAGACAGCAAGATGTCAAGTAGATACACCCAAATGATGTAAGTGTACAGCTGTATCACAGGCAGATATTAAAGAGAGGCAGCATGTGCAGCCACAGCCTTCTGTTACCTTGTGAGATACCTTTAGAAGCCTTTTCCTCTGCCAGCGCGTGGGAAAGTTTAGCAGGCACCTCCCTTCAATGCTAATGGGACTTGTATGTACATCCATCTCTTGTGTCAGCAGAAGAACAGACCCTCCAGCAAAGCCTGTCTGCAGTCCTGGGGGACTGCCAAGCTGTTTTGGAAGTGGCAAATGCTTCCACTTCTGTTCCTTGTACCTTTCTTTGGAGAGCGTGGATTTGGTCAGAGATTTGCAGCCTGGATAACCCCCTGTGCATCCTCCTGTTTATTCACAGTTTCTTCTCTGGGGCTTTACCCAGATGCTCAGCCCAATTCACAAAAGGATCTCCCACCTTTCTTCAGACTACAATATCTCTGAGATGTGAATACAGCTCTTCAGCAAACAGCTGCATAGGGAGTCATCTGCTGATATTTTCAAGTGGCTCCTAGTTTTGCACAGCTCTGTATCTGGCTTCAGCATTACAGAGTTATTGGGGTAATATTCCACACATTTAGTGGCCACACACTGCAGCAATCACTTCTCATGTCTCTCAGCTTCCTAGAAACTTCTAAAGATGGATCTGTGCTCCAGCTGATGGCAATGAGTGTCACAAGAATCTGGTGTATCTTGAGCAAGGTCACAGAGTTAGTAAATGACAGATCTAGGAAGGTGCAGGGGAATCAATCAGGTTTCCTAGCTCGGACCCCCATCCTAATGATTAGACAGAATCCTCTTACAGCAGAACAAATTAGATACTCCTCAGCTCTGAACACATGTGTTCAGTGAGAACTCCCTACTGAACCAGCCATGTGTGTCAATGAGTGGACAGACACACAGAAACTGCAGATCTCTGCATTGTTGCTAACTGCCAGTGGCAAGCACTGCAACTCTAGCAAAGCCACTTAAGAACACTTTTAACCTGAGAAGACTGAGTAGCTGAGCCAGTTTTGATACATTTCAAGCACAAGGAGGCCAAACTGCTGAGAGATGCTAATTTTATGCTCTGGGCTGTTTTATGTCATCAATGACTTTCAGTATCAAAAAGGCAATCTGCAAGTCTGGGACTGTGCTCTTGGAAGTCCACCTCTTTTAGTGCTGTTTGGGGAATGGTGTTCCAGTCATAGGGGGTGCTTTGTTCCTTTCCTCCACTGCATGTACAACCAAAGCTGGTACATACTTACTAGTTTGGTGCAGCCTCACTGTCCCAGTTACACCAAAGACTTTATTTCAGTCATCACCATTTAGTCCTCTGGCAAATCTTCACTGATGTTAAAGCAGTGCAGATCCTTTATGGTGAATGGTCTTCTTAAGTGGAAGCTGGAGATGGTCAATGATAGCCAAAGTCAAAATGAAAAATCCAAAGCATGTGTTTTAATTACAGCAATAATGCTGACTGTTTACAAAACAGCTGCAGGGTAAGCACATACAGCCAGTATCTGCTAGTTAAGAACATTTGGAATGACATTTAACAAATTAAGTCTTTCAGGATCCAGAATGATTGGTTTGTTTTCATATAATGTGCTTTTCATGAGTTAAAAAATTTTCTGTATCTCTATTTGCACTACATATGTTCCAAAATATGAGGCAAGTGGAGCATTGGGATAATTTATCAAACAAAACAGGCCCTGAGTGTGCTATTTCTGGACAGAGGTAGTTTTTCCAGGAAAACCAGCAGCCAAAGGATGTTAACATCGCTTAGACCTCCAGAAGTTCCTTCCTCCACATCCATCAGTTAAGGAATAAACCTGGCCAAGGTACCTCAGCATTCCCCTCTAGTGAGTCCTTCAGTTCTCTGGAGCAGCATGGATAATTTCATGGGTAAGCAGATGGGTAATCTGAGCAAGAAACAGAAAGAGGGGAGATTGCTTCCACCTCTCTTTCACTCTCCAACTTCCTGATGCTCAGAATGAGCAGGATATTCATGTTTACTGAAATAAGAAGACAAGGAGCAAGGGGTACAAGTTGCATAAGGAAAGATTTCTAGTAAATAAATCACAATATCACAAAAATCACAATTTATAGTAAATAAACACTATATTTACAATATAGCAAATAAATTTACAATGAGAACAGTCATTCACTGGAACAACCTCTGCAGGGATGTGGTAGGGTCCTCATCACTGGAGGTTTTCAAGATGTGATCAGACAGGGTGCTAAATAATCTCATCTGGGCTTCTTCTCCCATGGAAGGTTGTGTCAGGTGATTTTACAAGGCCCCTTCAAACCTGGGCTGTTCTATGATTCTGTATCTCCCACTGCTTAGAAAGAAAAACCAAACAAGTTTTACAATATGCTTTTGGGAAGTGAGACTGGTTTCACCTTAATGTGGAGCAAGTTCTTCTCCTAAAGGGAAGGGAAGGTCCTGTGCTCCCTCACCTGCTTCCAGCTATCACTGTCTGTGCCTTCTTTGTGCTGGCTACAAGAGACAGATTAACTGGTCAAAAACCAGTCTGTTGTTGGTTTCTTGGGGGGGTTAGCTCTCAGTCAAGCCAACTCCCTGACTTTGTAAACAAGGCATGAGCAAAGTGAGCCTGTGGACAGTAGTTTTCAATCTGCTATAAAACAGTCCACTGGGATTTTCAGAACAGACTGGGCTAATGTCATTTGACTTTGACTCCTGTGGACACACAGCCACAAATGTGACAGACACTGGTGGGTCTTGTCTTCAGCTCTAACCACTGAGACTACAAAGTACGACCACAGGCAGGACCTGTAGTGGATGTGCTAGACCTACAAGTAAAATCTCATTCAGGCAGAGAAATGAACCTGGGGCATTGTCAATACATAGAATACGGAAGAGTCTTTATTGAGAGCATATCCTAGAGCATATCCTGAAGAAGCAGGGCAAATGGTGCAGCTTCTTCTCCTGACATGCCCACCAATATGAGGGCTCCAGTGACAGGTTAGAGATCCATTGCAAATAGAGAGATCCCAGCAAAACTTGCTCTGAAGCAGCATAAACAGAGCAGTTCTAACAAGGCTCATGCAACGTCAGGAGCATATTTGTGCAGGGAATGGCAGTGTCTTACAAGCAATTGCAGGTGCCTGATCTTAATGCTAGCAACTGCTTCTTTTTGTCCGTACTGTAGCCAGGACTTGTGAGCGTGAGAGAGATTGAATGCTTTGTAATGAAGGTATATTGTAACATTTCTCTCCAGGTGGCACTTTGTTAACAACAATTAGATCCTGATTCATCTTTGAAGGGCTAATTCTTATGTGGTTTGCAAGGGTCCTACAAGGAGCAAGTGTTGAGTGGGGGCACTTTAAAAGTATTAGTGAGGGGAAAAAAAAAGAATAGTGCCATAAGAAATTTGCAATACAATGCCCAAGCCTCCTTTGCACCCCACAGTAATTTGTTCTTATTCCTGTTATTATCCCCTCGGGCACTAATGGTCACTTTATTAATTAGTTGAAAATTGCATTCTAGGTCAAATGGCAGCTTTTTTTCCCTCCCATTGTTGCAAATTGCTAGTGGTATGGCCCAGTAAATGGCAGTGTTACTGCAAAATGGGAAAGATCCTTTGCTTTTCAAGATAAAGCCTATGGACCAGCTGCACTTTCCATGACATTTCTAAGCAGAGCATTTCCCCAGGCCGGCTTTTAAGCAGTTAGGAATTAAACAGAACTCACTGTCATTGTTAAGATTTCTAATCATAGGCTGTTACTGTATTTGCTCTCACTCTCCTCCCCCTCCCCCCCCCCATTTTAATTCTAGCCGAGCCTGTTTTCTAAGGTGCATCTCTGCAGTGCTTAGCCCCATTTTCCAGCAAAGTTGGCAGTGTCTTTAGGTGCCTTCATTTCTGGTGATCTGGTCGAAATACTTTGGAGACATCTGCTTATGCAGAAGAGGACAGATGCTTAGCTTATTTCTGAGAAATGAGGCCATGTCTGTGGCCTCTGAAGTTAGAGACCCGAAAATTACAAATCGCTCTTGAAAATATTTGCTGGCTACTGAATGTAGAAATAGAGCAAACCACAGTCTCAGAAAACAAAATGGAAATTACAGATTTTGTGAAAGTTTTTTCATAAAGAAAACTCCTACTGGGGACAATAGATGTTTAGCCTTTAAACCAGAGGATCAGCCCACCAGAAGTGAACATCAAAGCAGTCTATTTTCCATTAACTACTTTCTGCAGCCTACTGTGCTGGATGCAATCTGTCATGCCAGTTTGTAGTCCAGCAGTCAGGGAAACTACCAGAAGTCAGAAGACCTTGGCTAATTTCTCAGCACTGTCAACCTAACACATCTAAAAGGATGCAGTTCATATGAAGTAAGTTGCACAAGCTGTCTAAGACAAAGCATAGCCTTTAATTTTTAGTTTTTCAAGCTACCTTGGCCTCATACCTGCTTAATTTTCTTCTGTAAAATTACTTTTAAACTTCTGTTCTGGTAATCCCAACTCAAAACCAACAGAATTCAGGAAAAAGAAAAGACTCTCTCTCTGGCTCTTCAGGGATTTTACTGAAATCATATAAAGAGCAAGAAAACTTTTCGTATGGGAGAAAAATGCAACAGAGTCTTACAGAAACTCCTCACAGGCTACCCTTAAATACCTGAGAGCACAACTGTTTTGGATAGATCATATCCAGCACACAGAGAGGCATCTTATCCTCCAGCAGGCTGGACACTCATCCTCTCAAAATCTAAATGCTCAAGCTGGCACCAGCTGTAGGTCCTAGTGAGCATTAGACAGAGCAGTTAACAACCCCCCAAACCACTGCTCTCCTCCATCATAAGGACAGAAGAAAAGCTTTATTTCTCTTTTTTCTTTCTGCCCTCTCCTCTCCCCCCTCCCTTCCTAATTTCTAACATCATAAACGACCAACCTTGCTAAGTTGGACTCTATCTACAGGCAGATGGGGGTGTTTATGAGGGAGAGGAATGGTGGAGTGATTAAGCAATAACACATTAGTGTAAACAAATGCACAGCGACAAATTTGGGATTTCTTTCCTGCTCCCAACAAGGAAGTGTTAAGACATGCAAACTGGCTCCTGTTAGCACTTAATATTTTTTCTTTGATGCTATTTTTTAACTTGCTTGGAGCAAAAGTTTCTTACAGCATTAGTTGTTGCCAAGAAATAGTAGCCAGCAATGCAAAGAAGTAAAATTCCATCCTCAAAATAAAAGAAGGCCGAATTTGCAGGTTAGTATTTCTTTTGTTCAAAAACTTCAGGAAATCATTAAAATCTAATCTTTATTTAAAAGCATAAACCACAATCAATGCCTAGACTTCCACTGGTGTCACACAGTTACAAGATGAGCCTAGATATGCAAGTAGTCAATAAAAAACACAAACAAATCTGCATTAAGTGTATTCCAAGTGAGTATACGCTCAAGATTTCTGATTTGTTTTTAAAACCTAGAAGTTTTGGTCTAGATGCACTGGCCAGCTTCTAAATGCTCTGTGCTACTGTACATCAACTGTACAGCTGCTCTCCCTCTTCTGTTTGGAAATGCAATTTTGTAGTGGATTTGTTTGAAACTCTCCCGTTTGCTCCTTTGTGAAATCCCCCCACTGCATAGGAAAGGTGGAATAGAAATTAAATCACACTTACAGAATGAAGGCTTTGTTAAAGAGAGGAGCATTGCAAGTTGCTCAAAGATGGTGAAGATTTGGGGGCAGCCTTATCACCCTGTTTAAATGTGGTGATCTTTCATATGTGTATTACGTAACAAGAGGTTCAGCTTTGTCACCAGCACCCTGCCTCAGACCTCCATAAACTTCACTGGAATTAAAAACCCTCCAGCAGAATGTAGATCAGAAGGACTGAAGGATCTGATGGATAATTAAACTATGGGACAAAGATGATTATCAAAAGGCAGCACATTATACACTTACATCCCTTTCAGATGAGCTGCATCATGATCACAAGTGAAAATTAAAGTATTATCAGGCAGTAAATACAGAGCCTGCTTGTCTTCTGCTATTAACAAACAACCTCTTGCCTAAAATAAAGCTGAATGTGATGAAGGTAACTCCTGAATGGTTACCTTGACCTAAATTTTCCAAATACCGTAAATGCCATGCCAGTTTCTCATAACTTTTCTGAAAACTATGATTGCTTTCACTGATTAATGAATTTTAAAGCCACCTAAAGCATATTTAGGAAACACATCTGATATCAGAACAGCTCTCACAGTACCGTTTTGCTCTTTAATATGAGTCCAAAATACAGCTGCAGACTTGTCAACCTAATTTTTGAGACAGGGTGCACTATTTTCTATCAAAAAGCCTGCAGCTATCAAGCATTTTCAGAAAGCTTATATTCAGGATTGGTTTCTGTGCCTAGTATTTCTTGTGCCTTCCGGCATGAAAAAGAGAAGCTTGATACATTTGAAATATCAATGTATTAATACAAAAAAGATCATGCCCAGATTAACTATATTAACAATTAATTTTTTTAAAATCTATCTGTTTATCTATGTGACCACTACTAATAAGAGGTAATTTGATAAGTGATCTAATGTGTAACTGGGAAAATAAGAACCAATTGAAAGACAAAAGCCTCAAAATACTAAATTGATGGGTTGTGTGCACACATCCCTTACGTTCTGTCTTCTTCTTGCTTCCCTGGCCTGTGTAACTTTTGGGTTTGTGCTTGTGTCTGATCACCAAATCAAGTCCTTCATCTCCAAAGGAATAGTAAACAGTTGTACAAATATCACCACTGAGGAGAGGACAGTCTTTTGGTGTTGTTTCTAGGCAAGATACAATTTTTATATCAAACATGAACACCGAGTGCAAAATACAACTCTGTGTGACTGAAATTCTGCACTCAGTCCTTTGCTCCGAAGAAATGCCTATCTTCCTATTTCACAGAATCACACAGAATCACAGAATATGCCCAGTTGGATCACTGAGTCCAAGCCCTGGCCCTGCCCAGCATCATCCCGAAGAGTCACAACACATGCCTGAGAGCATTGTCCAAACCTTTCTTGAACTCTGTCAGGCTTGGTGCTGTATGTTTGTATTTGTAGTTTTTAGAGGTATGGGCTGTCTAGCACTTGCAATTGCTAGAGCTGATGTCCTGCCTGCACTCCGATTTCAGGTGTGTTAGTGAGTTTCAAGCCGTGCACTACCATAGCTGCTACCTGGGCAATGAGCAGCACCCAGTACAGCATCAGGGTCAATAACTGGCTTGGGTTCCTTACCTGAACAAATATTCCAGACTGTAAGGTCGAGGGATTTTAATAAAAAAAAGATGTATTTTCCCAGTTGACACAAGCAAAACCAAGCATTAGACCTTAATTTTGTAGTAAGATTAAATAAATTTAGGCTGGTGAGCATTCAGACAGAATTCCCTGCCAGCTGCCCCTGTCTTTTACAAACTACTCTTCAACTCATCATGTATTGTCTCAATCCATACTTCCAGCTAAAAACTGTAGGCTAAATTTAATGTCTGATCACCAGCCTAGGGCTCCAAAAGCAGTACAAGCCAGAAAGCTCTACGAGTATCAGTCTCAAGAACATAATCTTTAACAAATGAGATTCCATGAGCTGGTTCTGAACCAGCTTCACATTTGTGGTGGGCACAGTTGAAACACAGTGTACCCATCAGCCTGGCTATGGGTGAGAAAGGTCTGGATGTCAGCTGCAAGGTCTAGGAAAGCAATGAAAGCAGAATCCTAATTCTGTTGGCATACACAAAGACATTTCGCTGGTTTGTAGCCATTTTCAGCCTTTCCAGCTGTTTTCAGCCCACAGGCCACATCTATTGTTTTGACACTATCCCAGTACTGTGGTGGTTTCAGCCAAGCTTCCTGACCCCCTGTGCTGTCAGGGTCTTAAAGCTGTCATGGAGCAGCAAGGGGGGCCTGCTACACAAGGGGAGGCAAGCCAGCAGTGGAGGGGCAATGTGGGGCAATGACCTCACTGCTGAGGGTGCAGCCCCAGAGTACCTGAAGGACAGCAGAGCAGGTCTGATGGCAGGAACCAGCTTCACACAACAGTCCTGTGATTACTGGACAAGTCCATGAGGATAAGGGATGTCCATGTCACACAAGGAAGTCAAATCATCAAGGCAAAGGCAGAATCAGACTGGCACAGGACTGAATTCCTGCAAAGGAGATTAGGCAAGCACCAAGGGCAAGGATTCAGGCTTAAACACTGCTCTTGAGTCAAGGGTCTGGTGTGACTCCCAGGAGACTTCCCACAGCTCTCTCACTGACCAGCTGGATCCAAGGTCACCCAGCTGTAGGCAGTCAAACCCCTTTGAGGACCAGAAGGAGAGCCTGGCAATGCCTTCAGGATGCAAACATGGAGCTGCCAGCCACCTCTGCACCAGGGACACCAGGAAACACTGGTGATTGTAACAGTCACCATCCCCGAGACCCGTCCTGAGCAACCTCAGCCATCCTGAGTGACCTACACTGAGGAGTTCACCAGGCCATCAGCCTGGTACCTAAGAGGGCAGCCTCACTAGACCCACAAAACCTCATGGCACTCCTGGGCTCTCAAGCATCACATGCCTTTATGGCAGAAAGACATCAAGGTTTCTGCATATTTACTGGGCTAGCCATGCTTCCATAGAGCCAAAAGATACTAAGGAAAAGAGGCTGTGCACCACAGAGGAATATCCCATCAAACTTCCAAGTGAAGGAGCATATACTAGCCTGTGCCCCAGTTTAGCTGCCCAAGGGGAATCTGTGTTTAAATGTGAACATGTAAACTTCTGATTTTCCTCCCCAGCATTTAAATAAAGACCACCTTTGCAATATAATACCGTACGTTGGAGTATCCTCATAATTTTGCTCAGATAGCATGGCACAAAAAGATCTGTAGAGCTGTTTCCCTCCATCTCAGCACAGCACTTGCTAAGATAGCAGAGCAATTAAAATTGTAGCCTCCTGTTTTATAAGAGAGGCATAAACTATGTTTTGATAATTGCAGTGCCACAGCATCTGAAGATTAACTCATTGTTTCAGGATTTTCTTCAGTCCAGATTCAGATTCCCAGTGTGATGGTGTCACAAATGAGCAAAGAAATTTGAGAGGAAGAAGAAAGTTGATAGATGTGTTCCTGACAGTCACTCTCTCACAATGACCATGTCACAATTTCTGCTGAGTCACTGTTGACTAAGTTACTGGCGTTACAGAATGTTCTTTGGATCCCCTCCCAGAAGGTGAACACATAAACCTAATAAATCAATCCACAATTTCACTGAACATTAGATGAAAGGCAGCAACCCAGTGCATAGGCTAGAGAAGACTAAGCAGTACAGCTGAAGAAGAATGCTTTTCTTCACAGACATACTTTCCTTCACTTCAAACCTGCATGCTTCTTTTTCTTCTGTTCTGTAACCATTCAAAACAACCCTGTAGTCCACATAACCCTATTAAACTGGAACCTTTATGGTCATGTTCTCTGATTTGATTTCTTTCTAGAGTCCATAAGCTCTGTGGTATTGTGAACAATTCAAAGTTCAGTGAGATGGGAAAGTAGCACCTCTATATTTCAACTCCATGCTTCTGCTTTCCCTCTACTATTCCTGGCAGGAAAAAAAAAATCTTTTGGCTTGGAAATAATAATAATAAGCAGCTTATGCTTATGGTCTAACATTAGGAAGAAAAAAAACCTCACAGAGACGCTATCAATTCTTCAGCAGTCAGAGTAATTATTACCAACAATTCATACCACAGCTAGCACAGCAAAACTCCCACTCTAACTCTATTTAACTTTGTTTATTGAGGACAACAGACATCTAGACATCTTTTCTCATATCAAAGCCTGAAGAGGGAATTACCAACAAATTCTGGCACACAATCACATTCTTTTAAAATACACTGTTATACATCATGAGATCCCTGAAACCAGAGAAATTTTCACAAAATTCAGACCACATTATTTCAAAAGGTTTGGAGGGGAGGGATAAAAGTGATGGTAAAAAAAATGACAGTACAATTACAGTCAGTGGCAAATCGATTGAAAAAGGAAGCAGGAATACCCCTATGATGACAGTGCATTTTCTGAAATGCAAATAAAGACACCATGTTGTGTGAAATCGTCTCTGCTCAAACTTTTAATAAAACCAGAAATCCTTATTGCTTATTTATTTAGTTGGATTGTTGCTAAATACAGAGTATGAAAAATACATTTATTGGGTTACCAACAGAAAAATACATGGGAGGAAACTGAGTATGGAGTTATGGATATCTGACAGTGCTATTCATTTTGACATAACATGGATACTAAACAAGAATAAAGTTCCACTGACAGTTGGCTCAAAGGAGTTACCTGCACAAGGCCTAAGAAACAACATTAACTGAATAATCACAGTCACAGAATGGGTCAGGCAGGAAGGGACCACACGGGCTCATCTGGTCCAACCTCCCTACTCAAGCAGGGTCATCCTAGAGCACCTGGCACAGGATTGTGTCCAGATGGTTCTGGAGTATCTCCAGTGAGGGAGACTCCACAACCTCTCTGGACAATCTGCTTCAGTACTCGGTCACCTGCACAGTGAAGAAGTTCTTCCTCACATCCAGGTGAAACTTGCTGTGCATCAATTTCTGCCCACTGCCCCTTGTCCTATTGCTTGGCACCACCGAGAAGAGTCCGGCTCCTCTCTTGACACCCCTTTGATTTTAGAACTAAACAAATACATATTCTTCTGAAACTGAATCACAAAGTGAAACATACCAATTTTTAAGAAACAATTTTGAAGGTGTTTAAATTAGACTTCTGGACAGAAAAGAAATATTGAGTTCTCATATGCATTATCCATTATAGAAATAAAGCATGATAGATTCTTTCCTCAGTTGAAAAAATTATAAAAAGTTGCTTAACTAGAAGTATAAATCTGCTTAATGAAAAGCATCAAATGTAAATGCATTTTTTTTGTAAAAAAAGTGTTACATTTTACAAGAAGGTCACACTTTCACTGGCAGATGGTGCTTACATCAGTGATGTCATGTTTCAAACTTTTCAGGGTTTCAGTAACAATGGGATAACCCTTAAGATACAGATATAATCCACAGTCAAGACATAAACCACAGTACAGCATAGACATGATGCATTATTTATGGTGAGGAAAGTATTGTAGTATAAACAACTATTACAAAAATATGCAAAAATTATAGTTTAAGTCTTAAATTTACACGCAGGAATACTTCACAATGTTATAAAAACCAATTCAGACTTTCCTTTGTCAAATGGACAAAGCACTGTAGCTACACTGGGATACTACTGTGCCTCAGATACCTCTAACTTAAGTTTTAGTGATTCTGGTCTCATAACAAGCTTAGACTTAACATTATAAGTGATTAACAAGCTGAACTGCCTCAGCTTTGTGTGATTTCCTCCACAGTCACACCGTTCAGTTACTCTGCAGAGTTCATAAAAACAGGCTTTCATAAACAAAAATTATCCCAGTGGCAATTATTCCACCATCCCAGTTTGCCACTTGTAGACATGAATTCTTTACTGAGGCGGAAGGTGGTATCTCCTCCAGTGTGGATGTCCTGATCCTCTACCTGGAGGAGTAAGACAGGAATTAAATACATTCAATGAAAATTAAAGCAGGAAAACAAGGGCTTATTAAGATAGCCTGCAAGAAAAGTTACATTTATACATATAATAAAAAAAATACATGTTCCTGTCTGGGTGGTGTGTAATTATGGCTAGTATTCTGAGATCTTGGAGGATAAAGTGCATGGTGGCTCTTCGGTGACTGTAACTTTTAAACTTAGTCCAGTTAATGCTTAGAGATACTGAATCTCATCTGTAGCTGTTAGATCTGACTGTATGAATTCAGGTAAGGATAATATACAGCTTAGAACCAGACATAACCTATATTTGCAAATATTTTCACATTGGTTTAAGTGTGCCTGTGCACAATACTGCTTTAGTTAGAGAGTCCTATTAGCAAACCAGCGCTCACAATGTAAATTAAATCTTTTCTCAGCCCTGAAATTCTACCAGGTCCCATCTGCATTACAGTTCTACCAAAATCCGATTAATCAGAAACATGCTTGAAAGCAACACCAATGAGGAATTCTTGACTAAGTACCTTGCAAATGAGAGGCTGCTTGTGTTATCAGCAGTTATGTGTTTTACAGTGTGCTATGACTGAAGTGAATGTACTCTTTTGACACAATTACATTCTGTGAAGAAACAGATAATTAACAGTGATTTCCATAGTTCTTAAGGCTCAATTTATTTTTAGGTTCTTATAGAATCAGTTAACATTGTAATGTAAAACAATGTATTAGTGGCCTTAACTTCTAATTTATGAAGTTTGTCTACCAATAGGGTATATGGGCTGTGGTGTGGTGTTGCAGCCACAAACCTAAAATCCATAAATTATCAAACAAGAAATATTAAGGGAAAATCTACCTTCCTGAGGCTTAGATGTCCTTCTCTGAGTAACACGGATGTGATTTTACTGATTTGTACCACATAGCCAAGAAATTTATGGAGAGAAGTTAGATGAATAAAATCAAACAAAAAAACCCCCCAACCCTCCCAAAACGCAAAAAAAGGCACAGCTGAATTCCTGCACTCAGAATACAGCTAGAGGATAAGCTGATTATTACAGCAGCTGGGTGGTTACTATTGAACATAGAATGAAGGATGCCTGAGTCCAGTTTTTGTTCTGCCTGAGGGCATTCAAGCCATCCTCTCAGAGAAATACCACTGCTTCTCTGGTTGATGCTTTCTTGGTGGAGGCACTCTTTCCTCCACTGGTGAAGCTGAGACATTGCCACAGAATTCTTAAACATTAACTGATAAGAGAGAGCAAAGGCTGCCTAATCATTATGTACACTCCTGACACAGAAGATATGGGTCCCATGGTTACTCTTCCTTTACTTTTTACTGCATTTAATCCAATGATTTATATATTATATGCAACAGCAGGAACCATAACAGTGTATAATGGAAAGGTACATAGAGGATGGGATAGACAGATATCAGTAATATTACTAGGGAGTTTTATCACATAAGATAGAAACATGAACAGAAAATGGCTACTTTTTTATCCTTTTTTTCCTTCTCTTTGGTGAGACACACATATAGCAGAGACAACAGCTACATAGAGAAGTAACCCAAATACCTGGGCTAATATTAGCAAACTTAGGAAAAGAATTTTGTCAGAGTAAGTCATGTTGGGAGATCACTTTAAAAGAAGCTCTAAAACATTGCAGGGCTCTTTCATAAAGACAGATGTATTTTTCCAATGAACCTGTTTCACTTATAACACAGGTGATTAAACTGCAGTTATGGGATCATGTTTTAAGAGTGTCCTGAGGATAAGAAATAGGGCTAGTGTAGAAGAAGCCAAGATGTTTAAATAATGCGACTGAAAGACATTTGTAACATAGCAGCACAGTTACTGTGGAACATACTTTGTGGAATACACCTTGCCATAAGATCTCTGGAGCTGGTCAGAGATTGTATGACCCCTGAATATCAGGTTTCTTCAGATGGTCAAGAACTGGTAACAATGATCAGCTTGGGTTTTGCTTATGGTCAGCATACATACTCTATATTTTAGTTTTATATTTTACATAGAGGATCAAAGAATATTATTTGTGAATCAAATTATATTATCTTACTCTGAAGCATTCAACAGTGGCAGCTGAAACACATTAAAGACTTCACTGTATCTATTTATTATTTATCTTTCCTAATCACACCAGTGATCTTATTTGAAAACCTCCCCTGGAAACAAAAGAAATTCAGGCTCTGCAGACTTAATAAAATAATTGATGTTCTTAGACACCTCTCTCTGTTTTGCTTATTTTCCTTAATCTATGTGTATGTACTTCAACTCACAGTAAGGAAGCAGTAAAACTGAATTAAGTCAGCTCAACAGTGTTATCCACAGTGACATTTCACTGTTCTTTTCAAGAAGTGAGACTGGTGAATGACTTAAGATTAGTGCCAAGGCAAGACAGAACTTGCATCTGTATCACTAAGGCAGTGACCTGGAAGTGGAGACCCTGATCTAGAAAACCACTTAAGAATGTGTTTAACTTTTTTCATATGCTTGAGTGTTTCGTTGAAGTATGAATGAAGATCTGCAGCTAAAGACTTCAGACACATTTCTGTGCAGCTGTGCCAAATTGTTTTAGAACTATTACAATTTTAAACACAGTTCAGCTGAGACCAAGCATGAAAATTACAAATACCACATGAAAGCCTATTTCCCGGAACACTGTGAGTAGAAGATGACTGCAGATTACAATGCTACACTCCACCTCACCCTGCAGAGTTAGTTTTTGCAAGTGGCAATACACAACTGTGTAACTGATGCAAGTTTTGTTGCTGACTGCTGTAGGGTAACTGCACACATAAAATGAACTGCAGGTAGACACAGAGCTGTTACACTGGTGATAGGGACAATTCCAAACCCACAAGCACGTAGCCATTTTTTACCTTGGGATTGCAGATGTCTTTGTGTGAACCCCCTCATCTGGTTATGATATGGAGAAACAAAATGACTTCTGTGTGGCTGTTGGAACCTGGGATTAAAATCTCTTTCTTCTCTTCCTGAAAAACAATATTCGCTAAGCAACTCTGACAGTATGTAAGATTAAATGAAGAAAAAGAGAGACGGTGTATTCTTTTTCAGGAAACAGTATTTCTTACTTTTGTGCCAAAATACTCATGCACAATTACTAGCTTTCCAAACTAAATTCAGCCTAACAAGCATGGTTCTTGTCCTCATTTCCATCTATGCACATTGTGATTACGGGCTGTTAACAAGTGTATTTAGAAACCAGATCAAAATTTTATGACACAGATTTGGAGACTGCAGTCATTAAAACAAACAGAAATCTCTCTCCAAATTGGAATCGCAAATCATAATTAAAATGGTTAAATATAGCTCTCAAGGAAAAGCAGATGCTACCAAGGTCTGGTATTATAAATCATCAACAGATATCCTCAATTTTGAGTGTCCAGCATGAGCTTGTTGTACAGCCACATCAGGAGTATTGCTGCCATATAATGCAAAGTAGTGAACTAGCAGAAAATCATTCTGTCGTAATTTGCTTAAGGAATTCTGAAGGGGTAATTTTTATCCTCACAGAAGTTAAAACTGACCAGGTATTAAGCAAGTAATAAATATTATATGAGCATAAACACTGAGATTCAGTGTAAATTATTTCAAAGTCTCAAAGCCTCAACATTCAGGCTGATCTGTGATTGATGTTAAAAACCTTTCAGATGTTTTTTTCCCCGAAAGTCAGGCAGATAAGGTAGGGAAAACAAATTTGCAAACCGAGCTCTTTAGCAAACTGAGCCATAAAGTTGAGGGAAAAGAGCAAGATCTCAAATAAAAAAGCACAGTTCTTCAAATTGCCCAAAAGGTCTCTTCTATTTTGAAATATATCAGCGAGTCCAATAAGAAGTATTTCATCTCCAATGCCTCACTCAGACCTTCAACTCAAGTATCAATGTTAAATAGCTCCCCTGAGGCAATGAAAGAAAAAGCTGAATCATTTTTAATTTTTCTTATAAAAATATCTTTAGTCACTGAATAAATAGTGATGTTTCTGTCAAATAAGGATACTTATTGCATAGATCTCACTAACTATGTACCTAGATGGAAATATTATTCTATGTAAACTTGGGTAATCAAATTTACATAAATGGCTAAAAAGGGAAGTATTTTCTTACATCTATTCATTGCTTCTTGGAGAAAGAACTTAAAATTTACATAGCTTGAGTGGCCTAGGTAATAGCTGCTGCTGTTGAAAGATAATTCAGGTCATCAATATAGTAACTTTATTGAGAAAATTCACACAATGCCAACCTGTGTTAAATCCGTTCCCTCTTGGTCTGCTCTGTATCGTTCTTTTCTTTGCCAAGCAAACCTTGCAAATGAGAGATTTCAGATTCTGGAAGGGTGTATACAAAGACTCCTGCAGAAAACACAGTTAAAAATCAATGGCTCTTCTGCTCTTGTTTCTTCAGGTGCAGCACAAATTAAACACATACACAACAACTAAAAGTCTTGTCTTAGCCACAGTTGTGCATGCATGAAGGCAGCAGATCTGGTTCACACTTTTACACAAAAAAAAGTTTGAACATTTAATATTAAACGTGGATACTTGGAGGGATGAGTAGGGGTGCAGAAAAAATGCTTCTCCCTTTCTCAGTGAAGTGTGTTTTCCTTCTCTGCTCACATCTGTAAATCCCTTGCTGTCCTATTCTATGACCTTACACCTGTAGATACACTTAACCAGACTTCCATCTGCAATACCTCAGGCAGAGATGGTTAAAGCCTCCAGATAAGGACAAATGAACTCATGGAAAATACACCAGTTAAAAATCAGTCTCTTAATCTCATACATTAGAAACAAAACTTAACCCAGCAGTAATACATCTGCCCCAAATCCTGACTGATAAAACATAACTAAGTCTAAAAAGAAACAGAGGAATTAAATTCAAGTGTTTATTTTGTGGTATGATGAAAAATTCTACTGTCAAAAGGACAAGCTGAAGCTATTTAAAGATGCAATATTGAGAGATGTGATACATCCATAACTTTCTCTTATTTCTCTGAGCTTTGAAAAAGTGACAAATCTTAGAATGTATTTCTTTTTTACCAGATTGGTACCGGGCATATGGGACTTACTACACAATGAAGAGAATTAGGAAAAGAGAGATTTTAGAAAAATAGCATAATTTGTGACTTTCATAAAATAGAATTGATTTTTACAGGATGACATTTCCCTTTTTAGGAGCAGGAAGGAGAGAAGAAGATGAGAGGATAAGCTAAAAAATCTAATAGGTAGCAACACTGAAGTAACTAGAGAGGTTTCTTAAGTTAGAGGTAGAGTCTGACTTCCTGAATCCTGCTGAGAACTTCCCTATACATTTTTTTGAGTCAACAAACCTCTTTAGGAAGACTTAACTAAAACCCACAGATTTAAAAAAAAAATTGTTTTACCACACAAACTGGGTCCAACCTCTGAAGAACATCCTCTAATGAGAAAAACCTTTCATTTTATTCCTGGGAGAATAAATTCAGAATGTATGGAGGTTGGATGAAAAGCAAGATCAGAAAAGAACAAAACATATAATTTATGCCAACCCCATGATGTAATTTGGTTTTAATTTTAAAAAACTGATCATGAACATACTCATTAGTGAGGAGCACAGTAAAAAGGCTAATAAAGTGATAATATCATTGCCTCACTTCTTTATGGGACTATTATAGCCAATTTTCTGTGACGATAAACAAACTAACATGATTACAGTTTTGAAAAACAGAACTTGCATAGTATGAGTTAAGCATAATTTTTTAAAAAAAATAGATGGCTCTATTTTTATTCTAATCAGAAGCTGTCCATTTTTTATATCTTTACCAGCTGTTAGGCTACAAAGAGCTGAGCTAGCCAAAAACTTGCCCACAAAAATATCAACTGTATTTATTGTACATATTTTCTTCTTTTGGTATAAGAACCTGTAGGAAGCAAACCCTAAAATGTTCAAAATTTTTGATACACATGTAAATATTTAACCAGGATTGTATTTCCACTGTAATTGTAGGAAACCTATTAACTGTATTTAAGCCTATCATATTTAAAACAACACTGATTCTGAGATTGCCTCAAGTCCCTAAAGTAATGCAACTGTCCAGATAATAGAGAAGGGACCCTAGGAGTTAGGAGACAAGCACTGAACAACCAAAGGAAAAACTTTTTTCCCATTATTTTTCTTTTCCATAACAAAACATCTCATATAGAATAACTTTTTTTTTTCTTCTATCACCAGATTAGATTTATGGTGCTCAAGGTTAACAACTTGTTAACAAACAAGTGCTGAAAGATCTTGGCTTTCAGCAGTGCATTAAGCTCTGCCAGGAACTAAGTACCATTTTTATTTATTAAAGTTGAACTTATAATAAAGTTGAACTTATAATAATAGGAAAAACCAATCACATATACTTGTTGCCTTGCCAGTGTTCCCAGCTAAACTGGCATCTCTTGGCAATTCTCCCCAAAACATATTCTTGCCTCAGACTGATAAGCTGGAAAGCTATTTTATTAGTCTGGGTACATATCTCTGCCATATATGTACCATAAAATTGTACTTAAAAAAGAAAAAGGTATTTAAACTACTCTGAAAGTTCACATAGCTAGAGTATTTTTCCTCACAACAGAACAGTTTATCTGTGTTTTTTTTTAAACAGAGCATCAGGCTTTTAAAAACCCTAACCTAGATATTTCAGTTGACCAAGCATATTTCTAACTCTGTTCTAGGAAAGTAAGATCTTTCTTCATCTTTGTTATAGAACAGAATAAAATAGAACTCCAACACTAACATAAGATTTTAAAACATTTGCTAAAACATACTACATAACACATTTAAAAATACATGTATCAATTAACATAAAAGTTGTACAAATTTAAATATGCTTTGTTGAAGTTATCCACTAACCTGAATTCTACCCAAATGGAAAACAAGTATCAATTTCACACAGATCTGGATACTTTTACATTTTTCTATTTATTCTTTAAACCCTCTATTGTTTTGCAAAAGTCCTGCATGAAATGCCTGGATGAACCATTAGCCCAATCCAAAATCTATTGAAATCAACAGACCAATTAATAGTAACCACAAGATTTGGATAGAGGTTATGGTCCTAATCATATGATTGAACACATATGGAAAGAATTATTCTCCTTCTTCATGCTAAAAACATGCCCATTCCACCCACCCACAAGAGCTGCACTCTTCACTCCAGACCAGCATGGTATGCAGCTGGACACAAAATAACAAAAGAAAACCAGCTATACAAAAACAACTGGCATTGAATGCATGAGATCAAAATAAATCAAAACTGAAACCTTTTTTTCTCTGTAATTACTTTACTTTAACCTCAAGTGATACATTCAGTAGTAGGTAAAAGCATCTCAAAGGTAAGATTTTCAAAAGTAATTAAATGATACAGGCTTTTCAGACACATTAATTGAAAAAGACACATTAATTGAAGATCTTTAGAGCTTCCTTCCCAGATGGGTACAGATCTACCCAAGCACCTCTCCACATATTCTGTGCTGGTGGGGCACGAGGCAGGTCTGGTTTGAGGCTTCACCAGAGCACCAGTACAGTCTTGCATTGAGTCTAGCAGACTCTAAGCCTGCTCCACCTCTAAGCCTGGACATGATGCCACTGTGCAATGCACAGTGCTCAGCAGGACCCTGCTACCTCCCAGCCCAAACATGTTTGAAATCTTACTGATCTTTTGGTAACATAGCATGCAAATCTTATAAATACCCACATTTGTAAGATAGAGTGGGACTGAGAACTAAATAAGTACTTAGAGCTACTTAGGAAAGTAATTGGTGAGATTCTAAAAGAAATACCCATACTTACCTGGTCTAAAAGAATGTATTTTCTTCTGATTTCCAGCTCCTCCTTGAGTTTGCCAAACCTTCATCTCAGAATTTAGATTCCTTAATGCCTTTAAAAATATCACCCTCAAACATTTGTTTTTTTAAAGGTGTTCTTAATAGGTTGCTTAAAATTTTATGGGAGAAAGATCTCATTAATATCTCAGTACTAGAAAACTATTGTGGGCATTTTCACTTTTGAAATTGACAACTATTTTCCTTATTTTCTGAGTACTGGGAACAAAAATAAAAGTAAAATTACAGCTTCCTTCATAAGCTCGGTATTTCTACTTTTTTTTTAAATTATTTTTTGTGGAGAGGAGGAAAAAGGAATAAGAAAGAGAAGAAAAATACAAAGAAAGGGGAACAGTGTAAACATGAATATTAAAACAACAAACAAAATGGACAGGTACATTTTCACGAAGAACGTAGAACTAAAAGGAAGTGATTGCTTACATTGCCTTCCAAAAGTTCTTCCACAGAGCAACCGCGGTGTGACTTCTGGTATTTTTCTTGAAAAAGTTTTCCATCAAACACTGCCCAGGGCATCAGATCATCCATCCTGAATGGAAAGCCACAGGCACTGTTGGCCATGAGCAAAGTCGTAAGGCCACGGATAATGACAGCACCCAGATGTACAGCCCTGGAGTCCACTTCGGCAAGCTGTGAACACACACACACATGCAAAGGCAGGTCTCACAAATCAGGAAATATGAGCCATCTTACCATCACATATAAGCATGCAAACAGCAGAGAAATTTATCAACTGTCCTTCTGTCCATGATGGCCCTCTACTCCACAGCAGAATTTGTCTGAGGGTTCTGTACCTAGTTTTATTCAATAAAGTGAAATAAGTGAAGTTTAACAAACACAGCATCTCATTCAAGTTTTTAAGACAAATTCATCCAAAATGTAAATGGAAAGACAGAATAAATGGCTCTGCAGTATTTTTCAAGCATTAGCACTTCTGCAGGAAAAAAAGTTCTGTTAGTGGAATGCAAAACATAAACTGGGAGTAGAAATTGATGTGTACAGTGATCCACTGACCTTCCAGAGTTTGCTTACCCCGGAAATATTACAGCATTTAGAGATCATTTAAATTGCAGGATTTGACAGAACAAAGTTTATTGTATCCAAGCTTTTATTTTAAACACTCCTTTAACTGTAATCTGAAAGTCAAATTGTTTCACTTCAACCTGGATGTCTCCAGAAGAAATACTGTAATCATGTGACAACATTTAGAAAACGCATAATGAGAAACTCAACAAGACAATTAAAACTCACAGCCAAAATAAACTCCATGGGTGAATTTAACATCCTGTTGTGGCAGAGGACAGCAAAACATAAAAACCTTGAATCCAGTATGTGGAAAACTCTGCTTTTAAGTATTGTTTAAACAGTACAAAGCTCCTCAGTGGGCAATGCTTTTCCAGTCTGCACCAAAGCAGTCTGTTAGGATCAGGAGAGATTGTGTGGTATCAATACTGTAATCCGTGGTAGCTGTTGTACCCTTACAGTATAAATTATACCAGAAATAGAAGAGTATCCGAAACAGTCCAGAACAGAAAGGGCAAAAAGTAACTTGAATTGTCTTAGCCCTAGCTCTTAGGGCTGTGAACTGTTTGTCTGAAATGCAATGGAAAGGGTTGGCCATTATTACATCTTACATCCTGAAAGATCTCCAAAAGACTTAAAGGTATGAACATACACCATCAGTGCCCTATTTTTAAAAATGAACAAGAAGTAACAAAATCCACGAAATGCAGTACTAATGAATCACAATTTTTCTCTCCTAAGGTCCACATAACAAAATCAGGAAACCTTTGACAGCAATAAAGAGCTACAAAGCTTCTTCCAAAAATGAAAATCAAAAACCATTTGGAGAATAGGGCCACACCCTGGTGAAGGAGCTAGGTTTTCTGCACTGTTATGCAATGAGATGAATTCTGTTGCAAAATTTGCCTAGGTGAAGCTGACTTCTCTGATGGGGTTCTCCCTAACCACAGAAAAGGGGCAGTAGAGTTCTGTTGAGCTAACTTGAAGATATGAGGTGCATCTCCATGGGCTGCTTTCTGTAAAATGCAAATGCAAAAGAGGACTCAGATATGAAGATGCAGGCAGGGAGATGCCAGGCAGGGAGGTTCAGAGCCCTCTGGGAAGAACTTCTTCTGTCTCTAGTGATTCCTGCAAAGGTATCAAGCTGGCCACCAGGGCACTGACCCAATGTGACAGTCAGTAGTTGAAATTCATCCAGTGCAGACAACTGGAAACAACCACTAACATCCATAAAAATGCAAACAACACAAGCTAATTTCACAGAATTGTACAATGGTTGAGGTTGAAAGAGATCCTAAAGTTCATCTAGTTACAAGCCTCCTGCCATGGGCAGGGACACCTCCCACAAGAATTTGAGCAGTCATTTAGAAAATGAAAGGTCCATATTTTTCTGATTGTGACACTTTATATTTGAGTAGGGAGACTATCTTCTGTCCTCCTTTTAAAACTAATGTATTTTCAGTAGGGGATCAGGCCACTGAGTTTCAGGAAGTTATTGCCTCCAGATGTCAACTACCATTTTGCCAGCTGAGACTAGTAACTACATGCACACTCATAACTCTCTTGGTCCGGCAAGTAAAGCAGGGGTTTGCAAACTGTTTAACAATGCTGAAGGGTACTTGAGAGAGGAATGTGGTTTAAGTGAACCAGTATTTGTACTGAAGTAAACTGCTAGAGTGCACACAGTCACTTACCATGTGGCAGCTGAGATTCTTACATTGCATTTACTAGATTGTTTCTGATCAACAGATCAAATCTTAAGACCTGCTAAGGAAGAGTGTCCACATCATTTACAAACCTAGCTGTGTTCTTTTCAGTTAAACTTGAGAAATATTGACCAAAAAGATAAAATAATGTTGCTGGTGTCAGGCTGTACAGTTAGAAGACTTCATTGTCTAGGGATATCAGTCCATAACTTTCCTAAAGCACTGTAGTATTGCGGGGTGGAGGGTTTGTGTGTGTGTTTGTGTGTGAAGATATCAGGTAGGGCTTGGTGTTTTAATGGAAACTAGTATGAGCAAGACCAAGGCAAGACCCATCAACAGTGATTTCTTTATTTTAATAGGACAGGAAATACATTCACTAAAGGGTAGTCTCTATTTTCCCTGTCTGGCAATGAAAACCAAAGAAAATGAAAGCACAGTGAGCCTGTAACAATGAGGCTGTGCACATGGCAAACCACAGAGTTGCCTTGCCATGGGAATGCTCACAACTGCTTGGTGTCTGCAATGTTAAGACATCATGATGAGAAGTGGAAAATTCCAAAAGAAAAGAAGTCTTGTCTTGCAGGGCATTACACCCTAGAGATTACTCCCTTTTGGAAACTGTGCTCTTTTTACCATTTCTATAAACTCAGGACCCCAGTGAACCACGTGAGATACAGCCCTGTGATCCTGCTGCTGCTACTCCTACCACCAGCTGATGACATTTGTGTGAGAGACACAGGGAATGTGTGAGAACTGCTCCTCCTGCACAAGCTGCTTGTGCTGCTGAGCCTACCCATGGCAGCTCCCCACACTCCCAACACTTGGGGAAAAAGATTACGTTTTCTTATTTGGCAGCATTAACTGAAGACTGAGAACTCAGAAGTTCACAGTCCTGTAGCACCATTGCAGCAGAGGTTACTGATATCAGAGGCTTGAACTGAAATGGGTAAGCTACCTGAAAAGAGCAAGAGAAGTGCTACAGCATCCACAACATTATAAAGTTTTTTCTAACAATTTCAGAAATCTCTTTGCTAGAAGACTTAGAGATTTATCTCGTATCACTGAGTTCAGGCTGATCTCTGTGGCTGTGTGCATGAGCACTGGTGACAGAAAGAGGCTTGGTAGAGTGGAAGGCGTTTGCTCACAGCAGCACTTTGCAAGTCTAGACTGAGAGACTGCACATCTTGCTGGATAGTTTTAACTTGCAGGAAGAGAAAATACATGGATCTTGTATACAAAATGCAAATTTCATCTAATTAAATAATAATTTAAAAAAATAATCAGGATGTAAAAATACCCTTATGTTTTAAGAAAATACTATTAGTCCTCTGACCCTTCTTTGTAGATTCACATGGGATTTTTTGATAGAGGAGTAAATCCTATACTATGCATTTGAAAGCTGCACAAACTATTTCCAGGAGCATACCAAAAAAATGTTTGTCCCTCAACTGATTGGAGCTTAAAGCCTTCAAATTCTGTAAAATAATAAATAGGTTCTATGACAGTTGAAATGTGAGGGCAAGTATCTGAACATGCCAGATGTCAGCAGACACAGTAAAGGCATCTCACCATCTGAATTTCTTGAAACCAAGGAGAAAAGATGTGATGAAATTTCACAGTTCTTTACTTGTGCTACTTTACATGTCCTCTGTATCTCAATGTACTAAATACAACATTTCATTCAAAAACTGGTTTCTTTAATAGGATTTTCAACAACATCTGGGCATGCTCTTTTTCAATGGAAAAAGTCTGTATTAATAATTGTTACTTAGGTTAGAGTTTACTTTTTTCCTGTTGTCTTCTTCCTATGGTGAAGTCAAATACAGAAGATATGACTATGGCTAACATTTTGATATAGAAATTTAAAAAGAAAAAGCTTTGAAATTACATAAGGCATTTCTCCTACTCCTCCCTTCCCCACCTTCCCCATCCACCTACAAAAGAACATACCTGTTTCTGTGATAAAATGAAAAACATAACACTCAAGGACAGGTTAGTATTTGATGATTTCTAGTTAAAATGAATCAATTCAATACTAATAGTTACAAATCAATGTAATTTGTCCCATGCAATAAACTGCAAGAATTCAAGTGGTAGTGATCAAAATCTGTGTACTTGTCTAGTTTAACCAGCTCCTTTTAGATTCATTTGAACTCAGACGGTATATCATCAGTATTGCTGCTTCTTACATTAGCTCCCCCAGCAGCCACCTGTATCTTAAATGATCAAATATTTAACCATAGGCAATTTGTGTTGAGCAATAAAGGCAGCAGGTAGATCCTATCTCAGGAACCTGTCATTAAAACAGCAGGGCTTAGCTTTGCCTGAGAGCACTAAGGCACACTGTGTTCTAAATATAGAGAGATGAACACTCTCTGATGACAACTCTTTGCAATGGAAAGCATCACTAAACAACCTCAACCCAAAGACAGAGACCAGGTTGTCCTGCCTTCAGCCATTAGTATAAATTCCCAGTGGGAGTTGGAAAAGGATGCTAAAGCCTCTGCACGTTGGAGCTCTATTCTCTGTTCTTGAGAGCAAGAAAACTTGAACTGGTGCAATGCTGGTAAATTACAGGAGTGTCACCCTGCAGAGGTGGGCTGCTGCAATAGTGCATTTATTAGGCATCAGTCAGCTTTAAGCAGTAAGCTGCTGCGCTTTGTCAAACAGAGGGGGGAGAGGAGCACCAGTATTTTGAAAACAGACTAAGGTTTATTCTGATAAAAGATTACGGCTTAAATTAAGCTCTTCCTGCTTAAACAAGGTGTGCAAAGGAAAACGCGGATTGAAAAGAGATCCTATGAGGGTATTGGCTGCAACAGAAACTAGAAAAACCAGTTTTGAAACACTTCCAAGACTTTGAAGTAAATATTTAGCTGTAAACAACCCAATTGCTTAGTATTTATATGTTCAGGAAAGTTTATTTACTGGGTTTTATCAGGACTGTGATGTAAAATGATACCTCTATGTGGAGCAACACTCGTATTTACATTAAGCCAAAACCACCACTAAAGTAAACTTAAAAAAACCCATAAAATTGCTTTTACCATTAAGCACTCTGCAAATAATAACACAGAAGTACTACTGCTAACCAATTTGCAACTAGAAAAAAATTTCCTTCAGTTCCAAAAAGATTACATCTCATTTCTTGTTTAATTTTCAGAAACAGTTGCCTTTATCAGAACTCTTAATCATATCCACAACAAACCCCAGCATAAATGACACTTCTGTGATAATGAATTTCACAATTAAAACATTTAGTCCTCTCAGCTTATTCATTCAGTCCTGCAATGGACAGTACATTGACACCTGCAGAAAGACTGAAATAACATTACTTCTCTTATTTTAGCTACAACTGCTCAACTCTGGTCTAAAGTGCTAGTGACAGTCCACAATACCTGTAACATCTACAGAATGTCAACATCAATTTTGAATTATAGTCACCAGGCTAACCATCTGACTGTAGCCCAGCCAGAAGCCATGTCCCTTCTACAAAAGTGAATGGATTCATCTGGATTTTCATTTTTAGTGTCTTAAATATTTGCTCATGTTTTTGGTGACGTACTTGTCCTCGAACCTCCTCACCTTTCCATCACATAGATAATATTGAATTTAGTTGGTAGAAAATTACTTTCTTTAAATCTTTTTTTGGGATTCTGAAAATTCTTGTAGCCTGTAGTGATGTCTCCTTCTGACATGGATGCCCTAATACAAGTGATGCCACAATAAAGTTTCATTCCATTGGGCAACTTAGAGTGTCTTCTCCATCTTCCCTGCTGTCCATTTAAAACAACCAGCAGTAAGTACTGCTCTCCCAGACTCCTACATTTCTGTCAAATGCAGCTGAAATTGGCCAACACATTCAAACATTATTAGGGGATACAGAGAAAAAATTTACAAAGCATGCAAAAGGTCACTTCTCTCCCAGTAACTTTCCATTGTAAGCCTTCAACCACCGAACTTTTTCCGCTGTTTTGCCTTCTGACACTCCCTATATATTTCTGTGTTCTACTGTCTAGCTTCATTACCAAAATCTTCAAAATGAGAGTCCTCATTTGCTGCTGCCTCATCCTGACCACACTTTTGATCTAAAGTTCTTATCCACACCTTAATCCAGTGCTATCCCTTTGTTTAATCATAGGCTGGTCCATGGAACACAGTTCTAGGTGTAAAAATTCTGCCACCAACAGAACTACTCAAAGGAGTGTGCTTGGCTGCCTTTGCTGACGCAGCCTGTCCTTCAAGAGCTTCAGGCTCTATTGGCAAAGGACAGCCAGTTAGACTTGCAACTGCTCAGTGCACTGCTACAATTGTCCCAGGCTTAATGAGCCAAGCTTAAGAATCAGTATTCTTTATTTTCCTCCCCAGATTCAGAGTGGAAGTTCAAGATTTATTCAATTGTCCTAATGTAGGACTACCCCCTCTTTTAAACTGTTTGAGTTTATATTTCTTAAGGGTCTGATATATTTCCCACTGAAACCAGCAGAAAGATCAGTGAATTTCAGCAGAATTAGGTCAGGCAAAATTTAGCATGTCTGAAGCACTGCAGCTTCCAGAAACATTATCACAACCGTTATTCATGTCATAAGCTCTTCAAATAAAACTGTCATCGAACCAAGATACCTTATGTAGAGAATTCCAGGAGAACAAATATTGTTTGCCAGTGCAATATGGGTTTTGTTGGGTTTTTTTTCTCCTTGGGTTTCTTTGTATTGCAAAGCAGCTGCACAATAAGATTGTTGATACTGCGTTTCACCCTTTGAAGTGGTATGGTCCACAGTAAACAGTTCTGGCTATTGAATTTTCTAGGTGTTAAGTCCATAGGTTGAGGAGGAAAAGAACTTGTCTGCTTCTATTTCATGACAATCCCAAGCTCCAAGACAAATCAAATGAGCCACACAGCAGCATTTCAGATTACTTACGAAGGGAACTGACAAACTGTAACCTGTGATCAGGTATGTTCAAGATACCAGGATTTCATTTGTAACTAAACTACAATAGAGTATCCACTTCCAGAACAGCTATTCCTTTCGAAATGGAAAATTGCCATACACAGCTTGAAAGTTGCTGCTTTTTGGAACAAGAATGCCAACCCTGTGTTATGGTTTAGATAAATACATACAGAAAAATTAGAGAATCCTTGTTTGGTGCACACAGCTGTTGCATAAAGATGGTCGTCTGAGCTATTCAAGAACTGAATACAAATTTAGGTTTTAAAGAAAATAAAATTATTTACAGGTAGTATCCTACATTTTTTTGTATTAGCACTATGTCAGAGAAAATTAAAAATAAACAGGGAAAGAGTTTATGTGAGAGAAACTTGGCCATTTTTAAAGACTTATTGAATACAGAGAATAATGCTGTTTTAAAGAAAATGCATGCTCTGTAATAAGCCAAACTTTGGCATGGCAGCCCTTCAGCCAGCATTGGACTCTGCAGGCACTTTGCTGATAACATTTCAGCCTCAGGAACTGATCTGCAGCCATTTTAAAACAAAGGGTACCTTTTTTTTTTTTTAATGCAGAAGGCGTTGTGCCAAAATAAACTTCCTGCAGAACACCACTATGCTTTCAGCCTCCTATAATTGAAAAATACTACTTACCATTGCTCCTAACCTGAACTATTCCTCTATTGTACTGAAGCCTCAGGGTACAAATACAACACACAATTGTATGATTTTGCTAGAAAGTTAAAAGCACTGAGCAGGTTGAGGGATGGATTTTTAAAAGTGTATTGGCATAGTTCTGCTTTTATTGCATTCAAAAGTAAAGCTCTCATTGAGGAACTTACAGAACTTAAGTCCTACCATAGTAACATTTTCTACCAAGATGTGTTTGTGTATTCTATACAGAGAGAGAATATAGAAAATTACTGCTAAATAAGAAAAGATACTTAGGTACGCATTATCTGTCCTTGCTAAAACCAATACCTATATATCTTTGTACTTGGCAAGGAACTGAATGTCTCTTCTTTTAAATCTATCAGGCTAATATATAGCAGCCTAGATGAATGTAATATACCTTTTTAGTTAATGTGCTTAGTGCTGGTGTAACACTAGACCTGATGAGATTACTAAACAATTACCTAAATCTCTCCATAAATCACTGTATTTTCTTTGGAGGTAGGTAATACACAATTACCTTTGCACATTTGGTGTTTATCATCCCTGTTTGTTCTTTCCTCATGTGTAACACTGGGATTAGAATGTCTTAACAAGTGATGATGTCTTGAGATGCTAAAAAATAATGCTGGTAAGGGATATTATAATGTGCTTTTATCACTTTTAACACAGCTCCATTTCTTTATAAAAAGTTCCTTCAACCACATCTCAGCTGTTTCTCAGTGAACATTAAATGAAATGACCCTAAAACAAAGATGAAGGGGAGGAGAATATATGTATGACACCAATATTAATGTTAACATATTAAAAGTTCACATTTGCACAGCACTTTTGGCTGAAAAACTTATATTATTGAGACTACTTGGTGCATGACTGTTACAAGCAAGAACTAAAATACAAGAAAGAAATGAATAATTTGACCAAAGTCATAGAAGAAGCTACAGACAGGAACTGGACACTGTCTGACTTTTAAACCCTGGACAGTGGCCATGTCAATCAAGAGTACACTTGAAAGAAAAGGGAACAAATCAGTTCTTGGTTAACCTTGCTGTTTCTAATATCTTCCAGATGAACATTTCTACTACAGTAATTTGAAAACCTCCAGTACACCCACCAAAGCACTGTAACCATACTGCCTATAAATGCATCCACCTCTAAGTGGCTCATTTCAGAAAACACTAGGCTTCTCTGAAGCTGCACAGAGCCATCTGTTTCTGCAGGGAAAGCCTGGACAGATGTGCAGCTCGCACTCCTGCTCAGGCGTGACAGAGGCGTGTGGGCAGGTGCAGGCGGCCCCCAGCAGATGACGGGCAGGTGCGCGCGTGCCACCGCTTCCCGACAGCTCCATTCCCTCCCTGCTCCAGCCCCTGCATGTCACCTGCCCTGGGGGACACAGGGCAGCCCTCAAAGGCAGTGGGGAGCAGCCCCACCTACGCCATGCAAACACCACCTCCAACCCTCATGGGCTGCTTGCTCCTTCCAGCATACAAGGAACTATTCCTACAAACAGTGGGACCTATTGAACTCAGGAGTAAACGTACACTTTGACCAACACAAACTTGGCAGGAAAACTTCAGTTGATACCAGAAATATTTATTTTCCCCTCTCTATAATAAGTTATCTCTGACTTTTTCAAAGCTGTCAGTTGGCTTGATATTTTGGGAGAGCTTTATTACCCTCACTACTAATAACTGTGTTTCACTTCCTGCAATTTTATTTTGCATGGCTTAAAAATTAACAGCAATTTTGTTATCTGAAATTCCAGACTGTCTTTTTCCTTAAACATCCTGAAATATTCTTTAAGCTATACACAATCTAAAAGCAATTTATAACTGAAACATTGCTGCTATTTCCATGTTGTTGAAACCTTGCTAATTATGAGCGACAGGACAGTAAAGGGGAAAACTCACAGAAACGCACAGCAAACTTACAAAATTATGCAGAAAAAGGCAAGACCATCTCCCAAAAATGAATAAAAATCCTCTTTTTAAGATCCTTGCTCAAAACCTTGCGTGAGATTTTCTCCCTGGGCAAACTGAATCCATCTAAATAAATTAATTTTTTTCACAAAGTGGAAGAGATGACCTACAACTCAGCTCTCTATAGTGACCTGAAAGGAGGCTGCAGTGAGGTGGGGGTTGGTCTCTTCTGCCATGCTTCAAGTGAAAGGACAAGAGAAAAATGGCCTTAAGCTGCACCAGCAGACATTAAGATTAGATAAAGAATTTTTTTTTTTTCACTGCAAGAGTGGCTAGGCACTGGAGTAAGTTGCCCAGGGAGGTGGTGAAGCCACCATCTCTGGAAGTGTTCAAAAAGCATCTGAAGGTGGCACTTGCAGATGTTGTTTAGGGGTGAATGTGGTGGTGCTGGGCTGATGGTTGGACTAGATGATCTTGGAGGTCTCTTCCAACCCTGACAATTGTGTCATTTTTTGTGAAAAACACAATCAAATAGTGATGCTGTCCATTTTATACAATAGAATTTACACAGCTATGTCAATTCTGGTACCGGGGCTCACGTCAACGGCAAAAAAATGTTCAGGGAAATAGACTCTAATAATACTAAAAAATACACCAAATTTTGTCAAGAAGAAAATGGGGAAAGTGGGGCAGAACACCAATCTTGTCTGCAAGCTGAGTATGTCAGTTAAGCCTAAGATTTCTTTTTAATATGCTTATGAACCAACAGCAGCAAAAAAGGTAGAGCTAGTTGTCAGTGGACTAAGAAAACTTTCTTCAGAACTTCCAACGATGCCTATGAAAATGGCCACAGGTTTAGAGATGGGTCTTTCAAAAGCACTGTAAGCACTGAGTAACTACAGCTCCTGAAACATAATTGTATTTGCACTAATGCTTGACCCATGTAAGTGCAGTGTAACTGTTCTATTTGGACTGGTTCATTTAAGACTGTCTTGAGTATATGAGAAGAGTATTTCTAATTTTGAACAGGGACTGAACCAATTCCAACTTGAAATCACATCCCACACTGCTGCACTTTAGCTCCAGATTAGCCCAGAACACTGAGGAAACCTAAAGACTGCAGACGAGAAAATGCGCTGGGAAGCAATGCCAAGATCAGCAAATCACCTCAATCCCCCCTGTTCTCCACCACTTGCCAGCTACAATCTCGCCTACAATTTTTAAAACACTTTTGACAGATGCAAATTTTGAGGGAATATAAACACTGATTCAGTAAAGCATCTGGGAATGCACTCAAATTCCATTTTAGTTAATACTAATGTACATCACAGAAGCAGGTTCTTTTGTATATAAGAAGGGTTTATCCCTAAGATCTTTACAATATTCTTACTTGCATTTTATGTTTTACTCAATCCAATTAGACTTCAAGCAAATATTAATTAGGAAACAGTCACACAGACACAATAAACATACACTCCCTGGGGGAAAAAAGGATTTTTTTCAGCAGTCATATTTTGAAAAATACAGATATGTCACAAAGGCTGTTTGAGATCTGTTTGAAAAATATCACACATAATGGTGTTGATAAACATAGCTTGTCTTGCCAACACATCAGGAGATTGAAATTATCGAGTGTTCAGAATCTAGGTATTATTTATGCTTTTCTGTCTGCATGGCATAGAAGAAAAAACACAGAATAGATGTAGCAACGTCCTTCTTTAAATCTGAGGGATCCCAACCAAGACACCTACACTACTCCTTATGACTCTAAAACATACTGCTATTTCAAATGGATGTGGCCAAGTATCCCTCAGGAAAATATTCAGAGAAAAATACCTTGTGTAATATTGGTATAATACCAAGGCAAACCAAGGTATAAAACCAAGGTAATTTTGTTTCCGTGACACTGCACTATGAAAAATACTGAAAAGTTCTGTGCAACTAAAATTCTTGCTAAAGCTATTTCCAGCTTTCAAGTTAGTTAACTAGCTTGCTGAGTACTTCTTCTTCTTCTTCTTCCAAAAGCTAATTAAATAATACCTAATACATATTGTGTGAAAGTTCATTTGTAATCAAGTCGCAAAGACTCTCTGAATCCTATAATTTCATCTAAAGTGATTGTGCCCATTTCACATCAGTAACAATTTTAAATAACAAAAAGCTCTTAGAAAGTTGAAGGAATATATTTCAGCACTTGACTGTCTTATACCCCATACACATCCAAACTGCTCCTTTTACAAGTGCTACAAAAGATGTCATTACTCTTAAGCAGATATTCTGGCATAATGGACATTTTAAAGCAAAGCTATAAAGGGTTTGCAAATGCCCCAAATTCCAGCAGTGATGTGTATGCCCACCCACATACCTGCTATTAAATTTGATTTCCTATTTTCTGACATACAGTAAAAAAGATCATTTTTAAAATCATTTATCAGGACCCAAAATTCATCTACCAATTTCCAGTTCATATTTCCTTTTTAACCAAATTTTTCTATCTCATCTTTGGTTATAACTTTCAGAAAAGATGTGATTCACAGCTTTACACCTCCAACACAAATTTTTCATGTAGTCATATATTTAGAGAAATCTTAGAAAAAATTTAATTGTGTTTATAAGTCACTGTGGTTTTTCCTGTTTCAGCAGTATTTTACATACACTGCTTGTGAAAGCTGACCTGTAATTGCATTTGCAAACAGCCAGGGCCAGCACAATATAAGAAACAAGCCTGGAAGCACAACTGCTGGTCCCTCTTTTTCTCTGCAATGAGCTTAAAGTTAGACTGATGGCTCTCCGGGCTTTTTGCCAACACTACACACCAGATTAAAATAGAAAGAAGGGAAACAGACAACCTGGGGTCCAAAACTTAATTCTGACCTTATGTATAAGCTCTATGGGAGGCTTGAGCAAAGTAGAATGCTAATCTACCATATAAGGGGGGCAGCACCAGAAAACTTGAAAAAATCTAACCAGAAAAATGTCTTTTCTATCGTGTGCACATCCTGGTATTTTGAAACCATCGATCTTGAAAAATAATCAAATCTTCATGTATAAACATTATGTTATTCTCAGAAAGTAACATTTAATGTACAATGTAGTTACATGTTCACATCCCACTTTCTTTCAGCATGAGATAAACTATATTTTTTATGGCTTTAACCCACTTTATTCAAACCATGGACTTTTCTGTTTCATAGACTTGTGGGTTTATGGATCTCATTAACTATGAAATATGGATAGCATGTTAGAAAGTAGATTTGAAAGTGAAGGCTGAAACGCTCTCTTCATTCCATCAGAATGGGCTTTATTTATTTATATCTTCTCCCATATTTCATAGTGGAAGTTAAATATTCTGGTAAAACATATTTGCTAATGGACTTCTTTACAGAAAGAGAGAATTTTTTTTCTCAAATTAGTGTTCCTCACAGAACTTTTTACAATAAATAAACATTTTTTTCTACATTTAAATAATACTATAATGTTAAGTCCAAAATGGCAAACTAGAAAATATCTTAATACAATTTTGCAGATGCTGACTAATTTTACCATAACTTCCTTGGAAGCTCTGTGATTAAGCTGTTTCTAGGGATCACTTTTAACTTTTCAATGGAAAGTAAAAAGTATGGTAAACAGATTAAACTCTATTCCTGATTTCTTACTAGAAACTCCATTTATTAATCAACTACATATTAGTGTAATTCATTGCACTTGGATCCTTTGATTTTAAACACAAATACCTAGAAAATTAAGCTGCTAAATACCTATTGATACGTTATTCACTATTAGAATAACTCAATAACTCTATTGAGCATAACTTAATTTTGTGAAATGACTAAATAAACACAGTAATGAGTAAAAATAGTTTAAGCTATTCTGAGACGGGATCCTGAAAATTAGATGCTTGAGGGGTAATTCTCAGAAAGCTTGATTTATTGATCATTATTCTTAGAACATTTGTATAAGATATTCTATTTATTTAGTCTCCTGCCCTTTCAAGAGAGAATTCCCAGGACATACATTAAGTTCTCTATTCTTGATACAGCCTGACAAGACACAGATACACGTACAACTGAGAAACAGCAACTTTTTTCCACAGCAAAATTCAGGTCATCAAAACACAGGAAAAGAGATTAATTTGAAGGCAGTGAGGGAAAGTTTTGAAACTCTTATTTATGTATTCACAACCTCAGAAGAGAAAGAGACCGAAATCTTTCCTCACTATTCCCTTCAGAAGGATTTATTCTGGTGCAAACTATTATCAAAGGCACTATTGCAAATTTTGAAAGAATAAGACAAGGAGCTGATCTACAAAGAGGCCTGATATCAAAAATTTCAGCTACATTACATGAATCTTGTGCTGGTTTCTAGCACAGCAGAAGGCATTGTGGGACAGTGCATGAAGTGGTTATATGAGCAGCAGAGTGACAGAGCTTTGGAAAGGACTTGCCAATGGCACACAGAATTCCAACAACATTCTGTCCACTTCATAAAGTGATACCTGACACAGTGTAAGACCAGCTTCACACTTCACGCACTCCTGTGTGCACAGTTGATCTGCCGTAAGTTCTGTGGGTACTTAACAAAATTTTGTGAACAACTTTCAATCAGCACAATGCTGATAAGTAGCATATATTGATTAATGTTATGTTTTTTGGATGTGGGTTTATATTTTCAAAGAGCAACAACACAAATGAATCACACAAAGACCTCTAATTCAAGCAGAATAAACTTCGAAGAACTTTAGAAACTTACGTAACAATCCCTGTAAGTTCATCTATAAACAAATTGTTTCAACACTTCCTGCTTAGGCTTGATTTCCTTCATGCTGTTGCTGAATGACTGCCACACAGACTTGATGAAATACTGATCCTCCCAATGTTGACTGCAACACTATGTGTAGTAATGGATCTGACAGAAATAAATCCTACATTTCTGCTGTATTCCATATTGTATTCATTCCATTGCTTCCTCTTTGTTACACAGGCAGCTACAAATCAAATTTGTGATGAGTTTGAAGAAACTTATAGGAGCCTGGACTTCATCTGTTATAAAGAATCAAATAACAGAACTAAAATCACACTGGTTTTGTTATTTTGGTACTTGTGCACTAGAAACAAATGGATAGTAACAGGAGCATTACCTTGAGAACAACAAAAAGTACTTTCAAAATTCTCTCATGGACTGTTCAAAGAAATAAGGAATTTATTGGAAATACAAGCTAGATTTACAGAATGAAGATATGTTAAGGTTCTAACCATTTCTAACCCTTTCCCACTTACTTTTATGTAAACCCACAACTCAAATAGCAATTGACACGTGGAGTCTGTGCTATACACTATTAATACTTTGATTACAATTTCAGGCTATGAAATTGAAAATACTCTAGCATAATTTCATATGCAGGAAGAACTGTTTAAATGGTTCTTCTGCAATAAACATCCAGGAACCTTCAATCCACATGTGGAAAGGCAGAAGGTAAGAAAGGAAAAAACAGATTTGCATGGAGTGTATAAAAAATATTTAAAAGAACTTCCAAATAGTTACAGAACAGTGTAATCCAAATGGTTTTCACTGCAGTGAGTCACATTAGGTAACTTTCTTCTGTTTAGGTTTATACTGTTTATATTCTCCCTCAAGTAGTAATACCAAAATTTAATTTAATCTAGAGATTCTCATACAATCCATGTCCAAAACCAAAATCCTCCTCAGTAAAAAAAATGAAGCAATGTTGTAAGACAGGATTCACTGTAACCAATTCTTCATCAGATGGAAGTTTGGAAGCTAAGGAAGAAATCTGAGAATAATTTGCTCACTCTAGGACAGCAACCACCACAAAATGTCCCTTCCATTTTAATTTTTTGTGTAATTAGCAAATATAAGTATTCACACAAAATATAGCACATGAAAAGCCAACATACATATTACCCTGACCCTTAGCTCCTACACCTGTAAAAAAACTAATGTAGAATGATTTACCCCCAAAACATTTATCACAATGTTATGGTAAGTATTTCATGCTACACAATCATTTCAGTCATACCTGCAGGCCTGTCAGTTGAGCTGCTGACTTCCCTTTGAGGCAGAGAATGAGTGCCAGAAATGCATTTAAGTCCTCCAGAGAGAGGCTACTGACCTAAAACAGATGAAAAAATGACACATTATCCAAAGGCTCTGAAGAGAAGCTTTCTGAAAATTGAATCCTCTTGCTCAAGCACATCAAACTTGGAACAGTGACCTCATGTAATGATGACCACCATGAATGCATCATCTAGGAAGACACAGAAGGAACAAAATACATTCTTTCACAGCTGGAATACGAAGTGCATACCCCAACACTTGTGTATAGTGTATATATATAAATTTCAACACTCCAAACAAAATTCCCACCCTTCATTTAGTTCCTTCTCCATTTCCCTTGGAGTTTCTTAATAACAGGAAATTTCTCCCTCTCTGTAACATCAAGTAAAAAAAAAATTCCTTTATAATCAAGACATAGGATAAAAACCATCTCAATGAGCCACAGATATGATGACTACTAGGTATTTTAAAAAATGCTTACACATTTATGTTAGAAATTTCTAAAATATTCTAAAATATTTCAATTACCTATTTTAAGCTAAATTTCAGGATTTATCAAAACATATTTGATTTCTTTCAGATTTTAATGCTATATATGGAAGCAGAGAAATCTCAAAACTAAACCTAAAATGTTCAAGTGGGGAAACGGAAATTTCAAGTCTAAACTGATGTTAACAGTTCACTTCTATCAGTGAAGGGGGAATGGGCACTTTTTCTGCTGTGCAAAAGTGTTTTGAGATTTTGCAAAGACACGTGATCAGCTCAGAAGAAAGACAGCACCTTGAGAGCAGCTGGTATGATTGCATGACAGTACCAGTCGAGTTCTGATCCTTTCCTTCCTCTTATAAAACACTGTGTATTATACAAGTGCACCAAGACCACACATCTGTTACAGCAGTTAAGGATACACAGAGAGAGCTCCAAAGTGAGATCCATAAAGCATTACAATGCCTTATCAATTGGGATTTGAGGAAAGGTTTCTCTTGCAAAATGGGGAAATGTGCACTGTGGGCAAACAGAACACTTAAGAGGCTGCCTAAAACTCTGCAGTACCTTTCTTTTAACAGGATAAAAATCATTCAACCACTATTCAGATTTTTTTTTTTAATCAGACCCCACTGCTTGTCTCCATATAAAATACTATCCCCTCCATGATGCCATTAAATCTTGCATAAAGCACAAGAATGTGAGAAATATCAGACACATTTTAAGCTTTCAAAATACCCCTTGGTATTCATTAACTCCACCTGTCTACTAAGATCTGATAATGACTCTACTTTACCCTGTAATTCAAGTCAGGTGTCACCTTTGTGTTGATGGCAACAAGAGAGGTTTACTAAACATGTACATTTTATACACTGAAGTAACAGAAAAACTGACCTTTATCTACAAAACAAATCTTAATACTTGCACAATTTTGTTCTAAGAAAAGGAAATTAAAGATTGCTTGCAAGTACAACAGCAGGAAAATGCCCCTAACAGAGCAGATCAGCCAAAAATGCTTATGGATGTAAAAACACTTCTTTAGAGAAATATTTTATTCATTAATCAAACTTGGTGAGTTATCACAATTCCACTGTCAGTTTTAATCCAAAACTGTTAGAGATTGAAGAGAAGATTTCCCCTTGTCTGGAGGCTTCACTGTCTGATTTGAACTCATTCACTGCTTTGCCAACTTGAAAGACAGACCTAATATTTTATAATTTTTTCACTATTTTCATTCTTAATGTAGAGAATATTTGAAAGGTATCCTTAAAAAAATATTTTTTTATATCAACACTTTTTTTACATAGTTAAGGTTTGTTCATTGGAATGTTTTTTCTTACTTTAAAAAAATGCATCTGAAGTTTTCATTAAATACTTGCACATACATTCTGAGGAAGCTAGATGAGTTGGTCAGTATGCTGGTTCCTGCAAAACCCTCATTTTTATCTTGGATTAAATTATAAGTAATGAAATTTTTTAAAAATTTATTTTCCCTCATATGAGCTGAAGGAAGACCAGGCCTGCTTCAAGGCAACCTACAATTTTCTCTATTTAAATAATTTCTGAGGAAACAATTCACCTTCCTTCTCTAAAGACTGAAGTGCAAAGACAAGAGTCTCAACACGGCTAGACAAGCCTTGTTTCCTCAGCTATAAAACAAATGGAAGCAATACGGCCAGCTCAAAGCATGGCTACTGACACTCCTGCCCTCATGTTTTCCTCTCAAACATCCCAAGAGAACAAACAGACAATATCAGAGAAATAACCAAGGTTTAAAACAACTCAGCAATGAAAAACATTTTACTCCAAATCAATTCCCCAGTCTGGTTCCTGGGGTAGATTGTATCAGTGCAACTCTGAGGGCAGAAGAGAATCAGGAAAATGGGACACTTCTAGAAAAACTGGCATTGCCATGAAAAACCTTCCATCAAATTGAGCCCTTTGCATGATCTCTCTGCTGTTGAAAGCAAGAGCTGTAAATCTGATTTAATCTCTGCTTATAACAGTGGCCATTGAATAGTAAGTTCTGAAAACCATTTTCCTGACAAGCATTTTTTTTCTATTTTATTGATATCCTGTAATCAAGGTTCAGTAAATCCATATTTCTGTAGGTGTTCCATCCTGTTATTCCTCTTCTTAATCCCACTAAAGAAACCCTTCACAAATAATTTAGTTATCATGCTATGAAAGGGTGCACAGAATAACTCAATAAATAAGTGAAATAGTGATAAATGAAACTGCATTTTCACATTCTAATAGGAAAAACACTTCAAGTATGTTAAAAGGTAGGAACATTATATATATCTTGCTGACTTGAAACTGCAACGCATGAAATGATGTTTAGTAAGTATTATCTTCGAAAAAATTTCAATTTGTATTGTTATACAAAAATTAAAGAAAAAAAAGGACCTATATGGATCATTTGTATAATTCCCATTTGTACTTCCTCAATATGTCATTTAAGATTGAGTGAACACATGAAGGGAAATTAAAGGAAAAGTCAGGGAGAACTTGTTTTCATGTATCACACACAAGTACAAATCTGTTATTGAGGAAATTAAAGCCTAAAAAAGCAAAACAAAAGACAAAATGCAGTTCAGTTTAAGTACAAGTGAAGCTGATCTTATCAGATTAGATAAATGCACAATTTGCTCATCTTCAGAGAGGAAAATCTGGTTGTGAGATCACCATTTGAAATGTGGCAAGTACAGACAATATATTAAATACCTAAGAGAAAAGTAAATAATGAAGCAATATTGTATTTAATCTTGTGTCCCCTTTTTATTACAATTAAGGTAGTTTGCTGGCTGCCAAGTATTTGGAATTATAACAGAAGTGCTATCTAATGATCCCCTATTACTCAGAATTTAATGAGAAGAGCCATATCCTCAATTCTAGCTTGAAAATTAGTAGACTGACAAGAAGGCATGAAAAAGTAGTGAGCTGACTAAATATTTATATTGTCTGTTTGCAAAGTCTGCATAGACACCTGAGGGAATGTCTCCTTTGATGACACAAAGAAAACACAAAAGCAGCAGCTTTAATTTGCAAACAGGTCCCAAAGAGTAGGGGAAACCCCTCAGTTTATACTCTCTGCTAGACTGCCCAAGGGCTTTTGTCATGGGCATGTAAGAGTTATGATTAGCAACTAAAAACTCCAAGTATTTCTTGAACAGGATGGTGCACGTTAAGTGGAGTAATTAAAAATACTGTAATGCAGTATTATTATATTTGATCAGCTATGCCTACAAGTAAGGATTAGGAGAAATGCCCAGCACAGGCTAGCAGAAACCAGTTTATTTGTCCTTTGCACTGATCAGGGCTGACAGCTGAGGAAAAAGCCACTATCCCCCTTACCTGCATCATAAGGTAGGCCAGCAAGCAGCAGAATCCTGCAACAGGTGCTTCCAGAGCTTGGAGTTCTTCCATCTCATCTTGAAGGTGAAAGCATGCCAGAAATGTACTATACCGTTGCTTCTCCACGTCAGGCCCTTTGGCAAGCCACAGTGTTTTCAAACTAGGTGTTCCACCTACAAAAGACATCCATTATTTTATTTTGGCAGCAACAAGATAAAACTTGTATACCTCATTACAATCTGAAAGGAAATGACTGCTCTGGCAGGAAAGGAAATGAAATGCTCTTGGTACTTGCCAGGACCACAGAGTCAAAAATAAAATGTATTTGACAAAACTTGCATTTGAAAAAAAATCAACCAAAAAAAATGGCCTGTAATTTAAACAAAATTTATTGAATACAGCCATGTTTAAGCAGAGTGGACTGAATTCAATCCTTACAATAACACAGACAACCTTGAGACAGCAAGCATTTATCCTATGCAAGGGCAAAGTTTGCCTGCAAGTGTGTCCTTTCTCTTGGGGATGCACAGCATCAAATGAGGCTCACCATCGTAAAACAGTGATTCAGCAGAGAACCACCAGGTCTGTTTTTCTCTCCCTCTGCCAGAGTTTACATATCAGGGGTCCCCGAAGGATGCCCTCATTGTCTCCCTCATGATCACCTGTTTTAATGAACACCTATGCCATTTGGTGGTGAGCAGGAATTCTCCACAAGGCACTGTGTGGGTTTGACTCCTGGACAGCACGTTCCCGTTTGGGAACAAAAATCAAGGCGATCTGGTATTTTTCACTTCCTAGGCTACTGTATGAAACACTGTTGCAAGCACACACAAAAGAACTGTCATCAGTTATGAATAATGGATCTTTCCAGACTTTCTTTAGTATCATTCACACTTGTCTCTAAAGCCTTAATATTTATCCCATGCTGCCATCTCCCAGCTTGTGACACGTGTGGGCTAATGCAAAATTTGCTCCTCATTTAAATTACATTTAATCTGTTATCAAAATAAACACTAATGCACGTGAAATAACAGAACAGCTAACTGGTTATGCCTGAGAATCTCAATAAAAGCCAGAATTGTACCACAAAGTACGGCTGCTTCTGTAGTTAAATAAAATGAGGTGTGAATTTTAAATGTGGGCTAATTAAGCTACATTTGGTAACACCTCTTCCTTTTTTATGTGACATGCAGCAGCTGCAGACCAGTTAGGAACACTTGGTGATAATAAATGGTTAAAGTGACAAGGTGTTGAAATCTACATAGATGATGTTTATTTAGCCAGGAAAGCCCATTAACCAAATGGTACTAATTCTTTGGAGAGTGGGAAACTAGAAGAAAAGTTAGTATTTTCTTTCTTTATCTCCCTGATGGATGTTTCCTTTACTATTTTTAAGGCAAACTCTCCTGTCAAAATTTTTAACATTAAAAGAATTACTGTCATATAATCCGTAAGTTTCTAACTGTATTTCTAAGGGAAATGTATTATTAAGAAAAAACCCAGTTGCTTGATTGGAGGTAGAAATGCAGGTAAGAGATAACACAAAAAGTGGCAGTGAGTGGGCAGTACAGACAGCACAGTAAGACTCCCATTACTGGTTTTGATATTGGTAATTGCTGCCTTAAGAAAAAAAAGAAAGCAGAGACCAACTTCCAGGAAGAAAACACAATGTAACATGCACAAAACTGAAACAAAGCCAAATTTTCCTACCAAGCCTAAGCAACCCTGATGTGTGAGACAATCTGTACGTGGGTAAACTCATATAGTTTTGATGGTTTCTGCATACGAAGAGATACGCCAAGAATCAGTTAAAAGGAAAGTTCTCTTTTGCATCCAGGGGCATGCCTAATAACAGAAATCCTTCTTTCTTCAGAGTAAAATCATTAACTAGGTCAATATTCAAGATTATAGATCTATGTTGAGAGAGCACAACAAAAATTCAAGACATCTCTTCCATAAACAGTTTCTTATGCTTTCACAAACATCTACTTGCGCCTGGGAAAAAAAGGTACTGATAAATTATGACTTATATACTCTGGGAAAGAAAACTTAATGCTGTGTCCTTTTGGAACACACCAACAAAAGGCACTTTTTTTTCTGAAGGGTTCTCTTCTTCAAGTAATAAAATTCCATGTAATACCCAAGACTAATCTATTATATCAAATGAAAGATAAGCAAAACAAAGAAATAAACATCCTAAATTTTAATTACTGTCCCACCACACATGCAGTCCACAGCAGATCTAAGATTCATCTACAGTAGACCCTCAAAATGTTCTCTGCTTTAGCGACATCCTCACTACATTACTTACGGTAATTAGAAAACATTTCTGAAACAGAAATTTACTTGGACAAGCAGGAGAAATATTTTATTTTCTGAACATGTGTATATGTTTACTAAACTAACCTAAAAAACAACCAAAACTGAGTAACAAAAGGAAAACACACCAAAACATATTTATATGTACCTAATTAAAATATCTCTACTATAAAGACTAGTAATGATAAAATTATCTGTTGAGGTTGTAGGAACCACAATTTCCCATGAACTACCCAAACATAATTACTCTCAACATACACAAAATTGTGTGAAAACCATATTCAGCACTATGCGAACTGCAATCTTCAGAAGCCTCAAGAAGAGGAGCTTTAAAAACACCTTCATGGAGGTGAGATACTACTTGTCTAATAACAAAAACAGACAACCCACATTAAAAAAAAAAAGCATGGACAAATCACCTTTTACCTTTTTCCTTTATACTCACATATTTAATACCATTATCATTCCATAAACATTTATTTAATCTGTTTGAATTTCAATAATCAATTTATGGATATACAATACATGCAAAAGTTGTGGAATGCATTAATTCTATGGTATCATTTAACTCAACACATAAACAAAGGTGATCCTCACATTTGTATCAACTTTAAACACAGCATTACTGTGTATACAGATATAAATACGTAATAGTAAACGTTCATGTATATTTGAAGTAATGACTAGTGATATTTTATTTTATAACACCAGTAATAGAGCTTTAATACTTCTTCATTTTTGCATGCTCATGTAAATACCAAGCAATAAAATTAAGTTTATAAAAATGTACTTGGTAGGAACACTCAACAGTAACGTCTCAACAACTGCGGCCAAAACCCTCAAATGCTAATTAAATCAGACCATTAAAGACAGAGACAGCATTTTGAACTTAAACATATTCATGATACATTAATGAAGGATGCAATGATTAGAATACTGAAAGTACATCCAAACTCTGTGGTATGAAGCCACAGCATCCTATGCATTTTCAGAAATAAAATGAACAGCAGAATCTATACACTTCCAGCAAAGACCTTAGAACTTTTCCTGTTCCACATGAACTGCACAGATATCAAATATACCTGATATGTTCACAAGATATGGATGTTAAACAGTATTCTCCTAGATCATGGATCTTCTAACAAAATTGATTTGCCAGTGACACGTTTTATCAATATAAGTGCTGCTCTGTCAATGTGTGTAAATCATGATCATATTCATTCAACTGAAAAGAAACATTCTAGAAGGAAGAAAGAGACACAGATAATGCAAGCAAGCATAGATGCTAATTCAGAAGACTATCTCTCAAAAAAATGTATATACCTAATACATACTGTATTTAAAATATATTTTATCATCTTACTTACCATCCTGCCTTTAGGATTCAATATTTCATTTTTTAAAAAAGCTAACATTCAATCTATCACCTGCAACCTTTCCAGATGCAAGGCACTTCTGCTGTTTCATACACACACAAAACGTTAGTAGGAATTCTACTTTTTTTTTTTTAAGATCAATGCAAAATTTAAAGTATTTATCATTCTGTACACTACAGTTTAAAGTTCATAGTTTCTTTAGACTTTTTAATCTAAATCAAACTGGAAAAGAGTCAGGATCTTCCATATATTCTCAGTTCAGCTCTAAAGCAGTTTTGATGATTAGGTTATCAGTTTTTTCAAAAAAAGATAAAGAGCCTTCCCAAATTAATTGCACTTTTGATGTTTCAAATAGGTTTTTGGAAAAATTTTTTTTGGTCTTTTTGAGTAATCTGATCTTGATTGACAGCCTTGAGCTCTAACTTCCTAAAACAACTTTAAATTTAGCTCTAAATATGATCCCTGTCTGAAAAATGTGATGTGCTGTTGAGAACCTTATTTGGTGAATTAGAAAGTCATGCTGTGGAAAATCAAAGATGCATGAGCGAATGTAAGGCATACAAATATGGACTGCAAAAATTTTAGAAAAATATTTGTCTGCTGAAGGAATGACAACAGAGCACTAAAAATAAACACTAAAAGTCCTCCTTCCATTTTTTAATAGTCTGCTTGAACAGCCTTTCATTACTGAGTTAGTAAAGATTGTATCTGAGAAGACTCTGTTTTTATAAACTGCACTTATGTGGTTGCTATAAACAAACACACTTAAAATCCTGTTTATTGTCAACATGAAGGTGGGTTCTATGTGTTGTATGTTTACAGGGCTATAGAACCAGAGTACATGAGGTTAAGTGAATTCCTTTCCAGAAAGGGAGAAAGGAAGTATACTATCTGGGATGGAAAATTTCACATCAATAAATGCAGTATATTTGCCAGACAACTTGAAACGTAACTACATAGGTACGGTTTATACTTTGTTGAGTTTTGTTTCCTTGTTTTGCAGCATGTTCCCAGATCACTGTATGCTGAAATAAAACAGCTGCACAGGATGGGCTGATCGATTTTTACTCTCCATATTTATATTCCATTTGGAAAATTTCACAGCAATTTTATGCTATCATAAAACCAATTAGATAATCACTCTCCTAATATTGTGTCAGGGGTACTGGACAGTGAAAGTACTGTATATCAAATAAAAACTCATTTGTACTTTATATAATCTATTTCTTTCAGAATAGCCCTTTAAAAAGGATTTTGAAAAGGCTGATATCTAAAAAGCAACTGGTTTTCCTTCATCTTTGAATTCAAAGAGTCTCATTAAATATATGAGTTTCAAATATAAAGATAAATGTACAATCTTTGGACACCCAAAAAGAAAATTTACTATAAAGTTACAAAGAAGTACCTGCATTTCAGCTTCTAAATTTGGATTTAGACCAGATCAGCACAAGGACTACTACAGAAGGCTCTGGATGCTGAGGGAAGATGTCATTACTCTCCAAAAGTTGAATAGATAGTAAATTTTCTTAACAAGATATCAGTGGTATTGTATATCAGTGGAACAAATACATTTCATGTGAAAGACTAGAAAAACCTCTGAGCTGCTGATCCATTTGATAACAGATGACAGAGAGAGAGAGCTGTGAGAACAAGGATGACTACAGCTGCATAGACAAATGAACACTTAGAGCAATTTCCCCCTTGACATAACAAAATTGTTTACTTCCCATCCTAAACTTATACTGCACGATACAATTGTGTGTATGTATAGATATACATATATATGTATAAAATTATATATATAGTGCTCAATCTTTTCACTGAAATATATACTTCCTCATAAATGTAACACATTTCTCACAACTCTAATTTCACTAAGAGTGTTCATTAATGTGTTTTTTTACCAAAGGGAAGAAGATAAAAACACACAAAATACTTAAGGCTTAAGAGAGTAGAAACAGCTTCACAGAAACATATAGCCAAATTTTGGTTTTTTTATTAAAAGCATGTATCTCAAAGCTGAATTCTATTATAATTACAAAGGGTAATTAAAAGCAAATACAACCGTGCAGCTCTTTAGCTCCTTGTTCTCCACAGTCATCCTGGATTCTATATCAAACATATGATGGATTGTCCAACCTCATTTTAGTGAAGTGATTCTTTCAGTTTACATTTATAAACATTTTTATTCTACCTGTAACAGAAGGTTGTACAGGTTGTATCAGGTCTGGCTGCCTGAGAGGATTTCCAAAATAGACACACCACTCTTTTACCAAAGGATAGGTTCCACCTAAAAAAGACAGAATTGGATCAGTAAGTCAAATGCAAGTATTGACACTAGTGTAACAGCTGGAATCAGCTGTGATCAGAATTCTAAAGTAATAGAAGGCACTTCTTGATTACTTGTTTGTTCAGCTTTAGAAACAAACCAAGAAAAAATAGTTTTAGCATCTTTGTGACAAATCATCAGAACAAATAAACAGAGTTTCAATTACGTACTATAAACATGAGTTTGGACTGGGAACTGCAACCAAAAATGTAAGTACAAGAGTCTGTGGAAAACATTCTCAAACAGGCTTAGGCCTTCCCACTCCAAGGCAGCTCAGGAAGCTCTGAAGGCATATGGCATAGCTCAGGGACCTGCATGAGCTACCTCAGTCTCTCACCACTGACTGTCACACTACCACACATCCAGGCAGTGCTTAATATGATTCACCTCCCAACTTGCCCTCACACTTCCTGTGTCGGGGTTTGAGCCAAAATCTTCATAGGGAGGCCTTGATGGCTATTTGAAAGCTGACACCAATGGAGTTACCCCACCACCAGATGCAGAGCTTTCACAGCCCATTGTTCCAGATCTTTCACCTAGCAGAAAGGAATTGTTTATACATAGTAGCTCTAGTGGCTTTCCTAGCCTCTAACTTCAACTCTGCTCAGCCCTCCTAAAGATGCACATTAAATTAAAAATTCCACTATAGGAACTGTGCATCTAACTACTCGAGGCTTAAGAAACCCCAAACAAACCAACCCTCAGAAAAAAAAATTGTCAAGCATTGAAGAACTTTTGAAATGCAGACTATCCAATCTACAACAGTAATCTCAAAATCATTCCAATGCAAGTCTTCACTAAAAAACAAACAAACAAACATAGAATCAGTGCTATTATCAATGGTGTTTTGCATTCTGTCCAGATTATTGCTTATAGTAGCCATGTCATAATGCCCTAAATTTCCACTCTTAGTCTGGTAAACAGAATGAATTAGAGGTTTAGCTAGTCCTGGGCACTTGGAGTACTGTTTTCAAATATTTTCTCTTTTTCCTTCCATTGTCCCTTTCCAGATCCATAGAATTGCATCTCTTAATTTCTTCCAGCTCTCTCCAATATTGAAGCCACTATCCTTAAAAATTCCTGCCTTATATAACCAATTCCAATCTCCCTGAAACTTACTGCACAAGTATTTTTGATGCCATGTTGTGAACCCTAATCAAAAACTTCCCCTAGATTAAAACAAACCGAACATATCTTTCCAACATTGTCCTTTCCTCATCCATCCAAAAAGGTTTTGTCACATGATTTCCTGATCTCATGCATAGCTCAATGCTGGAAGATAACTGTTGACATGAATGAAAAAGCAGCATGCCATGGTGCAAGGGCAGAAATTCCTATTTCTAGTGTCAGGAGTAAGAGAAGGGAAAAAGAACATGACAAAATCTGTTTTACAACCCTTCCTTCCTTCCTTCCTTCCTTCCTTCCTTCCTTCCTTCNCCTCCCTCCCTCCCTCCTTCCCTCCTTCCCTCCTTCCCATGGCCCTGCACCACAAACTCCCAATAAAGGTGAGGGACTGAAGAACCACCAGTACATAGAGTATGAGGGACAATATTACACATGGCTTGCCATGCTTATCTGTTCAAAAAACCAATGACATTAAAAATAAAATTAAAAATGCCTAGAGGGAAAAACAGCCTTAAAATGTACATTCCAGTAGCTGAATAGTCTCTCATCTTGATTATGAATCATTGTCTATGATAATGCTATTTCATGATCAAAACCCTCCAATTAAATAATCCAAAGTCACTTTCAGAAACATTCTGACAATTTTAGCATTTGGTTTTAAGATTTAGTGTGTGGATTACTCTGGTTTATTCAACTCACTCAGACTCCAAAATTTTAGCCTGATTTCTTCAGGAGGCAAACCTAATACAATTAGGACATCTGTCTTGTAATCAGTTCATGGATGCACTGCTCTGTTTCAACTAAATCTGACAAAGGAGAATGGATTAAAGTCCTAAACATTTTGTGAAACTGGAGACTCAGCTGATAGAGGGATCCTATTAAGGCACCAACTGAAAAAAAGGCAGGGAAGTCAACTTACCTGTTGTATCCAGACTGAATGGCAAATCAATACACAAATAACTGTAGAAGAGCTAGAGCTGAGAAAAAAGGCAGATGGGATTTGGGAAGGGCAGGAGGTAATAGGGAACATTTTTAGGAACCATATACTGCAGGAGGGAGTTGTCAAGGACATAAGGAGAAGTTAAGATGGTATAAAGAAGCATGGAAATAGAAAAACTTCGCTGGTGGGGAGCATTGCTCTTTATGAGTTCCACAACTCACAGAAAAACTTATCAAAATGTGTCTTGATTCTAAATACCAGTGAGAGATTATTTTTACATGAACCATTGAACTCATGCAGAGTGAAAAGAGAAGTCGGTAGGAAGCCTACAGTTTCATTCTTTTAATGTTTGTGAATGTAGGTACAGGATATAGCACCACAACAGATGAGTGCTTTTCATTACTGTAGTCCATTAGTAACAAACATATATTACTGTTCACAAAAACAGCCAAATAAATATAGCTGAAAGTGAGGTCCTGCAAAGTGACAGCACATTAACATACCAAGAACAAAATGGAGATATGATTACTAAATGTCAACCCTCTCCATATGGAAATGTCTTGGGGAAAAAAACCCACTAATGTTTTCAAAAATTTTTCCCCACAATGCATATTAAGAATATCACAAATGAAATGAAAAAAATAGTCGTTTCTTCATTTAAATAGATTCTGAATGCCCTGTGAAAGCACTGCTTAGGCAGCCTAAGGAAAGCTTCAACTATGTGCAAACCATCAGACAGTTAAAAAATGTTGTTATGTGTGTTCCTCTATACCTGCAACAATGCCAACTCTCCTGAGCAGTCACTGGTGATAACTGGCAAAAATTCTGCTAATGGACTGTTTTTGACAGTGTCAAAGCAAGGATCAGTCTGGCCTGCTAATGTTAGAACTGGGAGTGACGCCAGGACTTCGAGGAGCTGGCCACGAGCTCAGGCTACATTACATAACCTCCTAATTGGCAACAGACATGCAGGTGCAGGTATTTCCATGGACTGTGCTAGTGCCAAACCTACTGGCTTTGTTCTGAACTCTTAGCACACATAAGAAAGCTTGGCTGGTCTATCAGAGTGTATTATTTACTGTTATTTTCCCCTCCTACTTAAATTTTTCCAAAAGTACTTTTTCTTGGAAGGATGCTAAAGTGTTAACAATTTCTATCACTGCATGCAATATTTCACATATTGATCAGAAATGGCTCAATTAATTATAAACTTACTTTTGAAATACCCATGCAACAAATGCCCGGTTGTCAGAATCACCATCAGCCCCCTATTTATTTCTGTAGGGTCAAAAATAAGGCTGTGATTCTCCAACATTTCCATGAGTTAAGGTACATGCTTACCATACACCAGACTATACCAAAGGCAATTTTATATAGGCAATTCTTTCAGCAGGACTGCTACCTTTTACAGGCAGGCACTGATCTGCTCAATCCCACTCCCTACCATTCCCTCAGGGTGTTTCACCACAGCTGTTTGTGGAGCTGATAGGGAAACAGAACCAGGTTAGTTACCTGATTACAGAAAGGCAGGGAAGAGAGACAGAGGCTATTTTCAGTTTCTCAAATTAGGCCACTGCACAGCTGCACAAACAGCTGCACCAGCACAACTGAGACCATGCACAGGGATTGAAATGAGTGGCTGTGCAAGAGAATTATTTAAAGTGGTGCTGGTAGCTAAAGCAACACTTTTCCCACTATGGCTTCAGGCAAAGTGGCATGGTATGGGCCGATGGTTTCAAAGGACATGACATTCTCCTCCTGTGATTTGTGGATCACCTTAGGCACCCTTGGAAATTACAACCTAGACATTCAAAACTAACCGTCTCTTGTTTCAGAGTAGGGCAAACATTAGTTTTAACCTGTTCTTACTAAAACTAACCACTGCTTTTGCTAAATATTGGCTGCTTTGCCAATTAACAGCAAATAAGCAGATGCGCAAGCTGCAAAGAGGTCAGTTTCCACCATATTTTAATTCATGATATTAAGGAGTAAAAGAGAGGATCACTAAAACATACACCACCACTGCAAACTGGAATATTGTGCAGAGTTAGTGGAGTTAACTTCAAATGTGCTACATCAGCTGTATAATGGTGGCAGGCTCCACATGGACACTCCAAATGGACTAATTTAATTGGTTGTCTTGTTCTAGTAAGCTCTTTTTTAAGGCTAATCCAATGTGATTTTACATTATACTACAACCTACAGACAGTGTAGACTACTTCTTCCCACCCTATCCCTTATCTAATTATAAAAAACAGTCAATTTGACCTCATCTGAGGGAAACTGGCAAAGGAGTCTACTTACTTTGTAAAGAACAAAACTTCTTTGTTGGTCTAGCAGTGAATCCATAAAAAAAAATGCTTACACATACCTACGCATTTCAATACGGACTGTGACTAATGATCTACACTCTTGACTTAGAAGCAATTATACACTGGAATAAAAAACAACCCATGAACTACTAGGTAGTGACATGGTTAAAGCAGTTAGAGGTAGATACATGCACTGAAAATGCAGATTTAATAGAGGCACCCATGTAGACACAGTCTACCTATCTTTCTGGAAGGGTTAAGAATTGAGGGTGCACTATGACTTACTTTAGAAAACTATCTCTGGAATTGGAAGCCTGAACTGAGAATAAATAACACATGCTATCTGTGGTTTTATTCTAAAATCACTTCCTTAAAAGAAGAGAACTTTCACATTAAAATTTAATTTTCAATATGACTCTAAATAAATGTTTCTGTATTTCAATTCTGATCTTTGAGTACTAAAACCACTGTAACACAAATGTTAACCTGCCCACTACCCTGCTGTCTTGCAGCAACAATTGTTAATTAGGAATTTTGGTCTGGGTGTTTCTGAAAACATCAATGAATATCCTGCTGTTTAGATGAATAAGTAAAACCCAACCAAGTTATAATTATCTACAAAATTTGGAGGCAGTACACCAAAAAATGAAAAATGACAGATGTGCATGATTACTGCTGAGATTTTTGTTATTCTCTCCAAATTGCTATGTAAACTCTGATTCAGTTTTTCCAATTATGGCACAACTTCAACCTCTGGCTGCTGAGGGAAGTCATGTACTTAATTACATTTTTGTGCCTTTCTAAGCAAATAGTTTGAATATAAGGTTTGATGGCGGTGCACTTTCATCAATAAAATGTAAAGTGATTACCATGGAGAAATCAACACATTCAAAAGAATCAAAGTTCAGTACACTTTTAATTTTCAACTCACTGGCTGAAAGACATTGTAAAGATAACACTTAACTAATGGAAGTCTTAAGAACATGAAATTGGTCCAAGGATGTGAATAAAGAACTCTGTTTTCAAGGAGATGAATGCAAGCACAGATGTAAGTACCTGCTACCAAATCTGTTTATACCACTGGATAAGGAAATCGTATTTTCTAGCACTTGGATGAAAGAATTAATAATTGCTGGCATGACTACTTGCATTTGTATTATTACAGGAACTGTATTTGACTGTTCTGAAAATTGCAGGCTTAAAATCAACAGAAGGTAAAACTAACAGTGCATTATTGTTCTGTAAAAGTGTATTACAACTCACTAATTCATCCAGAGCCACACTTATTCAAGCAACATTAGGTTTCATATACTCTCAAACTTTCAAAAATCTAAAGATCATTGTTTTGCTCAATCTTTTGATCATTAACAACTTTTGCAACTTCCCTTGTAGCAAGGAAGAAAGCTCCAATTTTAAAAAATCATTTTAAAAGCACTGAAATGGAACAGCATGTAGAAAAAGCCCCACAATTTCACTCTCACATTTTCTTACTTCCACAAGAACTACATTTCAGCTCCTCAGAGTTTTTATCCTAAATGAATTTTCTATCCTAAATGCTGATAGAGCCATTGAAGAAATGAATTCAAGATTTTATATTTCAAAATTAAAAGTATACTTGAACAAAGGTGTAAGTAGCTTAATCCTTACCTTTTCCAGATTCCAACAAGATAGAATAAATATGCTGACGAGCAGGGCGGTAGATAAGTGCCTGTCCAGGAATCTCTGTATCACAGTCATCTTCCAAGGAGTTGCTGCACTCAATTCCTCCATGACTCAGGATATTGAAGATTGAAAAATTTTCAGATTGGATATGCTGTTCTTTAGCCAACTGTTTGTTCAAAGAAGGAAGAAGGCATTATCTCCAAGATTAAGAAGAATCAGAAAGTAACAAAACATATTCACTGTTTGAGGAAATAGATATTTCTCTGTCAGTAGAAATGGAGGGAATAGCCAGGGAGCGAACAAGTGCTTTTTCAAATAACACCAGCATAGTGTATTTTCAGACATCCATCTTTTTGTCCTGGGGACAGGAATCCCCAGAAAAACCATCATTGCCTTTCTTAGCTCCTCCTTTAATTCTTAAAACTTAGGAGCTTGAACAACAGTTTTCTAGAAAGCAATTACTCTTAAAATTAAATCTGAATTCCAGCATAGCTGCCCTCCTTTGGTCACCTGAAAATGTATTTTCTTTATTTAAACAGTGAGTGAAGGCATGACAAAACGCAAACTTTTAATTTTATTGCAAGATGAATTATATGAGATAGCTATATTTCTTTCCCAACCTGACTTGGTGTAATTTACATTCTGATAAAATTAGAATACTTAACTTCACCACACTTTTACTTTGCAATAGCTCTCCACCATGAAAAGAACTGCCATCTGCTCTAGTGAGGAAAACCAGGTCTGCAGGCGTGTTGCTGAAAAGCAGAATTAACAGCATCACCCAGGCTGCACATTAGCCATGCACTGGATGCAGATACATCTGGCTACAGCAGCTGGCTACCAGCAGCCTCGGTACCAGCAGGGTCTGCTGGTCTGGAACAGTCTAGGTGAGAAAGCAACAAAGATGCTCTCAGGCAGCACAGAATTCCAATTCCAACCAGTAACACTGGCAATCTGCACTGGCCAAGTCCACAGCCAGACAGACTTTCTACTGCAGAACCCCAGATGAAAACTCTGGGGGTTTTCAAACAGCTGAGTGGAGTGAATACTTCCATGGGGTGCCACTAACAAATTCTCCAGGACCTGTGCCATATGGTGAGCAGGCACTGATGTTTCTCTCTCCCCATTCCCTGCATGTGTCATGCTATCTGTACTATCTGGGTTATGCCATCCCACCGCAGCTGCCACAGATTCTTTCACAAGGAGTTACTGGACCACTGGCCAGAAACAAATTCACCATTTCTTCAGAATTCCTGTATCTGCAAACCTGGGAACTCAGCAGGTCAAAGCTGCAGTCATTCACTGGGTCATTAGTGATCAAAACTAATTCTACTAAAATGTCGTATTTTCTGTGTACAGTGCCAATCAACAGAGCACTTATACAATAAATTCGTTTCCCTGCAATAAACATTTCAGTATTCCTAATATGTGTGAACATAATCCCCCAAGTATACTTTTTTATAAAATAAAAACAGGCCATCAAATCTTTCTAAGCATGATTTTAATGAAGGACTGGACTATTTCACAGAAACCAGCCAGAGATCATCAACAATGCTAGTTTATTGCAATTTGCCAATAATTTACACATCCTAATGTACTGAAAAAACGACACCCTGATTTCAAAAGTATTGCTGTATTCAATAACTGAAAAATATTTCTGATTCATACCTACAATCAGCTAGAAAGTTATGCTCTTCTGAGAGAAACAGCAACATAAGGCTATGCCCTCGTGGTTGGAATTGAGCTTTGTGTGCCATTTTCGTGCAGTTCAGACAATGTGCAAGGTAAGCAGAACTACATGAGTTTCAAAATACGAAGCAAAGCACACACATTACATATACAAATATTTGAACACTTGTAACAAAAACAAAAGAGAAGTTAACATGTCTAACATTTTGACTGTAATTTCCTTGGCCCAGCAACTGGCTTCATGTAGGATTCATGCAGCAACAGTGAGACATTCTTCAATGGAGTTTCTAAACATAATTATTTTATTAGAGCAGTAGCTCAGCATGATGCTTCAGAACTTCAACCCTTCAAATTAAAGACCAAGCCAAGAAATAATGACCACTTGTCATAAAGACCACATGGTACATTCTCTTAAGGAATAAAGATATTGCCACTATTGTCCTGGCTTTAATCCAACCTAGATAATTGCATTCTGGCTATTTTTCCCTTGCATTTCAAGCTGAAAGAGGATTTTTCAACACTTCATTATGATGTATGGCTGGTGATTTTAAAAAATATCTTCTGTTTAACTACAGCAGTCAAAAGTGATATGTATTGTATCTATGTGTGATTAATATAAAATCCCAAATATATCCACAGTTTAGCTGAAATGAGCATTGCATAGGTTATAATGTAGCTATAAAATGTTTTACAGTCTTTTTAGAAAGGAAAATGTAAATTATATGATTACTTTAGTGTAATATGAGGAAGCAGAAAAATAGTCTTAAAGAAAATGCTCAATATAAGCAAGAGAAAGAAAAAGAAGTTCTCTGTTTGAAGTCTATAAGGACCTAATAAAATAGGGAGTAACAGATGGCTAATATAGGGTCTAAAATACACTTCCCTGTATAGATTTTTTAAAAAATCTCAATATGTTATCTTAACTGCCACGAATTTACAGAATTGTACTCTAGACTTACTACTATTCCATAAACTCTGATGCAAGGTAGCACATTTTCTATTAGCCAGGTACGCCACCCTAAGCTAATACATCCAATTTCCCAGAGTGACTCCATCTGACATACCATATCTCACCCCAACACCAGTGCATCCCTGCCCATGTGCGGTGTCATAACTAAAACTTAGTGCTGCACCCCTGCCATCTGGGAATTAATAAACCCATTGAAGTGCTTTTGGGTCATTCACGGACAATGAAAACAAGGGCAATTTAACCTGAACCAAGAATGACAAAATACATACTTATTGCATTTGACACTGTCCTGCACAACATCCTTATCCCTGAACCGGAGAGGCATGGATTTCACAGATGGACTTCCTGGAGGATCAGGAACTGGCTGGATGGTCGCACTGACAGAGTTGTGATCAATGGCTCGATGTGCAAGGGGAGGCCAGTGACAAGCGGTGTCCTGAGGGGTTGGTACTGGGACCAGCACTGTTTAATCTTTGCCATGGACAGTGGGATCAAGTGCTCTCTTGGAAAGTCTGCTGGTGACACCAGGCTGTGTGGTGCCATCGACATGCAGGAGGGAAAGGATCCGTCCAGAGGAATCTGGACAGGTTTGAGAAGTGGGCCTGTGCCAACCTCATCAATTTCAACAGGGCCAAGTACAAGATCCTGCACTTGGGTCAGGGCAATCCTGACCACAAATACATGCTGGATGGAGAATGGATTGAGAGCAGCTCTAAGAAGGGCTTTGTGGTGTTGCTGAATAAGCAGCTTGACCTATGATCTTGACTAGCAATGTGCGCTCACACTCCAGAAAGCCAACTGAGCCCTGGGCTGCATCCAAAGCAGCGTGACCAGCAGGGTGAGGGAGGGGATTCTCCCTGTCTACTCTGCTCTGGTGAGATCCTACCTGGAGTGCTGTGTTCAGCTCTGATGTCCCAAGCACAGGAAGGACTTCGACCTGTTGGAGTAAGTCCAGAGGGCTGCAAAGGCAATCAGAGGGCTGGAGCACCGCTGCTACGAAGACAGGCTGAGAGAGCTGGGGTTGTGTAACTGGAGAAGAGAAGGCTCTGGAGACACCTTTAAGTAGCCTTCAAATACCTAAAGGGGGCTACAAAAGAGCTGGAGAGGGACTTTTTTCACAAGGGTACGTAGCGACAGGATGAGGGAAAATGGATTTAGACTGACAGAAAGTAGATTTAGGTCAGATATCAGGAAGAAGCCCTTTGCTCTGAAGGTGGTGAAGCATTGGCCTAGGTTGATGAGAGAGGAGTTGGATCATCCCTGGAAGTATTCAAGGCCAGGACGGATGGGACTCTGAGTAATCTAGTCTCGTGAAAGTCCCCCTGCTCAGGGCAGGGGTTTGGAGCTAGGTGATATTTAACGTCCCAACCCCAACCATTCCATGACTCTATGACATGATTCTGTAAGAGTTTCCATGTCTCCACCACGAGCAATTTCAACTTCTGCATTCTTAGCACAGCTACCTTTGATACCTCCACTGCGAGGTACAGCCAAGGAGATCACTGACCAGCTTATGGCTGACCTGTGGGTTCTCAAAGTAAAAACCAAGTCAATACACAAAATATATAAACATGGGAAATCATATAATATATGGGAAGTACATTTCTGTGCCCAGGTGCTGGCCTATACAGGAGCTGCTCCCCATTATTTCACCTAATTGACACTTCAAAAAGAGAGAAACTACTTTTTATAAAATGTGCTGCGTCTGTGCTCATATTAATGCACCCAATAGTCCTAACTGGGGCTCTACTTGACAGACAAAAGATTTTTGCACAAGCAAATTTAAATCAATAGGACTGATGTACTCATTACTAACTTCCACTAACTAGTCATGGCAATAAAGTGATCATTAAGCTTTAAAAAACAAGTTACCTGAAAGATTTCTTTATCTTGACAGAGAGCTGATTGTTGTTGAAGGGATAACACTTGACAATTTGTTACATTGGGAGGAATCCATGGAGACTGCTGCCCAGGCAAAAGATAGGAGTTCACTCCTCTGTAAAGCAATGTCTTGTCTGATCCCAGAGGTATAATCTCTTCCAAGTGTTTCAGGCTGCTGTACGAGCATGGGATTTTTGAGATGTAATTTGCTACAGATAGCAGTATGTTCGTTCTTCTGTTGTAGCTGTGATTCCTGTGGGGACTGGTGGTTAAACATTTGTGCCAAAAGCGTTCCAACATGCTTTCTGGAACAATATCATTGCCAAGTAAGCATGCAAAGAGAGGAAGGTGTGTCAAACTAATACCCAGCACATGGCAAAGAACTTCTCGAGAGTACATGACAGTGACCAGTCTGTCCAAATGGAGGTTCTCAATGGAAAAGTAGGGACATGTGTTATAGATGAGGTAGTCACTATCTTGCCCTAGAATTCCTATACAGTTGTGCTGCAAACCATATGCAGCCACCTCAAAGTCTGCCTCTTGCAAAGTGCAGACTGTTTTTTGACCAAGTGATTTCAGGGCATAACGTGTAAAAGTAGGCAGAGCTGAAGGAAGAACAAACATTTCCCTCCCTGGCTGTTTCCTGTGAGTCTTGATAAACCGAAATAATCTGGCTATTTCCTCAGTATTCTTCATCCTCCTTTTGATCCACTCATCTCTCTTTTTCTCTTCTACCACCCCGTCGAAGTAAAACACCAACTTGATACCAGCTGCCATAAAAGCATTGATAAAATCCTGTAAAATGACAAGGTACTCTCGCCACTGGCCACCACACACCCAGGATTCCGGTGTGTACCAGTGTCTAACGCAACTCATGGCATCTACTACGATAACAGGTGGGGAATCAGGATGGTCAATGCGATGCTTTTCTGCCATTTCTCTCAGATCTACTGTTTGGCACGCATCAGGGCAAACTCTTGCCACAAATCCCTGCAAGCCTCTAACACCCATGGCTGATCTCCGAAACTCACAGCAGTCTGAAAGAAGAAAAGATAAAAACAACATTCTAAAATGCAATACTGGAAAGCAATGAAATTCTACAGTAATATTTTTAAAAGCTGCTTGGAAACAGAACTGTTATTTTTTCTGCATTTACTGATAGCTCATTGCCACACCCAGGCTTTTATAAATTTGAAACAGTCTACTTCCCATCAGCAAACCTAACATAAGTACTCATTAATTTTCCCTTCCACTTCTGGTTTTTGTATCAGTGAAAAATATAAGTATCAAAAGATCTCCGAAGTATGACCAAACAAAATTCACAGAATCATTGAATGAGTAATGCTGGAAGGAACCAGAGTCCAACCTCCCTGCTCCAGCAGGGTCATCCTAGAGGAAATGTCACAGGATTGCATTTGGACGGTTGTTGAGTGTCTCCAGGAGGGAGATTTCAGGTTAATAGCATACAGAGAAGTACACAATACTAGGAAAATAAGGATAGGGTTTTTATTTATTAAAAAATATACATGCTTACTGTATTCAAAAAGGAAAGAAAGGAAAGTGAGCTTACAAAGTATTGTGAACAGACAGCTTTTAAAAGCTTTCCCGAATCCCACCAGTTAAAGACAGAGTTCTGAATACCACATTCTTTAGTTTGGAAGGGGCCTTTAAGAACCCCGCAAGGTTCGGGGGCTGCTGCGCGCAGCCCCGACAACGCAGAGCCTCCCGCCCCGGGGTCCGTGCGGCGCTCGGGCCACGCTGCCCACCCGCCCACCCCGGGGCNGGGCGGGGCCGTGCCGGGAGGGGCCGTGCCGCTGACAGCCGCGGATGTCCCCGCCCGCGGGCTGCGGTCCCTCGGCTTTGTACGGCCACAATGGGGCCGGAGGGAGCATTGTGCCCCCGAACAAACCCGGCCGACACGGGGGGACAGGGCGGGGGACATGAAAGCGTCGCGCACCGAAATCGCTTCAAACCCCCTGAGTCGCACTTGGGAGATTTATGCCTCTCCTTGGCAGCGCGACCTTTGGCGAGGGGGCGGGTGGTGGGCTCTCTTTGTCGTGCCCGGCGATTGCCAGCGGAGGGGAACCCCCGTTTTCCCCAGGCGCATCCCGGGATAACGCCCTGGGTGCGCGCCGGGAGCGAGACCCGCTCGCAGCCCGCCGGCAACAGGTGGGGACCTGAATAACTTCACTTCTTTCCGGGAGGGGGAAGAAGGACACGGAGGAGCCCATGGGAAGATTAGATCAGATGTTATCGCCGGTGAAAAATTAAAGAGAGCGGTGCTCTGGGGAGTGCAGATTAATATATTTGGTGACTCCGAGTGCACAAAGCCTCACCATTGTAGCGGTGTCTGAATGCCTTTGAATAGGATGGAGCATATGTGGCCTGTCACCGCAGGTGCCCACATCTGTTCGTCTCCGGGCAGATGCTCTCAGAAAAGGGGAGAGCATTTCCAAAAGCTCAAGCCCGCCCCATCCATACCCATCCTCTTTCTCATAATCACCTTCTGCAGAGGAGTTTTTGCCCCCACCTTCTCCCACGCTCTGCCTACCCTGAATGTGGAGAGATGCAGAAAGAAATAAAAACGGCACAAATTGGAAGTGGCTTGGAAAGCTCTGGAAGCATATAATCAAACTGCTGCCCCCTCTCCTCCCCCAAAGTTTATTAGCAGCAAGTTTTGCGCTGCAGCCAGCATACAATGCACAAGATGCACACACTGTGCAAAGGGGGGAGAACACAAAAACCCTTCATGCATGAAATGCAGCGCAGTACAGTGGCACTCTGTGCTGTCACAGGGCTCTAGAGAGCGACCTGTGCTGGAGTGGTAGTTTGCAGCTACTATTTAGAGTTCTGGCTTAAGAGGATGATTAATAATGCTGGGCAAAAGAGGGAGTTTTCCTACAAGAACTGGCAGAGGCAGCGAATATTGCTACTGAATATTCAGTTGGTAGCAGAAGGGAAACTTTCCAGCCATCCAGCAAAATCTCATAGCTGCAAAGCAGAACATTTTTTTTTTGAGGAGTGCCATCACATTTTTTATCACCTGTACATGAGTCCTATCTCTCACCCTCTCTCTCTGTGACACTCCTGCCAAGACAAGCCAGTCCTCAGCGCTGCATGGGGTTACACTGGGCTTGCTTGACAGGGCAAACGGGGTGCTGGGGCACAGAATAAATATCAGGATCAAGGGATATTTCGTGTGGTAAGGCACTTCAGGAGGTTTTCTTGTTCAAATGTGTTCTGTGGCTTCTGGTGTGGTGAAGATCTTGAGTATCCTTGAATTTAAAGATGGGCAAAGATACCAGTACTCCAAATGCAAGGCCGAGGTGCTCCCAAGAGGCGCATGGGTAGGAAGAGCATCTGAAGCTGCGTGTCCCAGAGCAGGGGCCAGGCGAATGAATACTCAGGGCACCCACGGGAGGTTTCGGGAAAAGTTATGTCCCAGACCGGGGGGAACCCGAGGCCTGGGGGAGGGCAAGGCAGGAGAAAACCTTTTTTCCCCGAACCCCTTTTGTCCCGTCGTTCCCTGGTGGGTCCCGTGGTTCTGCCCTCCCGGGCGGAGGTAAGAAGCCCTTCACCCTTCCGACTTTGGGAGCAATGACAGCTCACGCACACGAGTGACCAATTTTATCCCTCTTAGTTTCCCACAAGCAAAATCCCGTCGGAAGCTAGCCAGGGAGCAAACCCAAACAAACAAGTAGCGCAGGGAAAAGGGGCCGGGGCGGGGGGAGGGGGTATCTGGCTTTCTCCTCGTGTGCAATCAGTAAAACACATATAGGAGCCACTTCGGGATTTGCCCAGGGAAAGGTTGGAGAGCAGCTGGCTGCGGTAATCTCCTCGGGAGACAAAGGAATGCCCCGTCCCAGGATCACAGGTAAACACACAACCATTGTAATGAAAATGAGGGGCTAGGATAGGGCCGGAGCAGATGATTTGCGATTTCAGAAAGGGGACTGGGGGGAAGGGAAGACCCAGAGCTGCTTATCTATCATCTGGCCTCGCTGTGTGCCAGCTGAGCCACGCGACTGCCCTTTCTTATTCTAATCAGCACATGCCTTTGCAACTTTGGGCTAACCTACACGCTAAACTTCTTAATCCTCCTTCCCGCACACGGCAAGGGCGGCGGAGCGCCCTCCGGCACCGCGGCCCCTCCGCGCCCGTCGCACCCGCCTCGGGCCGGGGCACCGGCGGCGGGGCCCGGGGCAGCGCCAGCACCCCAGTTCCGCCGCCGAGCTTGGGGCCAGCGGGGGAGCCAGAGCCCCGGCCCAGCGGCACGCTGCCTGCCCTCCCCCCGCTTCCCATCCCCTCCCTCCCGCCTGGCCCGGCTCGGCTCGGCCCGGAGGAACAGGTGAAGGGGGCATGCGGCGGAGGGGCAGCCGCGCACACATACCTCCGTAGGGACTATAGACCTAATTAAAATATTATGCACACTCGGCTACACATAGCTCCACACGTACACGTCCCTCCGCCGACGCACCGTTCGCCATATGCCCGGAGTCCTCCATCCCGGGGAAAATCAGGGTTGCACGCCAGCGATGGCAGCGCGTCGCCCTAATTAACACACGCACATATCCCACCCACCCCCCTTTTCAAGTGACTTTTCCCATAATCTGGCTCGCTTAGAAGTAAAAGCTGCGGCTGATGGGGAGCTGTCGGCCGCGCTGGTGCGCGGCGCGACCGTAAATACTCGCCGGAGCGGGAGAGGGGGGCCGGCGTTGCGGGAAGGGTATCAATTAGGGGCAGGGAGGGAGAGCACAATACTNGTTGGGAGCGAAAAAGCGCCATTTGGTTGGGAGCAGATGGCTGGCTGGGGGGCTGATCGCGTCTAAAGGCGTGTCATCCCCCTTCAGCGAGAATCCCTAAGGGCTCCCCTTGTCTTCGAAATCAATGAAAATTAAAGTGCAGAGAATGGATGAATAGTTAGACCTCGAGTCCCTCCTTTGTTCGCCTCAGCTACTGGTGGGCAGGAGTTAAACTACAACAGCCTCCTATAGAAACACTTAAGTTAAACAGTCTCCCCGTTAGTCCAGCATCTGAAAGAGAGAGGGAGAGGGGGGAAAAAAGCAGAAAAAGGAGCTTTCTGCTTGATTTCCCCAATACAGAATCGCGTGGCATAAATTAAGCCAGAGAAGAATGAGCGCCGTGGGCAGGATCCTGCCGGCTCTCACGGCGCCTTTCAGTCACGCTCAGCAGCGGTAATCGAGAAATCTGTGCCACGTCAATTTAACAAATACCCGGTACCGAAGGGGGGTTGTTAAGGATTTGGGGGCAAGTTTTTTCGGTTT
>VWZS01003937.1:3583830-3630000 GCA_013397075.1 Rhabdornis inornatus | reverse complement strand
GCGGCCGGGCCTCCGGGGATCCGCAGCCCACTCCACTCCGCTCCCTCCTGGGCCGCCTTCCCTACGTCCTCGCACGGGGCCTGCGGGATCGCTGGTCCCCTCTCTGCCCAGACACAGCTCTGGGGTAAAAAAAAAAAAAAAAAAAAAAAAAAAAAAAAAAAAAAAAAAAANAAAAAATTCAAACCCAAACATTCCTGTACATTTTAAACTTTTGCTTATGCGTCGAGGGGCGGGGAGAGGGGAGAGGAAGAGCACCTGGATGTAGATGGCTCGTTCGATTACAATTAGATGTAAAGGACACACATTGAGTGGCAAAACGTTGCAAAGACCTGGATGCTTGTACCAAGGGTTGGGGTAGGTGGCCTGGGTTTGGGGTAGGTGCCACAAACCCTTAGTAAATGAATGTGGGCAGCTACAGTACTGGAACAGTCAAGAAGAGCTGGGCTGAATGAACTCATTAGTGATTTTCTTTTAATTGGTATTACTCAATGCTTTTACTTTAAGAAGTCTTTAAGATTTTTTTTCCTAGCGCTTTGTAAGATAATTTGTGATCAAGACATCTGCTTCAATGGAAGTCACATTTTGCCATGCAAATGCACGTTTCAACCCAATAAAGTCGCCATAATAAGGCTTTTAGCACGGCATACCTACAGTGAGGTTATTGTAGCCAAATCCTCTCCTTTCGCACACAAGCTTAATCTGTGCTGAAATGATCTGTTACAATTAAAATGACATTTACAGAGACAGTTACACCTTGCATCCTAATGAATCCGCCTGCGCCTACCAAAGGTGTTTAAACAGAGGGCCTAAACAAAGTGGAAAGCCCTGCTTCGAGTGACATGCCAGAGTCGCCCTCCAACTTTTATCCCCTGCTTCCATCCATCATTAAGAAACTGTTCAGATGGTAATAGTCTCTATCCCTTTTTCATCGCACCACTAAACTCCTTTCCGTATTTTAAAGATCAAAACCAAAGTTGTACTGTCTGATACGTAAAAAAATATATATATGAAGGTGACGACGGGTGTAAATTTCGGCTAGTTTATTTTGTGCGCACGTGTGTGTGTGTGTGTGTATGTGAGTGTGTGTGTGTGTGTGTGTGTGTGTGTGTGTGTTGCGGAGGGGGGAAGTGCTGGAAGGGATTTCTTTAAAAAATGTGCGGACATTGTTGTAGAGGCAGTAGCGTGCGCCGAGGGGAGCTCTTTCTCTCCCTCGCATTGTGCAGGGAGCAGGTGCTGTCTACATTACCATACAGCTGAGAGCACAAAGAGCTAACTGATTCAGCCCTCACACAATAACAAACGGCCTTAATGACAGCCACGCGAACGACACACACCAAACTCACTTTTTACTAAGCTGAAGGACGAAAAAAGAGAGAGGAAGAGAGAGAGAGACGGAGAGAGAGAGAGAGGTTGCTGGTGATGATGATAATAATCATAGAGGGGTGCGGAACCCGGGCGCAGCGAGTGGCTCGCTCCGGCAGCGGGGGTGGCGGGGACGGGACCTGCGGAGCCCCGCAAACGGGTCCCCTCCACGAGTCCCCGCCGCAAATCCGCCCGCGTCCTCCCGCGCCGCAGGACCCGGGGGATCCCCCGTGCCTCCGCCGGCGGGATGCGCGCCGTGAGCGAAGCCAAGGGAAGAGCGACCCCCAGGTCACTTCGTCCACGTTCGTTGTCCCCCCTCCCCAGTTACCCCGCTTATGCGAGGGTAAATGCAGTGTGAATTTCATGGGATGGGACTCCCCTCGTTGTGGCTTGCTGGCTCCCACCTCCCTTTAACGCCGGAGATGCCCCTTGGAGTAGTCACGATCACCGAGTCACTTTTTGGGGTCACGGCGGCTGCTCTGCACGTTCCAAGAGGCAATTACAGCCCGCCGTCCCCGGGGCTGCTCTCTGTCCGGAGCGTGTTGCACTGCCTCTCTCCGGTGCAGAGGGGGTGTTACCCTCTCCCCGGAGCAGAAGGGGGATTCTTGCGGTTACCAAATTTGCAGGAATGTAAATGAACACGTTTTGTGAGCGCGAAGGGGAGGGGGAGGAGGGTTGCACATTTTACAGCTCACTGACCATTTGGCGATCCATTGAGAGGAGGGTTTGGAAAAGTGGCTCCTTTGTGACAGCTCTAGCCAGATTGGGGGGCTGCTCATTTGCATCTCATTAGGCATGCAGTCGGCCGGCGGGATATAAGGGCGGCAGGCGCCCAAGGAGAGGCAGATTCTTAGCGCTTCACCCTCGGAGAGAGCCGAGCCGCGGCGCGGAGCGGAGCAGAGCAGAGCAGAGCAGGCACCCCCTCCCCCGTAGGAGCACACCCGGACACGCTCTGTTCGCTGCTGTTGAGACACGAGCTTATTTTTGTTGGCTGGGATTCCTCTAAAAACAAAAGTAAATCCACAACAAGGAAAGAGAGCTTCGCTTCCTTAAAAAAAAAAAAAAAAAAAAAAAAAAAGGAAAAGAGAAAAAAAAATAAAAAGAAGGGGATCAAGGCTCCGACGTGACCTGCCCGCCACCGCTGCTGTTTGACACCCACCAGCCCCGACGTGCGCAGGGCGAGCGCAGCCGCGCAGAGCCGCTCCCGAATCGCACCGCCCCGGGAATTATCGCCGCTGCCTCCGCCGCTGCCTCTGCAGGGATTTCCAGATCGCCAATTTTTAATCTTCCTTGGGAAGACTTTTCTCTGCCTCTGTTGGGAATTAAGTTGCTTTTATTTTATTATTTTTATTTTTTTTTCCTGGAGAAAAGGAGGACCATCGTGGAGTGCGAAAGAAAAAGAGTTTAACAGATAAATCTTAATTTTTTCTTCCCGTCCTTTTTTCCTCTCTTTTTCTTTTGCCATCCGAAAGACCTAACAGTTGCCGACAGGCTACATCTAGAGGTATCGACAAAAGGGAAAAAAAGTCAGAGACACTCCTGTAAGAAGGAGACCGTGACACTAACTCTTCCAGCTCTGCTGGGACGAGCGGCTCTGGCCGCTGTGTTTTTTCCCTCAACCCCGAGAGACACTTTCCCCTTTTCCCTCTGACGAGAAGATAAGGGGGAGGAAAGCGAGGGCACCAGAGCTGCACCTCCAAAATGGGAGGTCGGTTCCTGCTGACGCTCGCCGTCCTCTCGGTGCTGCTGAGCCGCTGCCAGGTAAGTGCCCGCGGGGTGGGGGACAGGAATGCCTGCACCGGGGGGTCCCTGCACCGGGGGGTCCCTGCACCGGGGGGTCCCGCGGGAGATGCCTGGCACTGTCGCTGCCTGTTGCAGCCCTGAGGAGCAGGGAGGGGCTGCCAGTGCCGCCGGGGCCGGGGTCGGGTTGGGGAACGGGCTGCTCGGTGGCTGACGGGCGCTGTCCCCGCCCCGCAGGTCGACTCCTCCGGGGTCTTCGAGTTGAAGCTGCAGGAGTTTGTCAATAAGAAGGGGCTGCTCAGCAACCGCAACTGCTGCCGCGGGGGCAGCCCCGGCGCCGGCGGGCTCCAGCAGTGCGACTGCAAGACCTTCTTCCGCGTCTGCCTCAAGCACTACCAGGCCAGCGTGTCCCCCGAGCCGCCCTGCACCTACGGCAGCGCCATCACCCCCGTCCTGGGCGCCAACTCCTTCAGCGTCCCCGACGGCGCGGGAGGCGCAGACCCCGCCTTCAGCAATCCCATCCGCTTCCCCTTCGGCTTCACCTGGCCCGTAAGTGGGGGGCTATGCTGGAGGGGGCGGCACACACCCATCCCGTCCCGTCCCGTCCCGTGCCATTCCAAGGGGCCACCAATCCCCTTGAAGTGTCAAGATGGGAGGGGGACAACGACTGATAACTCCTGGGGACTGGTGGCACTGCCCCTTGAGCCTACCTGCTCTCATGCTCTCCTGGTGGGTTGTCTCTGCTCTTTCTTTCCACAGGGCACCTTCTCGCTCATCATTGAGGCTCTGCATACGGACTCACCTGATGACCTCACCACTGGTAAGTGTCCTGAAACACACTTTTCCCTGCAATAATCCCATCCCTGCAGCCCTATTTGGCCCCTTTCTCTGCAGTGTGTAGCCCACTCTGCTCTACACAGACCTGTGGCAAGAGAGGCCAACCTGTTGGCATGCAGCCATGTCATCCTGCCTTTGCAGTTCCCCTCCCACCAGAGATCCCCCTGTGTCCTGCTTTGGGCTCGCTAACCACTCTCCTCTCCACTTTCCCACAGAAAACCCTGAGCGCCTCATCAGCCGCCTGGCCACCCAGAGACACTTGGCAGTGGGTGAAGAGTGGTCCCAGGACCTGCACAGCAGCGGCCGCACTGACCTCAAGTACTCCTATCGTTTTGTGTGCGACGAGCACTACTATGGAGAAGGCTGCTCTGTCTTCTGCCGCCCCCGGGACGATGCCTTTGGTCACTTCACCTGTGGAGAGCGTGGCGAGAAAGTCTGCAACCCAGGCTGGAAAGGCCAGTACTGCACTGAGCGTGAGTATCCACCTCCTTGTCTCCTTGGGTGCCCCTTGCAGCAGTGTCTCTTGAGCCCTTGGGGTTGGTGGAGGGGTGCTTCTCTGACATCAGGCCCCATGGGGAAGGAGAACCAAGCAATGGTGGGTGGATGTCTGGTTCTGTGCCCAAGCCTTACAGTGTGAGGGATGGGAGATCCTCAGTGTTGCCACGGAAAGTTAATGCAGACAGCCCCTTCTCAAGCCAACAAAATGTCAGTGCCAACACTACACTCTTGATCATTTGTTTCAGACCATTTAATCTGGTAGCAAAATGTTCAGCAGTTGCTTGAGGATTTATTAAAATATATCAGGAATACTTTTTACACTTCCAACCACACAACTTTGATATCATCACCTACAGGGTACTTAGCTTCAGGGGGGGAGCTAGGCTTTGGCAACATCCATGTGACAGGCTTATGGGTAGGCTTGCTATGGTCTGATCCTCTAAGACCTTGTATTAAGAAGAATATTGGGAAGTCCAAGACATTCTCTATGGCTTCTAGACTGTACATTTCTCATTTGCGGTACTCGTATGCTGCCACTAACAGAAATTGCTGCACATGGGGTCACAAGAACGTTCAACTTCTTCCCCAGCTCTCTTCTGTGCCATTGCCACAATAATTGATATTAATAAAGTCGTGAGAGACATGAAACATACCCCATAGCTTGAAGTTTTTGAGGCATGTGGTGTGTTGATACAGCAGGAAAAGCTGGGACAGTGAGGAGATCACAGACAGGACAGTCCAGGATGTCAGATACTTTCCGGTTGTACGAGATAGATTCCGCCCTTTGTAGATCTGTAGTGGTGTACACCCAAACGTGCACACAGAGCCCCTGCTGCAGTGTGGGATGGCATTCTCTGTTTGTGTGTATACACGGATCTCAAATGTGCTGGCAGATGACGTACTGGGCCAGTGCTCCTCTGCAGTCATCAAAGGGCCAGGCAGGCAGGAAGAAAACAGTTCCAGGCTGCAAAGCAGCCTCTCAGCTTTCTTCTTGTGTTTTTGTTTCTCTTTAAACCCACCTACACTGTGGTCTCAGCTGAGCTACTACCAAACCATTCCTGATTGATTATTCACACTCTTAGTGATTGCTAGGATGCTTTTAGCAGTTCATGGTACGATGCAGGCAAAGGGGCTCGCATTTTCTTTGATAATGTTTTAAATAAGAGCTATAACCTTCCTATGATCAAAAGTGCCTAGCCCAGTTGTGTCAAGGGGTGGGGAGAAAGGAAGCATTTTGATAATGAGCTCTTTTGGGGCTGTCAGCTCTTTTGGGGCTGTCAGCACTTTTGAGTGCCTGTACATCTCTGCTATTCCCACAGCAAAGCAGAAGGCTGTCCATCTTTCTTGACTCATTACGTATGTTCTTTGCTCTCAGAAAAAAACAGCTATAACACTGACACAAACCTACTAGGCAGGGGAGATGTGTTTATGTGTGCATGCAAAAAGAATGTTTTGCCGTTAGTGAGTGGAGCTGCCAGTTGCAGATTGCTTCCCATTGCCTTGCCCCCAGCTCCATTCTTTCCAACTTGGAGGCGATCTGATTATCAGCACTGATTCTTTCTTTCTTTTTCTTCCCCCCTCCTTCCCCTCGCATGCCATTGTCTCCGCCTGGCTTTGTTGAATTAAAACTTTGCAGTGCCTGCTTAATGAGTTCCATAACCAGGCGAAGTAATGAGCAGAAGTCCCTTTTTTCCCTTCTCTCATCCTCCCTCCCGCTGGCCCGCTTACCTCTTTTACCAGGGCTGCACCCACCCGCCCGCCCCTTTTCGGAGCAGGGCGGAGGGGGGAAGGAGGGAGGAAGAACTTTAGACTTATTTATTTGAATAAGAAAAAAAAAAAAAAAAGTTTTTTTTGCAGCGAAATCACGCGCGTGCCATAGATTAGCTGTGGGCAGGGATAGGCTGCCCGGTCGCCGGCCGCCGGCCCCATTGGCTCCGGGGCCGGGGTATTGTTGCAGTGGGGCAGCTGCTGGGAGAGAATAGACAATAGAGCAGCTGTCTTGCACTGGCACCCTGCACACCAGCTGTCCACTCTTATCTGCACACACACTTTCGGGGGATATTAAGAGGTGGAGCTGTGTGCATAGAATTGGAAAAAAGGACTTCTGACCCTCACTGGGAAGGGAAGGGGGGTGAGGGGCTGTGGGGAAGGGAGCAATTGTGAACCCTCTTTTGTCTGTGTGCAACTGTATTAAGAAGAATGCTCATCTCTGGTGATAAGTAAAGTGCCCAGTTACAGGGCAAGATCAATACTCCTGCAGACTCCAGAGATTAATTCAGCTGCGCTTAACTGCCCCAGCCTAGTAAAAGGGACTCACTCCCCACCCACAAGGTGCTCTCAGACTCAGACTTGTAAAAGAGAGTTGTTTTGGAACCAGTGTTGATGTTTTTCCCTGCTTGGTTTGTTTACAGCGATTTGTTTGCCTGGATGTGACGAGCAACACGGCTTTTGCGACAAGCCTGGGGAATGCAAGTAAGTTTTCCCCTCCCTTCCTGCTTCTTTCTTTGTCTTTCAGTGTTGATGCTCTGGTGTTAAATATGCCATTTGACATTTGAAGGGTTGGTTTAAAGGCCTTTCTTCAAATTAGATGGAAATTTGAGATATCCAGTTGATGCCACATCAAAGTATAATTCCATAAGACAAACATCAGTGCCATTAATATTAACCTAATGGGTTTACAGTGCTGTGTTTAAGGTTTGGCTCCTTGTTATTGAACAAATTAACTATCTGGAGCCATGGGTCTATCTAAGGAAGGGGAAGAAATAGCTAGGACTGATGAAAGCGGATGCTATGGTTGGACTTGGTGACTTTCTCACATGAAGGATCACCGATGGCTTTTAAGAAGCTTGATCCTTGGCATCAATGTGCTTCTAGAGTTTGTGATAGGGTTTCCAACTGTGAGAAGTCTAAATCTGATGAGACTTTGTTGTCATCTTTTTTTTTCAGATGCAGAGTGGGCTGGCAGGGGCGATATTGTGATGAGTGCATCCGATACCCAGGATGCCTTCATGGTACCTGTCAGCAGCCATGGCAGTGCAACTGCCAGGAAGGCTGGGGTGGCCTTTTCTGCAACCAGGGTGAGTTCTCAGTCCTTGCCTGAGCATCTGTTTTAAAATACAGAAAGTAGGCAACTGTTTTCAGCTCACCCACCCTCTGCTAGCCTTGCAAAGTAACAAGCATCTTAGCTGCTCTCATTAAAAAAAAGAAAATATCTCTTTTACAGACCTGAACTACTGCACCCACCACAAGCCCTGCAAGAATGGTGCCACATGTACCAATACTGGTCAGGGGAGCTACACTTGTTCGTGCCGACCTGGGTATACAGGCTCCAACTGTGAGATTGAAATCAATGAATGTGATGCCAACCCTTGCAAGAATGGTGGAAGCTGCACTGTAAGTTTGAGTTGTTTGTGTCATCTGAAGCTCCAAGGGAGGAGTTAATGTCAGTTTTTCTAATTTTCAAAATCCCTTTTTGGGTTTCAGAGCAAGTTCAGACAAATGTTTTGATTGTTTCTCATTTCTTCCCCCCAGGATCTCGAGAACAGCTATTCCTGTACCTGCCCCCCAGGCTTCTATGGGAAGAACTGTGAGCTGAGTGCAATGACTTGTGCTGACGGGCCATGCTTCAATGGTGGGCGCTGCACCGACAACCCTGATGGGGGCTACAGCTGCCGCTGCCCACTGGGTTATTCTGGGTTCAACTGTGAAAAGAAAATCGATTACTGCAGTTCCAGCCCTTGTGCTAATGGTAAGACCAAACATGCTACGGTGGTCTTCTGGAAGGACACCATAAACTTACTTTGGCTTCTGGGCTGGAGTTCATAACAAGGAGTTCATGTTCAGTCATAGAACCATAGAATGGTCTGGGTTGGAAGGGACTTTAAAGATCATCTAGTTCCAAGTCCCTGCCATGGGCAAGACCGGGCTGCTCAAAGCCCCATCCAACCTAGCCTTGAACACTGCCAGGGATGGAACATCCACCACTTCTCTGGGCAAATTGTTCCCTCACAGTAAAGAATTTTTTCATAGTATCTTATCTAAACCTGGTTTCTTTCAGTTTAAAGCCATTCTGCCTTGCCCTATCACTACATCCTCTTGTAAAAAAGTCCTTGTCATGTCAATAGTTGACTTGGTGGAGGATCTGCACTAAGAAAGCAGTGGCATGGCTTGGGCCATTGCTGCAAATTGCATTTTCTGATGGGGTGGTGTAGCCAAGCAACTTGGTCTGAAGCTTCATGCATGGAATCTGGAAGATTATACTTTCAAATCCTTCGCAGAGAGTCTTAGAGGTCTGTGGATATTACTTGTAATCTGGTAACAGTAATCTTCCTGATTTGATTAAACCAGTGAAGACTTTCTTTACTGTCGTCCTCCTCATTCACTGCCACTCAAACTCTGTAACATGAGATGTGGTATTAACCTGACCTGGACTAGTGTTCTCGTTTGAGCTGAGTAAAATGTTAAAAAAGGAACAGGACTGAAAATGAAAAATAAATCTGCTTAACAAAAATCTTTCTTTAAAAAATGTGCTTTTTATGTTGGATCAGTCTTGGCAAAGGCTGAGCTAACCTCTCAAAAAAAAATCTTTCCTCAGCTGCTGGCTGTGCCAGTTGCCTCAAGAGCAGTGAGTGGGGGGCTGTTGTGTCTGGCTGCCCACCACTCAGCTCGTTCCCCTTCCTGTCTTGCAGGAGCCCAGTGTGTTGATCTGGGGAACTCCTATATCTGCCAGTGCCAGGCTGGCTTCACTGGGAGACACTGTGATGACAACGTGGATGACTGCGCCTCCTTCCCCTGTGTCAATGGAGGGACCTGCCAGGATGGCATCAATGACTATTCCTGCACCTGCCCCCCAGGATACAACGGGAAGAACTGCAGCACCCCGGTGAGCAGATGCGAACACAACCCTTGCCACAATGGGGCCACCTGCCACGAAAGAAACAACCGCTATGTCTGTGAGTGTGCCCGGGGCTACGGCGGGCTCAACTGCCAGTTCCTGCTCCCTGAGCCACCTCAGGGACCCATCATCGTTGACTTCACTGAAAAGTACACAGAAGGCCAGAACTCCCAGTTCCCCTGGATCGCTGTCTGCGCTGGGATTATTCTGGTCCTCATGCTGCTGCTGGGGTGTGCTGCTGTGGTCGTCTGCGTCAGGCTCAGAGTGCAGAAGAGGCACCACCAGCCTGATGCCTGCAGGAGTGAGACTGAGACTATGAATAACCTGGCAAACTGCCAGCGCGAGAAGGACATTTCCATAAGTGTCATTGGTGCCACTCAGATTAAAAACACAAATAAGAAAGTAGACTTTCACAGCGATAACTCTGATAAAAATGGCTACAAAGTCAGATACCCCTCAGTGGATTACAATTTGGTGCATGAACTCAAGAATGAGGACTCTGTTAAGGAGGAGCACAGCAAATGTGAAGCCAAGTGTGAAACGTATGATTCAGAGGCAGAGGAGAAAAGTGCAGTACAACTAAAGAGGTATCTCACATCTGAGTGCAGAGGGCAGCTTGGCTTTGAAGGGGGAGTGTATATCTCATAGGTAGCATTAAGCAACAGCCATCTGACTTGTTCTTTCTCTTTTTGCCTTCAGTAGTGATACTTCTGAAAGAAAGCGACCAGATTCAGTATATTCCACTTCAAAGGACACAAAGTACCAGTCGGTGTATGTCATATCAGAAGAGAAAGATGAGTGCATCATAGCAACTGAGGTTAGTAGGGTTGGAAGAGCAGAGGAAAGACTTGGTCGGCAGCTCCCATCCAACACATGCCAGGGCAGATAAACTCCTTTCCATAATGCCACAGTGGTTTGTACCTGTTGAAATCCAGCCAGCTTGAGTTTGTGATGCTGTGAATGTTGTAAAGACAAGCTCAGTGACTTGCTGCTGTGGATGTTGTGGGTTTGACAAGTTTTGTAGACTAGGGTACAATGCTAGTGTGGTTGAGGTGTGCTGACCCACCCCTTGGTGGGCTTCATGCGGAGTCCTGACCCTGTGCAGCCTTACAGCCCTCTTCATATGTTTCATTAACCTCCCCTGATCTCTGCTTGTGTTTTCTCTTTCCAGGTGTAAACAAGAGGTGATATGGCAAGATGGTTGTTCAGAACAATTTCAGAGGAGACGTGCCCCAATGAATGCTGCTGAAAGAGGAATGGGAGATAGATTCCTTCACTGACTGCTGCTGAGAAACTAAATTCAGGCTTGAGCTGGTTCTCTACTGAAGTTAGCAAAGTGACTGCAAAATAAAGAAACAAGATGGACACCAGGCAAGGGTCTGTGTTCAAGGATTACTGTTGCACTGCCTTTTATGAATTTTATCATTGCACTATGGTCAGTTGCTTTTCTATATATATTTAAATGAATGGACTTAATTACTACATAAGAAGCATGCACTGCCTGAAGTGTATATTTTGGATTATTATGAGCCAGTCTTTTCTTGAATTAGAGACACAAACACTGCCTTTATTGTCTTTTTTGATACTAAAATGTGTTTTTACTAGGTGAGAAAAAAGTGTGTTATTTTTTTGAATCTGTAAAAATATTTTCATGATAATTGTAAAGCTTGAGTATTTTGTGATGTTCATTTTTTTATAATTTAAATTTTTTGGTAAATATGTACAAAGGCACTTCGGGTCTATGTGACTATATTTTTTGTATATAAATGTATTTATGGAATATTGTGCAAATGTTATTTGATTTTTTTTACCGTTTTGTTAATGAAGAAATTCATTTTTAAAATATTTTTCCAAAATAAATATTATTAATGATAACCAGAGTGCTATGTTTATTCCATAACTGATGATGAGCTGACTGAACTTTGCAACCAGGTATCTGACAGGGCTCTGTGGAGTCATGGGGACATTGAGTAGGACTGAGACTTATTACAAAGACTGGGGAACACTTTGTGGTGTGTAAACCCTCCATCTTTCCCCTCCCAACATTCTGACCTATTGACCCCATGGTTGTGCTCAGTCTTACCCCGAAAGCAAATGGCAAAACCTTGAGTAATATCTGTTTATATAAACACATATGGAGTCACTTCCTGATGAAGAGCAAGAGTTGAGTGCACTCCACTGCAATCCAGACATGGGGCTTGTCAAGTCCTCATTTTTTGCCAGCTCAAACACTTGCCTGGAGTCCCGGGGAGTTTGGGACACACCAGTGAGGGAGGGCCCCTAGCTCAGGTCCTTGATGTGCTCCCATAGACTTCCCTCTCCAGGAAATGGTAATAATGAACTGACTGGTGGCCATAACTCCCCTGACTACAACACCTACTGAAGTACCAGCTGCATCTTTGGTTTCTGCTCTGCCCCTGGTGCCTGCTGCCTTCATAGTGGGACAGTGTGATCCCATTCCCTAGCTTGGCTCCGAATGCTCAGGCAATTTCCCCAGTTTAGTTTGCTCTAACAAGCTCACCTTCATGTTGTGCTGCATGTTAATCAGCAGAGACCCTTCAGAAACGGGTGAAGGGTCCTTCCACTTCAGGAAAATAAGGAAAATCTAGGGAATAATCTAATTTTTACTCCATTAAAGCTGAATCCCAATCATTGTGGGCCACCTTCTGCAGCTTTGCAAAGATGGTGAAAATCCTTCGCTTCAGGGGAGGGGGATGATATCCTAAACACAAAGAGTGGGATAGCAGATATAATCAAGCAATTATTGCAGCTGGTGATCTTTATGTATTCCCCTTATTTTAGTGTGCATAAGTACATGAACCACTGGAACTCCACTTTGGTGTGAGGTCAGTGGAAAACTCACACTGACGGCAGAGGCTTGTCTGTTTTATAAGCTTAGCTTTTTGCTTAGCAAAACCTTAGACAAGGCATACAGGCTCACTTCTCACAAAGTGTCCTGACATGGTTATTGTCTTCATCTATCCCAAAGTGTCCTTTTAAGGTAAGTTTTCATAAGGAGAGTGATGTGAGGCATTGAAAACCAGGCTGTCAGTGACAGTCTGAACAGCAGTTTCAATGACATAACAACCTGCCAATAATCAGTCAATGCATCATATATTAAATGAGGCATGATGGTGTATATGGCAGCAGGTGCTCAGTGCAACATAATCTCACAGACTGGACAGAAAAGTAAGCCTTGGAAGGTGTTGTTGCTATCTTTATTGCTCATTTGTTTTTCAGTACTTTATTTCTCTGTATTTCCTCTTCTTCCCAAGCTTTATGGAGCAGGCTTGTCTCTTATGAGGTATTGCACTTTGCAGTCAGTGCCATGGTCTTGGCTAGGCCTTCTTAATCATGCTTCTGTAGAAATAGCAGTAACAAAAGGAAGGCCATCAGTGGTTGACTACCTCTGTAACATCAGGTCTTTGGTGCTAAAGCAAGATCTACTTTAATTTATTGTCAGGTAAAGGTCTGGAAAAGCACACAGGTCCTTGCTCTTGTGAAAATGCACAGCATTGGCATCTTCCTATCTTTGCTTAAAAATAAAACAGCTTTGGAAACATAAGTTTGTCCAAGTGTGCTAATTATCAGCAGTGCTGAGTTTGGTGAGTGACAGAACACTATAGGCAAAGGGAAGGGCATGGTCCTGTCCTTCTGAAACACCTTCTGAAATGACGGCTACACAGATCAACCCAATGGCTTCTTCTATTTCTGTCTTGAACAAGGTTAAGGCTACAGTCACACACAGGATTTATTTCTTCCACAGGATTACCAGTTCCCCCAGTCCTGAGTACATGTGTACACAGTGGGACTCAGTGACCAGAGCAGGTTGAGGTATGCGATGTGGAGCATGGGTTCTGTTCTCCTCTCCCGTGGTACTTGGGCCTTACTGGGGTTAAAAAATGGATGAGGGGGAAGTGAACCATGTCTTCTTGAGAGAGAGGATGGCAGATGCAGGTGGTGCACACTGTGGCCAAGGGGCAGTGACGGGGCTGGGCTCACTCCAGGATGGGAGCTCTGCTGCTAAAGAACCGGAACCTCCCGGTCAGCAGGGTCTCCAAAAGGCCTCCTCATTCTAAAACGAAAGGAGAGCCTGCATGGGGAGCCCATTTAGCTGGGACAGCTGAGAATTCAGGGCCCAATCCAAAGGCCATTAAATTAATGGAAAGGCTCCAGCACACTTCAGGGACACATGGCACTGTGCCCCTCCTGACACAGCATATCTCTGTCTCTGCCCAGGGAAGCTGCATGCTCTGATGCAGCGTGTGGCTCTCAGGGTGGTGGGTATGAAAGCCTGTGACTGGCCTAGCCAGGTCTGTACCCTGGGCACTCATCCCCCTGGAGCCAGGGAAGCTAGAGTCGCTCCTCAGGCTGTCACTCTGGCACTGTTAATTCATGTGCATACCTCAACCTGCAATGTCTCCTTCTCTCCATCATGCAGCAGCCAGGGAGGACTTGGCCTCCTTGTTTGGGGCCAGTTCTCAACAGGGTGAACAGAGAGGGCACCCCTCAGCCCACACCTCTGCCATCCTGTGTCTCTGTGGCAAGTGGCATTTGCATTATTGGCACAGACAGGACATGTCAAGAAATCAGAAGCAGTGAAGATACAGGAGAGATTAGCTGCTGGAAGGTACTAGCTGCCCTGGTGGTGGACAGAGATTTCTTAAGAGTGTCACATCTTTCAATACATAGAAACTTTAGGTTCAGACAGCAGTCTTAGGTTTAATTGCAAGACACAACTTTAAAACTTGATTTAAATTTATATTGGTGCTTACTTTGTACACAGTGCAGGACAGTTTGTGTGTCAGGAAACTTGGGTGCTATTCCTGGCTCCAGCACAGACCTGATGTATAACCTTGGGAGAGGAAGGATGGTCTTGTGGTCAAGGCACTGCAGAGGGACTCCGGAGGGCCCCCTTCTATTTCCAGAACTCCCTCCAGACTTCCTGTGCAAACTTGGACCTGTGTCACTTAATCTTTCCAGGACCTTAGGAAAATGGAGGCCTCCTGGTTGTTCTAATAGGGAGAAGGTCACTTGCTTGTGAGAGGATACCGTGGTGGTAGAGAATGTTAAAACACCCTTCGAGGCAAGTAAGGCTATTTCCTATTTCTGCGCATCCGACTGCCTGTCTGCAAGGGGTGAGCTATTTTTGCAAAGCACTTTCAATGCCTGCAAGGAATAGAGACCCCTCTCACAATTGAAACATCCATCATCTCAGAGAGGATATGCAAACCCTGCACTGGCAGCGAGCAGACAAACTGGAAGGGGGAGGGAGGCAGCTGTGGTGGTATGTGTGCGCACAGTGTGTGCAGGGGGAATGTGATACAGCTGTGTGTCCAAGGCCCAGAAAGGATGTCACCCACCACAGTGTTGACATGATGGCCACAGTGCCATCAGCCTCCTCTTGCAGATCAGCATCTGCAATCAAGGTCTGTAGTCATCTCTGCTGTGGTAGGTTCTCTTACAGCAGAACAACTCTGCAGGTAGAGATACAGATTAAACTCAGCTTGGAACTATGAGGGTCAAGAAGGAAAACTGCAGAAATTATACAGATGGGATTTTTTTACTGACAGACCCCGAGAAACTTCCCTATTATTACAGCCTAACATCCAAAGTAATGTATTCCAAATAGAATTACCTGAGAACTATTCCTAGGCCAAATCCCAACCTGAGAAGCAGTCTCTTCTGACGCCTGACATCTGCTTGTGTCAGAAGAATGAGGACCTTCTCTGTTCCCTTCCCTCCTTGGCAGGTACACTTTTCCCCTGGCTGTTAAGACCTGGCTTTCTGCCTGTGTCTGCGTTACCTGCTATGCAAATCAGAGAAATCAAGAGCCTGGCGAGAAAAGACCCAACATGTACTGTGAGTCAGATTTTCGGATGAAACCTGGACCCTACTGTTGTGACAACAGGACAGCTGATCCTGCTGCTCTCAGTGAAGCAGAGGTGGATGACAGACACACTGCCATGTCAGGGCTTGCTGCCTTATCAGTGGGGCAGGGCAGTATGGGAGGTGGGGCTGGAGGTCACAGCATCCTTGTGACAGGTTGTCTTTTTTATTAGGAAGAAGCATGCTATGTCTTTTCTCCTGCTGCTGCAGCCTCACCTCCTGCACCAATAAATTCAACACTACTGGGGCTGCTCTCTGGCCCTGCAGCCAGTCAGTATGGATCAGTCTGCACCCATAGTGTTAAACTGCCTTCCTCCACCAAATCAACTGCTTACATCCAACCTGCCTGTGAGGGATGGCTCCTATTTTGTGACAAGGAACAGCCTGGGACTCTGATAACTGCGGGGGCAAAAGCTTGGCAAGGACCACCATAGCAATGCAACCCTACAAATGATTGCATTTTAGAGACCAGAAGCTGCTTAGTTTTCTAGGACAGGTGTATCCAGAGTATTAGTGACATGCTCAGGAATGCCTTACTCCTTGGCACAGATGAGGAATGGTGTGTGTCATCTGTGGGAGCAACTCTGAGCATCAGTGTAGATCCATTTCGCCTGCTAGGGCAAAAAACTGGCACTATATAAACCAGCATTATATAAACTGGCATTGCTTACTTTATAGTTCATATGTGTTACATATGAACAGGGCATTTTTTTAATGATATAAAACAATACTATCTGAATGGCCAGTGTGGATGAAGCTATATTGAAAAAAGTAATGTCACGTACATCAGTGCAGATACCTACCCTTCCCTTTTCTATTTATCTGAAGTGTGCCAGTAAAGGCCAGCTTGTACCATTGTGTTCTCCAGAACATGACTGTGCAGCTGTAAAGAAGCAAGTATCATTCAAAAAATACATGGCTGTTCAGACAAGGTTTGAGTGCTGACAGCAAATTAGTGTATCTTCACATGGTAATTTCCCAGGGTGCTGGAGGCTGAGCAGGAGAAAAGATCAGAACTGGGCTGACCTGTGTTCCTTTTCGTAACATGAAACTGGAACTTTGTGAGGACAGCACTTTTCTGTGGGAAAGAACACAGGAGATAGACAAATCTGACCAGTCCTTATTGCAGCAAGGATGTGCTGCAGAGCCATTTCTGCTCCCACCATTGCCAAGACATTAATGCTGGAGGCAGCTGATGGTAATTTTTAATCAGAATTTTTACTTACCAGAAAACTGTCTTTTACAATACTTACAAGTCAGTGCTTTTACAGAGCACATTTTCAGTGGGAAAACTGTTTTTCAGCAATGGTAAACTGAAATGCCCTCTTGAAAAACTCTTATGAGTTTCATTTTCTTCACGAAGCAAGATAGCAAAATGACATGTGTTTCCCAGCAAACAACAAATTATCTGGAAACTTCCTTTTTCTTTTTTTTTCCCCAAAAATAGAACCGATCTGGGAATTTTGTCTCATAAAAAGTTGTATATTTTAGTTTTGATTTTGCTTTAGAATGTGAGCATTTTAAAAGAGAAGTTCTCCCCCTTATCCCATTTTCTGGCCCTAAGAAGCACTTCAGTGTCCTGAGGAGGGTTGTACTTAGTATAGGCAAACTGCATTTTTGGCCAGATATCAGAAAATAGTTTTAATGGTAGCCTGGATAAGGAAAAACTGGTATTCTCAAGAACAACTAATTATATGAGGCAAAAAGTGTTATGAGGAATGAACTTTACCATAATTCTTTACCATTAATCTAAATAATTCAGAAAGTTTACAACAGCCACGGAGTGAAAATACCTTAACTAAAACCCAAGCTATGTCAAACCACGACACTCATCTACATTTAAAATAAAAATTGTATGGAGGAGAATCAGACCATCCACATTATCCAAGTTCTGCAACCAAGATGAATTGGCTAATAGTTGTGTGCCTTCCTTTTTAAAGCACTAAGAGATCTTCCTTTACAAAGTTTTCCATGCATGCATAAATGGAGGCGTTTACCAAGGCCACCTGTCTGAAAAATGTAAGCCTCTCACTTCAGTCTGGTTTTACCTTAGTGTGAATCAAAGGGCCCATGGAATTCTCCATTGCCCTGCAGTGGTGATGGTTTGGCACAGCTGCTGCTTCTGTGACGGTGGGTGTCTTTGGAAAAAGTCAGATGCCCGTTACTCACTCAAAGCGAGCAGGATTGTTTACAGCAAAAACTAACGTGGAACAGCTACATATCCTGCTTGTCATAGCCTGTATCTTAATTTTCTTTCTTTCTTTCTGTATCAATTTAAAGAAAGGAACTGTGGAAAATGTATGATATTGTGTAAGTTCTTCTAATTGACTTCAGGAAGTGTTATCTGGAATGGCAGTTGTGAGCACACAAACTCAGCAGACTTATCTGTGTTATCTAATTACCAGACTATAAAGTTCTGCTGACATTTCCTTTTGATAAATACAATACACCGCTTTCTTTATCTATGTGTATTAAAGAAACAATGTTCTCCTAAATCCAGCCCCATGCATACTTTTTACTAAAACAACATTATAAACCCCAAGACTAACAGAAATGTTGTCACAACTTCAACAGTCTTAAATGAAAACAGTGGCTTTCAGATGAAAACCATTATCTAAAGGTGGTAGGAAACCACTGCAAATCTCAATGTTTTAACTGTGAATAAGTGTGAAACAGATTTCACAGATATTTATTAAACAAAAAGGTAGACCTAGAAAAAGAAAATGGTGACAAAGAACAGCAGTATTACATGTATGCTTACATTTCTTCACTGGTGCTGTGTTTAACTATGCATAGAAATTGAGAATCATAGAGTCATTTTGGTTGGAAAAGATCCTTAATATCAAGTCCAAGTGTTAACCCAGCACTGCCAAATCCACCACTAAACCATGTCCCCAAAATGCCACATGCGTCTTTTATATGTTATTTTATACTATAAACTACTGTTTACCCTAAGGTTTTTAAACTAGGCTTGCCTTTTAGGGCTTCTGCACATGCACAAGAGGGTTTTGGATAATTGTGGAAAGCAGTTGCACCAAACTTGCTTTGCTGCTGGAAGTCTACAGGTAATGGGCATAAAGGAAAGTGCCTCTAAATGATGCTTGTTGCTGTTTGATTTTCTGTTTTCTCCTGATTCACCAGGTTTAGATGCCTCCTGCATTGGGAAGGGTTGTTGTAGGAAGAGGTAAGGCAGGACATGGTTTTGCCTGGGGAATCCTCCTCCTCCAGACAGGGTCAGGGTGGGGAAAGGCAGGCGAGGAACCTCCTCTGCAGCTCTGTGGGGTACCCTGGCTATGTTTGATCTGAGCAGGGAGGCTCTGACAGAAGACAAAACTGACACAGAAACGTTGCAACACCTGTGGCACTGAAACCCCGGGTTTTATGCTCTCTGCATTTCCATTTACCTCAATGAGAATTAGGCACTGGGGGGGCCACGTTGGTTGGGAATCCTTTGGCACTTGTACACACCCCACGGTGATCAGCTAACCAGGGCACACCAAAAATTAGAGGCTGCACAAATATTCAACAAAAGATATGGCATGTTCAGTGCTTTTAGAATCTACATTTTAAAAAAAAGGAGCCCACAAGTGAAAAAGAAAAGCTGTGAGAAGACGTAAATGCACGTTACGGATCAAATATAGCCACCGAGTTCTGGGGATGTTCCAATGATCACTTTTCTATCAGTTAGAAAAGATACCCATTTCTGTCAGAAATGCTAAAGGAAGTGTTAATGATGGGAATAAATAACAGGTGCTGGGAGCAGCTGTTACTGATTAATGACTTGTCTTTTTTTAAATAGGTTTTCTGTTGGGGGAATCAGAAGTTTTCAGTAATATTCCATTGTAAGACATTGGAGGAACGCTTTTTCCTTTTTCTAATAATGTGCTCCGTGTTATTTCTAAGGCTAAACAGATTCAAGATTTAATCTAAATTAATGTTTGAATTTCAGGTCATCAATAATTGAGGAGAATTCAAACCACAATGCTTCTCAATTACACAAATAACTTGCTTTGTTTAATTTCTTTTTTCTGCCAATTTCCTTCTTGATTTCTCTCACTCTTTTTGTTCCCCTCTCTTTCCTCCCCTTTCTCTCCTCACCTTTACCTCTCCATGCCCTTCTTTCTTTTTACTTGAAGTATCTGGAGATGGTGTTTCCAATGCTGGTTATATTTGGCCCTGAAGCTGTTTTTTTTATAAGCATATGAAGGACTATGAGATTGAATGTCACAAGAAAGACTGCCACTTTTGCCATTTCTCAATGATGAAGTAATTTAAAAGTCACTGAGGACAGCTCAGTGAAAACATCTGTTCTGTGCTTTGGGGCCATCAGAGAAACAAACAAAACAGTGTGATGGACAATAATACGGAAAATAAAGTAATAATTAGAATTATTTATTATTTAATAATTTTTATCTTATATGCATGTAAAACCACTTCAGAAATAATGTCAAGTGCCATAATATCTCCTTTTTAACAAAAATGGCACAGGGGCTTCCATCCTGGCCTGTTTGAAGTCAATGGCAAGGCTGGTATTGACTCAGATGGAGACAGAATTTCTTACAGAAACCTAGGTCACTCAAGACTGCCTTTTCAGTTTAGAGCCCCAGTTCCCTGCATCCTAAAATGGACAGAATCCACAGTCAATTCCCATCTCTGCATTTCAAAGCAGGTGGTCTCATAACTGAATGGATTTCAAGGACTGGTGGAGGTGGTGGGGCATATGGAAAGGCTTCCATGTCATAATAAAATGTTAGAGTTTCTTCACTAAAGGGTAGGTAAATATGAACAATAAGAACAATTTTAAGAGCTTAGCATGCTTTAGAAAAGCATTCTTGTTCTTACCAACCGTGAGGAAACAGTAGAGACAATAAGTAATAGAATACAAGCCTCAATATGGTGAAGCATAACCTTACCATACCTGGGGCATGTCATATGTTACATCCTCTTCCTAGGTGAGTTTCTGTGCTTACTGCTCATTAAAATACTTTTTCTCTTTCTTTTAAAGTGGTTATTTAAAAACACCACCAAAGACAAGATGCAGTATGAAATAAACACAATGATTTTTTCCAGTTTAGAGACTGAGCTGAAATTTTAATTTGTATCCCGACTGTCTATGAGCATGCAGAAACTCTGAGTTATCTTCATCCGATCTTGTTGTTTTCACTCATCTGAAGATAATGTTAAAAATGCTGTCAAGCCATGACTGACATATACTGACTCAATCATCTTTGCTCACATAAGGAAAACACACTTATCTTTCTACAGAGCCATAACTGGGGAGAACACTGCACTATTCTGTACAGTACCAGTTAGCTGTGACAGTTTTGAAGAGAAAAGCAGATACAACTGTCAATATGAGGGGAGAAGGTTATGGCTAGGCAGAAGGTAACGACATGGATGACAAGGGCCAGTAGCCCATGATCCATAAGGACAAATCAGCCCCTGTTGTGTGCTGTGCACCATGGCACCCACTGAGTGTGGTTCCAGGTGTAATGCCACTTTGTATGTCCTCACTGCCATCTCCCAAGTGCTGTGACACCAGGGCTGTGTGTGGTCCCACTGCAAACCAGCACTGCCCTCAGCCCTTTTGCAAAATGTAGAGATTGCAGGTCGATGTAGCAAAGACACATGGATGTGGTCCCAAGCAATTCTAGAACATCCTGCACAGTGGTGTCTATTTGCCATCCACCCATTGTATTTCTCACCTATAAACACAGCTAAGATTTTTTTTTTAGCTGACATGACCAAAACAACAAGTCTCTACATTTAGAATTACTGATTGCTATGAACACTTCACAGTGGTTCCAATAAAACACCCTGGGCTTAAAACAGTTTACAAAAACATGAAGTGCAACCCTACAGGATGTCTTTGGATGTGCATTCTAGTCATGACCATCCCCAAATGGTTTGAAGTTCTTTAAGAAGTATTCCCTCTCCCCAAAGAAATCCGTTCCACAGTTTTCAGCATCCCTCTCTGACAACCAGGATTTCAAATCCCTTTATCTGGAGACAAACAGAAAGAGTGTGCTTGTGGTGAATAATTTGAGCTGATATTCTTGCCAGCTGTTAAGGGACACATGCAAAAAAAGAAAAAAAATCAGTGACATCTGGTCAGCACTGATATGTCCTAACAGAAGTATTTGTTTGGGAGTGGGGAAGGGGTGGTGGGGGCAAAGAGAAATACCATCTCCATGCACCTCCTTGACCCCTTTTGAAAAGTGAAAGCGATAACATTGACCACAGCAACTGGAACAAAAATTGCAACTTACATCATGGGGAAACAGTGACATTACATTAGCCCATATTACACAATGGTTGAGCAGTTGCTTTCACACACTAAGCTTTTAACTTTAACTTTTTTTTCCCCTTAAGCTACACAATGGATTTTTTTGCTGAGTTGGAAAATATCAGGAGACAGGCAGAAAACCTTCCTTTTGTTCCTCCATCCTGCCAAGCACCTCATCATAAAGACTTTTTCCCTTCTGTTCTGTTTTTCTTTCCCAGCTTCCTTTCCCCTTTTCACCCTCCCCCACTTTTTTGTCAAATAAATGTGACTAATTAACAGCATGGCTTCTCTCCACTAAATCGTAAAACCACCTCCTTCAACTTCATGAAGGTGATAACACTGCATCCTGGTTTCTTCTTGGGAAGCAGACTTGTAAACTACCTTCTAAGGTACTTTGATTCAAGTGATGGTTTTCTTGGACCTCAAACTGGAGGACAAGTTGGCTTTAGTCAATAGGAACCTCAGCTCTCTCCTTCTCTTTTGGGCCTGTTCACTGAGGTACACCCAGCACAAGCCAGTAGATAATAGAAATCCCAGAATGGAAACGCATAAAAAAAGTTGTTTCCTGGGGTCAACAAAGGACAGGAAAAGAGCCAACAATCACTTAAATAAACAGTATTCAGAGAAACAAAAAAAAAAAACCAAAAAAACCCAACCAAACCCCAAAACCAAAAAAAAGAACCCACAAAACAACTCTCAAACAACAAAAAAACCCCAAAACAACCAAATGCCCAACCCCCCCCCTTGTCTGTATAAACTGGCTTACATATGAGGGAAGCAATGGTTTGAAGCAATGGTTTAAAGCAACCCACTACTCATTCTGCTTTAGTTTAATACTCTAAGGAAAAGGAAATCAAAACCAAATAAAATTTGGAGGGCACTTATTATCAGAAAAACAACTTTGTCCTGTGCTTCCCACCTCATAATTATAGTCTGTTTTTATATAACACTTTTCATCATCAGAGCAGTAATGTCTGCAGGGTGGACATTTCCTGGGGATTATTGACTAGCTGAAGGTTAACAATCTTCTGCTGCACCTCAAACCAACAGCATCTCCCAATTTCTCAGTAACTCTTTAAAAATATTGCTTATCAAGTGGAAGACTAAATGTACCCTGTGGGTATCTTAGAAGAAGAATGACAAGAAATAGATTAAAAATGTCTCTAGCTGCAAGAAAAAGATATAACAGGGGAATTCAGTAGTTGCTTGCTAATGACTACAATTTACTGTCAACATGGCAAAAGTCACCCATACTAGCAATAACTCTAGTAATTTCTGGCTTCTCAGAGAAACCATAGGGCAATTGCAGGGGAGAACAGGCAAGTGAATTTACCCTCTTGTGAGAAAATGCTTTGCCTTTATATCCACAATGCTGAAGGAAAAATCCAGATTTGACAATAGGCAGATGATCTGTGAATTTAGACTGTGGAAAGCCATTTGTTGTGCAATGCACTGGCTCAGCTCTCAGAAGATGTCCTTTGAGAATTTCCTGATTGGAAAAATTTAATAGCCTTTTGCAGAAAACAGTGTTAAGGCAAGAGACAAGAGTCAGGGCTCTAAGAAATCTGTGGAAATGGTGGGTCTGGCTCTTCTTGAGAACCTGTGTAAAGAAGGGCATGTGAGGACACGTGATTTATCTTTGTCACTCTTTTGAGCTCTGCTTCCTACATTTCCCTCTGGACTTTGGACTTTGGTGTTAGAAACTGGCTCCCTGCCCACAAGGTGGGTGAGGTGCTCTGAGACAACCCATTTGGTATGATAGACCTGAAGTCTCCTTTAAAGGAAGGAGCCCTAACTCTTGAATAGCTACTTCCAGAAACACAAAACCTATCAGAACACATGTGAAGATCAGCTGAGCCACTCAATTCTATCTAATCCTCTTCTTCCTAGTTGTAATCTCTTCTTGGAAATGTAAGTTCAAATGGGTGAGACATTTCAGGCCAAGTGAGAAGAGGAATACTTGTGTCTCCAGTTTGCTACAATGCCACTTTTTACCTTGTGAAGCCTTGTGCATGGAACTCATATCTCGCAGAATATCAGTAAAAAACTATAGGTCCCTAGCATTTAAGTCCTCTAGACAAGAATTCACTGGCACACTAGTTCCTTCTGTCTATATGTCCAGAGGCTGTCTTTGCTCTATAAGAAAAATCCAGTATATTCCATATCAACATCAAAAGGTTAAAGAAAAGTCATTCTTTACTCTAGTACTTAGAATTACTTATTTCTTTTAAATTTATTTATCAAACACCTAGAAATAAAGAAATGAAGCAATAAAACTAGTGAGAATAGTTAGGAGACACTATATTTTTTTTCTACATGTGTATCCTTATCTGTATCAATATCTCTGACATGCACACATACACTACACACATCACTGTATTCTGTTTCTTTCTATGAACTCCACAGAGATTTTAAAGTTTATTTTATGAAATTGGATTGTTCCTTCAAATATTTTTGAGACTGTCTTATCTTCAATGAATTTCTGGCAGAGCTAGTGGCAGCTATTCTCAGAGCTCCCGTGACTAGAGTATATTTTTGGACGAAGGTGTTCTCACAGTCAGGAGAGGGGTCTAGTACTTCTGGATCATAGTTCTCACACTGAATTGAGGACAAGATATTGGGCTAACCGTTGTGCTCCAATTTCCTATCTGCAAAGAGTGAATTGTTGCACTTGTACTCGTCGTGTTGTAGAAGCACCTCTGAACACTAGCACTTCAGTTATTCCCTCCAAAACAAAGTGGAAATAACAACGGGATCACTTCTGTCAGGAAGTAAGTAGCAGCCTCACAGAGATGGCAAACAGCCCTTCAGAGAGCATACAGCACTCCAGGTACAGTATAATCAGCACTTCAGGTGCAATGGCTTGGGAAGAAAAGTGTTGCATAATTAGGTGAGCAGAAGTAGTGAGGTTCAGTGGTGAGTGGCAGTAAAAGCCTTTTGGATTATGAGTTCTTTTATAGGAGTCAGAACTATTTATTTAAACTGTTGATCTTGTGTGGTTGATTTTCAATGTTTTTTTCACTGAAGCAGCTTTGAATTACAGAGTGTCATAGGTCAAATACAAGAGCAGAACTATTAGATGATCTGACTGATAAGAAACATTTCTGCAGTAGAATAATAGAAAAAATAAAAGCTAGTCACATCAGGAAGGTTGCTCAGAACAGAGCTTAACTTTATGAGGATCAGTCTGAAAGTTGTGAGAGCAAATTACCAAATATTAATCTTATTTACATGATTCATTCAACTGCAGCACCTTGAGTCAGCAGTGAAGGATGAGGTACTAACACATGATAAAGGCACAGGGTGGGATTGAAATTACCCCTTCCAGGACCCTGTACAGGAGCTAAACAAGACTGAGGCACGAAGGGATTGATTCAGAAACCCAGTTCCCCATTGCTGGGGAGACACTTGGTATGATTCAGCTTCTGAGCTTTGGATCACATAGTTCCCCAAAATTCCCCCATTTCTACAGGAGCTTTATGATTCTGGGGGAAGGCACTTGCCTTCAGGCCGATCTCATTGAACTTTGGAGACATCTATGCTCTGCCTGAGAACCCTAACAGTGCTGACCTCACAGTGCATCTGGATCCTAATGCACCCCAAGATATGGAGGCCTGTACAAAAGATGCTAGGTGGGGTGGAGTGGGTGACTGCTTAACTCTCTAAGCACACAAAGAAAGACAAAATGTGAACACAGAAGGATAAAATGTATGGTTTGCAGACATTGTAGTTTGCTGATAAACTGGCAGCAGCAGCAATGATGCAAATGATCCTTTCAACTGAAGAATTAGGAAATTTAGTGGGGAGGAAGGCAAATGTAGTCCTGCATTGTGCCTCCCAGAAGAGAGTCCAGTTGAAGATAATGGCATTCATGTAAGTGGTTCATCACTCATAACCTGAGGTAGTGAAGCTGATAGCCAAATTAAATAGCTGAAAAAGATTCTTGTTTAAAGAGTGAGAGAAGAAATCCTACTTTGACACAACTAAAGACTGGCCTATCCAAGCTAGAAACAGAAACAAAGGCAGATAACTTCTGTGAAGTTATATAAAAGAATATGGAAAAATCTGAAGAATTAGAATGCACTGAAAAAAAAGCCTGCTGGGAACAGTTTGCCAGTAATCTGTGACTACACTATTCCTATGAAACTGGCAGGACTTTACAAGCAACTCAGAATTAGCACTAATAGAGGCACTTTTGGGTCACTAGAGGGTTTTCAGCTGTGAGGTATTTCTGATTTTTCTGTTCTTCTTTTTCTCTTGATGCTTTCTGATCCTCAGCTGCATTGCAGAGCCTGACATGGCAGTGAGGTCAGCTTCAGCAGGTAAGATCAAAGCCCACAGGCAGGCACAGCTTCACACTGTGCTCTCCGGCCAACCCATTTTCATTAATGGAGGCACAATCCAAAGATTGCTGCAATTCTTGGCACATTTGTAGTTGTGGGACTAAATCCCTCCGTACTGGTTTTTGCAGAAACACAACAGGGATCTCTGCTCCTTGCTCTGGCCTGTCATCTTTTCAGTGATTGCAAGTAAGGAAAAAGAAAAGTGTGTGTGTGTGGGGAGAGAATAGCACATTCTGCAGTAGGTGGATGGGGTCACGGCGCGTGTGCATGGCCCGAGTGGCAGTGTGCAGTGTACGCCTGAAGCAACGTGCACTTACAATTAGTTGAATTTCACTGTGTTGGAGATGGAAGCTGACAGGCCACCACACAAAACCTCCCTGCAGCCAGACTCATGCTGAGATCCAGAGCGGAAAAGGATTTTAACTGAAAGGCTTTGAAGGCTTTAAATATGGAGGCAGTGAATTCATGCACTGTTTACCTTTGCAGGCCTGGCTTTGACTCTGTCTTTCATTTTGTTTTAATGAAGTAGGTGGTCTCATGTAATTCCCAATTACCGTAAAACTCCAGTGTCCTAAACCCCATAGCTTACATGTTATGAATATTCACTGAGGCTCACCCAAATTCTGAAGAGCTGACAACCTTGCAATATTTAGACATAAACAGCTCAAAACAGGTGTATCTTTACAGAACTTCACGTGTCCATTATAGGGCACGTAACAGCTCCTGAAGAAGCATGCACTGGTGACTACACTGGGATGCTGAATTAAATGGACCAGAGGTCTGAGCCTGTGGAAATTTCTCTGTTTCCAACTGAAACAGCATTCTGCCATTCACAGTCTATTTATTCCAGTATGGATCTAACTTATGAATAGGTAAAATTATTCAGAGGAAGGTCTGAAACCTCATGGGTGCAATTCACCTCTGGATGATGTTTCTATCTGCCTCTGAACTTTTTTTTCTGGTTTGTAGTCTAAGAGATGAAGACTCTTAAGCATATAACATACAATGCATGTTTTAGCCTACCCATTTATGATATTTGAATTACATTCATCTTCATATAAATCCTCATGCTTTTGTGAATCACAGACCTCATATCCCACAGCGTACTGTGGAGATGGGTTCATCCTACAAACTCTACATCCCGGCTCTGCCATTTAACTTCCTTGCCCATGGCAGGACATTCATTTCAACTCTTTAGCCACGGCAGCAAAATTAATCTTCCACCTACCCTACTGGTAAGCCTCTGAGCAAAGTAAGCGTAACTTCATTTGAACAGAGAAAAGATCCTAGAAAGTAAAAGATTTCAGCCAAAGTCCAGATAGCTCAGTTGTCATCACATGTACCTCTGGCTTGCAGCCCTCTAAGTGCTTGCTCCTCATCCTCCTGCCTAGAGATGGACTCAGGCTAAGGTGGGACCAATGCCTATTAAACCATTACCTCTTCCTATGGCCTGATGAATACTTTTAGCTAGCAGGCAAGCAGCAGTTTTCTTTTAGACTTTTAGAAACACCCTGAGAATTCCCACTCTTCACACTGTGAGCTACAAGGGAATTCAGTGAGCAGACAGCTTCGCTTGTGGACCATGTTCATTAGTGTCCAGACTGAAGCTGCTGAAAGTTTCCAGGAGTTTTCTTTTCCTGATAGAAATCAAACTGGGGGATCACCAGTGAAAACTGAAAAGGAGTATCTTCCATGCAGATATATCAGTTATTTCTCTCCAGCTCTAGAGAAATGCAGTAGAGATTATATATCCCAGTGAGGACCACTTCCAGCCTTCCACATGGATTGCCTCTAGCCACAGTCCATCTGATGATGGAAAGGGAATTGTGGGAGCTCATGAGGGCACATGAGGGACAACCATGTCTTTTTTCAAATCTCCTTTGAGAATTGAAGTGCTGTTTCCCTTATTACCTAGTCTGCCAATTAACAGTGATGCTTGATGTAGGTGCTGAAAAGGACATTCGTGTTTATGTGAGAGGAGCATGCATGGTAAAGACTTGCACAAGGCACAGTGTTGAAAAGACAGATTCCCTCTAATTTTTTAAAGCCTCTTTCATTCCTTGTCCATATCCCATGCATCTATGTCTCATAGCTGTTCTAGCACACAATCTTCTTGCAAAGTGTAATGCTGGGAGTAGCTCATTCAGATGTCAGGTAATCCATGAGCAGCATCGATCCTTCCACTTGGAGATTGCCAGATGGGAATTCACCCTCTTAATACTTCTGTATGCATCCCTGAAAGGGAAAACAGATACTTACAAGGTGCATTTTCCACTCTTTGAGGTCTGGTTTAACAGCTTTGCTGGCAGTTCTGGCACTGTTCACTGCTTTTCTTCTTGTCTGCAGAGGGGCAGGCACAGATTTACCTTGTGGAAAACATCACTGCCCAGCCTCATGTGGGCAGGCTTTGGAGCTCCTGCTGGTGCCCCAGTTAGCCAGACCATCCTGGCATCTCTGATGTCCCATGGCAAAATCAACATTCCCAGGAGGCATATGAGGGATACAAGGTAGGTGGCTATGGCTTCCAGTGTAAATGAAAGTCCTCCTCATAGTATCCTCTTCCTAATACTTTCTCTCCTCACAATGGGATGTAACAGCTGCTCAGAGAAACACTGATCAAACCAAAGATTAAAGCTGTCCTCTCCAGGGCATTATTTTTTATTAAGCTCTCAAAGTTAATCTTTTATTTCTTCCCACATTATTTTAACATCTTGGATTGTACTCACTTTGTCAGGTCCCCACTCACATAAGCTTATTAAAATTCTTTGGACATATCTGTATGTGAGCCCTGATGTCCCTCCACTGACATCAGTGAAAGCTGGACTTAAGCTTTGGTCCTATTTTGCATACAGAATTTTAACTATAGACCCTTAGGCCCCAGGGACTGGGTTTGATAGCCTGATGGGTCCTTTCAGAGCCCCATGCTCACACCAACACCCTCCGGGGGCCATCAACCAACAATGGTATCCACCTGCAGGGCACTGCAGGCCTGGGGCTTTACTACCCCTCAGCCTCCCCAAAATCTGTGTTGACAAGAGGTCTTTACCACTTCAGAGGACTCCCCTTTGCCCTGAAGTCTTTTGTTGGCTCAAAGAGCAGATGTGGTGCAGGCAACAGCAGTGCCAGCTTCCCCCAGCACTCACCTGGAGGGAGCAGCTGAACAAGAGGAGGAGGTGGTTCAGCCCTACTGATTTTTCCATTCTTCAGCCTTTTAGCTGAGCTGGCCTCAAAAAAGCACCAATTACTGCCACCTGTAGCAATGGCCCTGATGATGGGGAGAGCTGTCAGCTGGGAAGTGGACTGACACAACCAGTTCATTTCACATAGGTCAGCAAACAGCCATCAGATTAAAATGATTTTTGTTCGCTATCGACCTGGGCTCGATTGGAACCAGTGACCCGGAGATGAAAGGCTCAGAAAGAAGGGTTTCTATCTGGTGTATGGTCACACATCACTTCTGTCTCCATCTCACTCATTTTCTTGTCCAAAACGCCTTTTTTTCTTTTTCTTTTCTCCACCCAAAAAATTAGAAATCCATCCTCTACTCTTTTAATTGCAATGCACCATATGGGGATCTGTTGAGGTTTTGTTAAGGCTTCAGTAATCTATTAGTCATTCTCCCTTTGTGTTACAAAAGATCCTTCAAGAGTCAGGTATTGATTTCAGCATTTCTGCATCTTGTTTGAATTCAGAGGATACTTAGTGAAGTAAAGCAGAGCTTAGGTTGAAATCAACAACGGTAACAAAGAAGCATGAACAAGAATCAATCTTGCAGTGGCTTCAACGTGCAAACAAGGAAAAGTTAAATTAATGGGACAGGAGATACGCTAGTAGCCCAGACCTGCTTCTTTTGGTGAATAATGCAATGTTCTCTTGGATGTGAAATGTCTCTATCCATTTTTAATATATAGACAACTCTTTATCCTATCACCCCATTCTCTCTTATTTTTTTGTTCCTTAGTCTCCCCCTACAACATATAAATGAGGCTTCTAACCTTTTTTGTTAGAAAAAAGAACACACGCTGGGAAATGAATATGCTTAACAAAATTTTTTGTGGTAATACACTGTTCTGTAGCTTCTTCATTTATTCTTTGTTAGAGAGAGCTTCCCTCTCATCTATGCTTAAGTCCCACTGCAATAGAAGGAGCCCCAATATTCTCCTGAATTGTTGCTTATGAAATTCACAAGATGCTCACAAATCTTAGTTTTATGTTAGCACATGGATAGGTTTTTTTTTTTCTTTATTTATTTTTTTTTTTTTTTTTTTTAATGTCAGGGACAAAACAAATAATGGGACCCAAGTAAAATTTTAGAGCTTATACAAGTGATGCCAATAAAGATGTGGAACTCTGCAGCGGTTGTCCTTGCCATGATCATGACATCAATACCCATTTTTTAAGTACAGCAAAGAATATCTGCATAAAAATGCTATGTTCTCTCTTCTCCTAAATGAATAGTGCAAATATGGTAGCCCACTACTTAAATCAATGTAATTTTCAGGCATTCAGAACAAGGCATTTTTCTAGGACCATATTCCCCCGTAAAATTCATTATCTGTGATAAACTATTCATTTTGATTAAACTTGTAATCCGTCCCCTAAAACACTGGTTATTATCATCCTCGCTACAGTTCAGCAGTACCATCATCATCCTCACCACCATCATTACCATATGAATCACTGGTAATAACTGATTTTGTTGGGATAATTGCTTCTTTGTCATGTCTGCAGTTGCATTTCTAGCATATGGGTGATGGTTGAGAACTAGGAATGGGCAGCAGTTAATTCCTCCAGACACTTTCATTTAACCCACAGAAATCTGCTGGCATTAGCACTTATTCTGAAGCTTTTAGCACTTACAAGCTGGAGCTTGCTAACACACTGGTCTTTGGGTCTTTAGAGGGAGAATTCTTTCTTTTTTACCGAAAGTTAGCCCTTTACATTCAGATTGTAATACTGAACACACAGGAAAATAGTCCTGGAAGGTACCCTGGGAGGTCTTCAAGCCCATAGCATTGCACCAAGGCAGGATCATCCCCCTTCCTGAAAAATATTTTCTATCTCCTTCTTTCAGACTTTTAGTGACACAGATCCTGCAACCACTCCTAGTGATCCAGTTAGGTGTCTCACTGTCATGACTGTCAGAAAGTTTCTCTAATGTCTGAATAAGCTCCTGACTTATGGTTAAGGAGAGTATACTATTCTCTCCTTTACTGGAGACCTTTTGCGTATTTGGAGACTCTTATCCTAGTGCCAATCAGACTTTTCTGAATGTGACTGCTCATATTATTCAGCCTTCTCTCATCTTCTTTGGGATTCCTCCAATTTCTGTGCATCTTGCTTCAACAGCTATACTCAAATTTGCACAGAGCACCAGTGGTGAGCTCAGTTCAGGACTGTCACACACTGACAATACCTGCTGCAAAGTCAATAATATGTATAACATAGAAGATAGACTATAAAATTACATATATTTATGAAAATAAACAGCACATCTTCTCATACAAGCCAAATTAATACAGCACTGGCATTATTCATTCAGAGTGTACAACAACTGCAGTCTGGCACAGTCCCAGCATGCGGCTGGTACCTGTGGCTTTATCAGTTGTTTTTCTTGGGAAGAACACTATTCTGCCCTTGAAAAACTGCTAGACTAGATATTTTTGCCTCTTTCCCGGAGAAGTCACTTCCAGATTAGAAGATTTTGACCTGTTTTTGTCTAACTACAACAAATTCTAGAAACAAGATTTTTTCTTATGAATTGTACAGCAATATCTTTTGCTGAGAGGTCTTATGTAATGGACTTTTGAGTGGTTTTTGCCCATCTTTTGTGCACATGAGTATACAGAATACCTTTTCTTATGGTGCTGTGTGATAATCTGCTTGTTCAATGAGGTAACTGGACCCATGGCAGCTCCAAACTGAAATCTGTGGCTAAAGGGATGCTGAGCCTTTGCCAGGAACTCCTGTTGAGAGATGCAGGAGAAACCACCTTGAATCCATGCAGCACTAATACAGCTACATGGCCTCTAGAACAAAGTTTCCTTGGTTTTGACTAGGGTGGAAAGAGTTTGTGCTTGCCTGGGGTGTAGGCAGAGCGAGCTTGTGTCAGCCTACAAATGTTTTTGCAGCCAAACCCTAAGACAGTGATGCAGAGTCTAAGCATTTCTTTAACATGTTCTGATTCATTTCGAAAACTTTGTCCCCTGGAGCCTTTATGAAATACCGCCTAAGCAGTTGTGTTCCAGCCTGAATGCAGTACACCATCAGCTGTCCAAGGAGCTAGTTTATAAAACAATATTCCCTTTGCAGTGCATTGAGCTAAAAGATGAATGTTTAAGATTACTTCATGACAGATAGAAATGTGAATGGCAGTCACAAGTCTCTGATCCAGAAAGCCTGATAACTTCCACACTGAGAAAATCTCCCAACTCTGCATTACTTCTTCTCCAACCAGTAGCTCATTTGCAATACCACAAAATCTGGTATTGTTCAACAGAGTGCTGATGCCTAAAAATAATGGGTCCACAAATAGGACTCTGTAATGCTACACAAACATAAAAAACACAGGAGGCAGTGCACAACACAACTAATGATGGAGTAGTTCAAGCTTGACAAAGTGTTTATTGCTAGATATTGTGTAATTTTTGGAAAAATGTACACATATCACTGAAGTCTCTTTATTATTGTGCTTAGTTCCCTTTCTGACTTATTTTTAGGCACAGATTCTGCCTAGAAGCTATTTTTGGGTAAACCAGGGATTGCATGGTATGTTGACCAAAGCAAATTGTGTGAATGCTGGTAAATGGAAACTGTAGTTTTGTTCAGCTTTCCTGACTATCTGCTGTGACAGCAAGATCACTGTCTCTGGCTGAAGCATTAGGAATAAAAATGATGTATAAAAATAATAATACTAACAGCAAATATTGTTATATAACTAGTATACACAACTATAGCCATTTTTTCCTCTTTCCTCTTTGATTTGCTAGAATAGTTGTCTTCATCCCTTTCTATAATACTGTGTTGAGTTGCAGTATTTTGCTATAAGAGGCATTAGTGCTGAACAAAGTGGTGACTCTTCTTAAAACCCAATAGCTTCCTCTAAAGGATATAATAACCGACAAAATTTACAAAATTGATAAGAGAAAGCCAAAGATCAGTAAATTGGTACCTGTAATTGCTAAAGACGATGAACAGGAATTTTTAAACTACAGAAGGAACAAAAGAAATCCTATTGATGTGATAAATATTAAGAGATGAAGATTATAAAAACTGATTACTTGGATGTGAAAAAAATAGGTATTAGTTTTCTTTTTCTTTTCTTGATGTACTCCTATTTTCATAGAAGTACCTTTCAGATACTGAGTTACTGGAAGAAAAACAAGGCAACACCTTTCAGTGATAGTAATTTATGAAAGATCAGGGATCAGAAACTTACACACAGAAATTCGGAAACCACTGACTGATGAAATCCTCAGTTTGTTGATATTCAGTTTAAAGTAACCTCAGAGCCAGATACTCCAGCTGTAAAGAGTGCAAAACATTCAAAGAGACCAAGTAGGATGATTCAACTAGCTTACCATTTATCTGAGGGGCAATAATGCTTAGACTGGTAAAGATTTTAATTAATAAAGAATTACATGATGGAAATATTTTTTGGACTAATGACACCAAAGAAAGCTGAACTTGCCAGACAACTTCCAACTCCACTAATGAGCTTTGAAGTTCAACTTTTAAAGATAACTATGAAAGTATAATACACTTCATACAGCATTAATGCTATGGGACACTAAATAAGACTGAAATCCTTTAAAATATCACAATAGATCATTTTATAAACAGATCAATAGCTAGACATTGGATTGTATGGAAAAGAAGGTATCCCTGGGTAATTATCTTTCAATGAGATCGTTCCTACTGTGCTTGACAACAGCCAGATGCAAGCCTCATCCTGCTTATCTTGGAGTAAAAAATTGCCCTTCTAAATATAAATTTACATAAAAAGATTAGTGGAATGTTTGAGGACACAGCAGTTCATTTGGGGCAATGTGATCATGTGTCAGACAAACAAAACATCTTTAAAACTCCAAAATGGTGCATACTTAGGAGCAAAATAGGCGAGCCACTCCTGGAAAAAGTGGGTTTGCCTCCTGAAATATGACAATTTTGGAAAGAGGTGGCACTTACAGTGGACAAATTGCTTGAGCTATGGCAAAGGGATCAAAACAGTCCTTGGGTTCCTGCACAGGATTTGCAAGTGGCGGCAGTCAATCTTCACTTAATAGCCAAGAAAGATCAAGGAAGTGGCTTTCACTGAACACCTTAAAGAGTTCTACCAGTTTATATTGTCAAAAAAATGTAAATGTAGCCACAAGTTTGCGAAAAAATATACATATGTTTACAAGGTGAAAATGTCAGATTCAGGAAGGCCAAATCAGGCAAAAATGGACATGGAAGCAAGGCCCATTCAAACGAGAAATTAGGTACACGTTTTTCAAACTTAAAGTCATTAAAATACTGGCACAAACTACCCCAGGAAGTAGTAGTTTCCTTTTTTTTTTTATTTCTACTCATTAAAGCAGGATGGGTGATCTGTTTTAATCAAGTACAGGTAATTAGGCTCAATATGGGAATAACTGGGAAAAATATGATGGCATATGGTATGCAGAAAGTCAGAGCAGATGATCTAAAAATCCCTGTGGTCTTTGACTCTGTGCAATTATGAAATCTGTCTGATCAAATTTAGTGCTAGTCAAGTGCAGACCTTCAAATCTAGGCTTGTCCCAGGACTGTCTTCAATGTCTTTGGATGCAGGCAGATCAGCCTGGTGTTACCTTAGGCATCACAACAGGATGGACTCATTGAAGCAATGGAATGTTGAAACTGAGCAAGTTTACAATATCTACCAGCTGTGACTGGGTCTGGCTGGGTTGAAGAAGTAGGTAGGCAGCAGCAGATGTTTACTTTTGGCAGTGACTGTATACAGATACACTGTGTACACTGGTAGGCCAAATCTAGAAAATCAGGAGGATGAGTGGGAGGATTCTCATTGATTTAAATTGATTTAGGATTATGCCAAACCAGGGTGATGATATTTCCACTTATTTAAATAGGAACAATTCAAATCCAGAGGAAGTGATAAAGGGTTTAATATAAATACCATACACATGCTGCCAATGGAAGTTGATGGTGCAGTCATTCTAATTCACAGCTATTACGTGCTGAATGCTCTTCTCTGACATGTCAGATACATTAGGCTTTTAAATACTTATCATTCTGTAGACTCATAGATCGCAATGTCATTGTTACTGTTATCTGTGACACAGAGCCCAGGCTTTGATTAGAAAAAAGCTGTGGGGGGAAACACTGCAAAACTGAAGAGCACTTTGGGTCAGGCCCAAGCTAACAGGAGGCACAAACCACCAAGCCCAGACTGACACGCAGGCCCCTCCCTGCTCCCCTTGATGCCATAGAGCAAATGGCCTTACAACTGACGCGGGCAACAGGACTGTCTTCTTCCATCCCAATGACACTCCAGCACATGGTGTGGTGTTGAGTCAAGCTGCCCTCTCCAGGACTAGCCAGAAACACTCCCTTCTCCTTCATATTTCATCCAAGGAATGTATTGAAACTAATCAAAGCCATCTCCTTTAGCAGGCACTCGCTGTCTTCAAGTTAAAAAAAAAATGAATGAGTTAAAGGCAGGACAACAGACACGATGTTGAATTTCCTGTCTTTTGTGGTCAGTATCTTACAACACACAGACATTATTTCCAGACTGTAGTGGAGAATGATATAGATTTGTATTTATTAATGATTTTAGTGAATGTGGGGACTAGTCACTCTTGTGTGCAGTTTTGCTTTTTAGGACTTTTTTTCATGTTCTGTTGTTCCTGCTGCTGCAAACACTTGTGCCTGGAGAAAAAAAGAATTAAAACGGGGGAGGAAAATAGATCAGCCTCTATCAATCGCCCTGTTCAGCAAAGAAGGAATAGATTTTACTCTAATCTGTACCATTAGCATAACAAGAGAAATGCTGGAGCAGTTGTTAATAACAGCAAAGAGGTTGTTTAAGTCAAGCATGTGTTTCAGCTCCACGGGCTGATTAATCTTGTCACCATTTTTTTTGGTTTTTTTTTTTTCTTTTTTTTCTTGTGTTCAGAAAACTTTTCACTGGAGGCAGTGGGGAAGGGAGGGGGAGTTAAAAAAAAAAGAGGCAGCAGAATAGCCACGTCCCCGCCTTCAAACCTGTCTCTGTGTCTACCCTTACTTCTGCCTGGATTAGTCAACATAAAGCTGTTTTCTACAGGCAGGGCCCTCAATGGCAAGTTAAATTCAGACAGATTGTGAGGAGTGGAGAACATGGGCCTGAGAAAAGGGCCCCGGCTCCCGCCCTGACCCCGCTTTGTTCCCCCGCCGTGGTCACCTGCCACCCCGCACAAAGGCCCGCGCCGCCGCCACCGCCGCGGCCGCCACCGCGCCGCCCTGACCCGCCATGGCCCCATTGGCTGCCGCCCCGCTGTTGCCGGGGAAGGAAGGCCGGCGGGACAGGCCAGAGGAGGCCGGAGGAAGGATCCCGACTGGCTCCGCTGCTGGCCACTGCTGCAGTGACCGAGTGGAGGCCTCTGGCTGGTGCCTCGTGGGTGATGGGAAGGAGGTCACTCATGGCCTGGAGACCTGGGACGAGCACCTGGGGGCCACTGCCTTGGTGGGGTGGGCGATCACCAGTGATCTGCTCCCCTTGTGACCCCTTCCCAATGCAGTACAGGCCTCTCCTGCGGCTGCTGTGCTGTACTTCACAGTACTCTGTTTGGCGGGGCCGGAGCTGGAGCTGCTTGGCTAAATCCAACACCGAGCAGGGAGTGGGTGAGCAGGGCCAGCAGCCCTTGCTTGCCATCCAAACCTGCCCGCACACAGCAGGGCCCTTCTCTGGCTTGCGAACGGATCTGCTGGCAGTAATGCTGGAGGGAGGAGGAGAGGCAGCACTCCTCACCTAAATACCCTGCACGCCCATCCTAAAAGGGATTTTGTCCATACTTGTTCCTGCTGCTGGAACAACAGGGGGAAAAAAAATCACTGCTCCCTCCCTGCAATATTTCCTGACACGCGAAAACATTTATACACAGGCTTTTCTGTAGATGTGCCAGTGCTGCTCTTCACTCAGGGGAGCTGCTGGCGGGCTGGCTGACGCTAGTCCAGGTGGGGCTTGTGCCCCTGGCTGGCACCTCTCACAGGAGCTGTGCGCTGGCTTCAGCCAGCCCACCAGCAGAGAGTGGTGAAAAGGAAGAGCATCAGAATGTATGGTTGGCCTGAAGCTGGAAAAAATACCCAGTGAGGCTCGTTGAAGCCATATTATGCCATTAGGGTGCAAATTTCTTTCTGTTGAAAGCAGCGCTGATGTGCCTCCTCACATCACATCTGGGGTTTGCTGTGTTTCGCTGAAGATCTCATTAAGGTCATAGTACCCTTCATGACAGGTCTTACCTTGGTTCACCTTATTACAGGAAATAATAATCACACAGGTTGTCCTGCTAAAAAAGCGGGTAGTAAAGGATCCAGTATCTTAATGGCAATAGCAAAGGATGCAGAGGTACTGCAGGAAACTACAGACTCAGGAATGGTGGGTGGTAGGTTTGCAGCAATTTAGCTCTCACAGCTGACCTGGGAAGAATCTGTAGCTTAAAATCTACCGTTCAGAGCATTTGTATGTTGTAACCCTGCTCAGTGTCACAAGTCATGTTTTCTGGCTGCTAAGATAAATTTATTGCTTTCTGCCTATGGATATAAAATTTTATAAAAGAGGATCATAGACAATTTGTACGTATGAATTCCCCCACATGCATGCTTTCTCATCCACCAGTTTTTAAAAATAAAGAATGAATTTTTCCATGCAAATGAACTTGTTCAGGTTTTGTAGCCATTGTGGAGACTAGATACTAAGTGTAGGGGTTCAGCACTAGATGGTCTGTGCTTCCCCAAGCTCATCTCATTGTAGAAAAGCTGCGAGTTACCCAGACATGTTTTTCTGTTATCTGTTGCCTGTGGAAAAAGGGTTTCAGACTGCAGAGCGGACCTCAATCATGGATTCATCAATGTAATTTTAAATGGTCTTAACCAGCAGCAGCTCAGCAGATCCATTGTCTAACATTATACCTGGCTTAGCCTGTAAAGTGCCCTTATTCTCCCTAAACTTGTTACATGCACAAAGAGAACACAAACCAGTTTAAAATCAGAAATCCTCATTTAAATTTATTATAAAACTAAAAATGGATCTTAAATAACTTGCAAATGTGTGAAGGCAAGGTGATCTGATGCTAAAGAGAGTAGTATGTCTGTACAGTAGTTGTTCTTCACATTCCTTCCATTCTGGTACTGCACTTGGCCTTATTGGAGCTGGCAGTGTAGAACACTGTTAAAATAGCATGAGTCCCCATTTAAATCAGGAATCACAGAGATATTAAATGCTGCAATTTTTCCTTTTCTCAGTATTTTTCCACACAAAAATATAACAGAGATGATGCAAAATATAATACAAACGAGACTAAGAGAAACAGTAGCCAAATGCAGTCTTATAAATGCTTCTCTGATACTTGTTTTGTCACCATGTGCTGTATTGCACTGCCTGACAGTTCCTTGAGACTGGGCAGAAGGAGAGATGATGATTTGGGGAGTCAGGGGCTTAGTTTTAAAAGCCTTCTTCACAAGTTCCATAATTGTTTTTTCTCCTCCTTCTCTCCACTATTTTGGTCAGCTCTGAAATGGATTTAAAAATTCAGCTAATTATCATTACTACTTCCAGAGTCACCCACCTTGGTTACTTTAACTACTATGAAATTTTAAAAGTACCTCTGAGGGGATTAAGTGCGATTTTATGTGTAGTAAGTAGTTCCAAAGTAATGAAAAGTTGAAGAGGAAAAAAAGAGGATAAGAGAAGCATGAATACATTCGAGGACATAAAACATCCCTTGTGATCTATGTATTATAGGGAGAGATATTTACAATCCTTATGTGGATATAGAAATTGCCATAAATACAGATGGAAGTGATAACTATATTATTTGAACATCCACAGTGTTACAGATGACTCGGGGGGAACGGGAGATTCGCATACATATGAGAGGTGTGATGTCTTTTTTAATAGAACCGGTTCTCTGCGTGAAGATTTATGTGAACAGAATTGACTTTAAAAAATCCAACCACTAGGAACCTGGCCGTCTTTTAAGTGGGTTTTGGTCAGAAGGTGCATAAGGGCAATAACTTTACCGAATTGTAAACAAGGTTTTACTAGTAACATCTGTTGCGCTTTCTTTCCCCTTGCCCCATAGTGGGCTATTCTGAGCTGACACCAAGGATATTGTCGTGAGTTAAAAGTGGCTCTCTGGAGACGGGACCGTTCTGTGCTTCCAGTCTCGTACTCTGAAAGTTCCCAGGAGAAGTGCTTGACACACTAGCTGTTTGACAGAAGGACAAGGCAAGATGACAGCTTGGGACGCCTATGTCCATCAGAAGTCTCAGTCTGTATCCCACTAGCAGAGGGTATTTAAAGATCAGACACATAAATAATAGCATTCACACACATTTGGTTACAATGCTTAATAGCCGTATCAGGAATCAGGAGAAAAAACAATGCATCCTTTATAGTATTTTTAAAGGAATTAAAACTGCTAGTTGGGACGTTTTTTGCTTTTTGTATCTTTGTTTGTTTTTAAACCTTGACTTAATGACAAACTGCCACTATTTTAAAAGCAAAAAAAAACAAAACCAGAAACAAAACAAACCCCAAACCAAAACAACCTAACAAAAGAAAAAAAAAAAAAAAGAAAAAAAATCAACAAAAAAACTCCTGTTTCATTTTCCCATCCATTGGAAGCTCTGAAGCTTTTCCTACCAAAAATGGTCCAGCCTGTTTCTTTTTATTTTAATGGTTTGATGCATTGGAAAAGGGTTAACTGCATAACTCAATCACACAATATCTTAGATTACAGATAGCCTGCAAGAAAAGGTTTTGCAGTGTGGTAATAACTACCACTGCATCGTGGGAACAGGCTGTGGCAGACAATGATGGAATTGACAATGGTGCATACAAAGGCCACCTTTGGGAGAAACCATATCTCACAGCATGCTGGGAAAAGTGAGAAATAGTAGCAGATGCTGTCAGGACTATAAGCAACAGATGCCTCCTGGCCAGCGTTCAGCCAGTACAACCAGATCACACCATTCATAAGCAGGGAACATTTTTTTTTTTCTCCCTCTCTTTGTAGGAGGGAGGTAGCAAATACAAATATTGCAGAGGAATTAAAAACAGCAGATGGTGGCAGCAGGATTTGATGAGATCAGGGTCAGGTATGGGTATACATTTGGTAGTGGCATTAATCATCCTTTCCCTTTGGGAACTGAAAGTTCAGGCCACTAACACAGCATTAAATTGACCACCTTCAGGTTATGTTTTACTTACCCAGTCACCCTCAATACCCCCTTGTCACCCTCCCCCCTCTTGAACAGCATGGCCGCATAGCTCTCTTGTGCAAGGCTCTGGTAGATTTAAGAGAGTTTAAAAGAACATATGTTCAATATTTGGTTAATTCAATTTGTGCTTAAATCATTAATAAGCCAGCCAATCCCGAACAGGAAATGTTAAAAGCCTCCTATTAAACCCACTGCATTATCTCCCTCTCTCTCCCTCCCTCTCTCCCTCTCTCTCATGCCAAGCTGGTTGTTTTCACCTACAAATGCTCTCTGTTTATTATCCGCTTGAATATATTTGGTCACCTTTCATCTTCCATGTATTGCTCGAAACATTTAGCTTATAGCTCTTGTCGTAAATGCTCCAAAGGAAATGAGGAGGTAAATAATACAGCTCCCTTGGAAAAACAAAGTTGGGAGTGTAAATGAGCTTTCTTGCATGGGTTGCTCAGTGCATTGGGTTCAATACAGTCAGATCATTAAAGGAATGTAAATGAACAGTTCATTTCAGAAAGTGACACAGATTCCTTTTCAGAAGCTTGTTTCAGATTTTAGTTTTAAGAGTGGTTTGAACTTGTTACAGGTCTGCGTCAAACCTCTGAGATAATTTTCCAAAACCAATGTGTATTTTCTCCCAGTCATTGCTCTATTACTGGATTGTTGAGTAAACAGGATGGTGATGACGGTATAATCATTCCAGTGCTAGGGTTGTGGGTTTATTTGGCAATTAGAAGAACACAGTCCAGTAATTAGAGGTTCTGCATTCTAGCATTGTCTGTGATGCTGGTTTCCTCACCTTAGGTAGGTGATATTTTTTCCATTCCTCGGTTTTCTCTGTTGTGAAATTGACATTTTCATTATACCCGCATCAAAGGAGTAGTGTGGATGGTTAAACAAATTATTCTTCATTTGCCCAGTGAGTTTCTGGAGTCTGAAAAACATGCCCAGTAGGCATGTTGTGTCAGATGCCAAAGTCTGATAGAAAGGCGCTTGTAATCTGAAACTTTGACACATAAAATGTAGGTTCTGAAATTCAAGGTGCAGGAGAGGTGAGACTTGACTTCCCTTTGTTAAATTTCTTTTTTCAAACTCTGGCCCCAGGCTTGTGCAGAATGTTCTGGGAAGACACTCAGCATTGCTCCAGCTCCCTGACTTTCCAGGCCAGTGGACCTTCGTGGCCATCCAAAGCATTGATTCCCTGGAGACATAACAAGGCATCTGGCAATGAGTTGTGGGTCAAATCAGGTCCTCCAATAAAACCATCAGATTTAACTTGATTTGGTCGATATTTACTGTGTGGATGATAGCAAATTTGCATCCTCGTTAGAGGGTTTTTTTTAAATTCTAATTCTAAAATTCATGCTATCCATGCTGGGGATAGACTGGAGATTAGGGAGGTACTATTTAATTTATTAATCTGTCTGTTGCATAAATATGCTGAGATGAGCAAGGATGAAGAAGATATTTTGTGCCCAGCAGGGGAAGAAAATATTTCCAGTCTCCTTTTCATATGTTTTCCTTCTCCCAGAATGCTATCTTTGGTATCATCAAATTAATTTGCCTCGGGGTCTATTCCTACTAAGGTCGGGTGACTCATCACTACTGAAAGTGTGAAAAACCTGAGCTTTCATTATCCAACATACTCTTCTGTTGTAATTACTTAACCAAAAGGGGGGGAAATTTGTGTTTTCAATGTGAGATTGCACTGGAGATAGATGTTATTTCCTACTTACTCTAGCACACAGAGTACATGAAAAATGAATTGCCTCTGTTAAAAGGCAGCGGGTGTAAAATGAGCAGAAGGGAATGATATTTTTATGCTAAATCATTTCACAGAGCTGTGAGCCAGATGGGACAACTAGAAAATTTTGTTTGACCTCATGTTTATCAGAAAATACTACATTTTTTCCAGTTACCTTTCTCTCAAGCCTGGTTCAATGCATGCTTGCCTAAAGAACAGCTTGTGCTCTCCTTATGCACAGGTGATTATCTAATGAAATTCACGCTTTGGGATATTAGGAAGTAAAATAAATAAAAAAGCAGTAGAGACCTGTATGGGTGAAAAGACTACCTACATGAAGTCTATCCAGTCTTTTATTATGAATGATAAGCCTCTTCTGGGACATTAACATTCAAGGTATCTACAGCTACAATATTAAGAAGTTTATGACACATTTTATTATTCTTTTGAAGGCTCTGACTTTGACCAATATATTTATGATACTGTCAAAGTTATGAGAGAGGAGTATTTACTCTGTTACTGCTGTGATATCCTTCTATATGGCAGGCTTCTGCTGGATCTTATTGGAGGAAATATTTGTAGCACAATCTGGGCAAGCACTAAGTTTACAACTACCAGCAGTTAAACATCTACAGAATAGCATAATCAAAGAGACTGCTTTTCCTAGATAGATATGGTTCCTCTGACTGAAGGAAACCAAGTAACCATGTTGGCTCTGACACCTTTGAAATTTTGAAACGTACGTGATTTTGTTGTACAAAGTGCCAGACTGAAAGTTAATTTCTTTGGAGTCTAAACTAGACCTTTCTTTTCCAGAGGTATGGATAGGACACTAAACTAATCCCTAAACCAGAACCATAGAGCCCTGTAAATATGAATTTGAATGATGGTGTTTTGGAATCCACATTGAGTTGTGGAGCCAGCTGTTCAGAAACGGAAAAAAGATTGTCCTGAGTCCTGGACTTTGAGGTACTGAAATCTTGCAAACAGGGTTATAGATTTGTTCTCCTGAAATAACTCTGCTTGTAATAAAATGACATGTTTAAATGTGTTGGCTAAATGATCCTATTACATATTACCCTTTGATAGGATAAGAAGGGTGTTCAGTATTAAGTACACGGCACCTGGCCCATAAAAAGACTTACTGGGGACTGACAACAAAGACATTTCCCAGCAGAGAAGGCAGAGCCGTGTTCAGGGTGGTGCTGGTGGGCTTTGCAGCATAGACACAGAGATGAATGTAGTCAAAGATGCGGGCAAGATGAGACATGTCCATGCTCCACCAGGCATATGGGCATGCAGCTTTGGAGACTTTGGAGTGACTGCAATGCCCTGTGACTCTGGCAGAGTGCAATCCATGTTGAGGTACAGGTATCGAGAGTTATCTCCTCAAAGATCTGGCCTGACTTTAAGAATACTGAGCTCCCTTTTAACTTACACGGAGGTTACCAAAAGCTTTTTAGTGCCTCTGTAGATCACATCTTTGATTGAAGTTCTGACAGCTGGATGAAGCTCTGACCTCCCACACCTGTCTCAGACAATCAGCAAGATCCATTCTTTTAATTTCCAAATTGAAAGAAAATGCTTTGTTTGAGAACTACTTTTTAATAGCCAATTGTGTGTGGTCAACACAATTCTTTTGCCTTGCTCTTTCCACAAAGTTTGAAACTCCTGTGATTGCTGGTGAAAGCAGAAATTAAAACCCAGATCTTCTGAAGCCTGACCAAGCTTGTGTATTTGTTTTCTTGCTAGTTTTGGGATAAATCTTTTCATCCAATAGGAAGTTCTTTTGTTTTAACTTTCTGTCTCGAGGAGCCAATCGTCAAACTTCCCTCAGTGCCCACAAGTTCAGCTGTCATTAGTCCTTTCTTCTGAAATGACTAATTTCCATCACTCCATGTCATCCATGAATGGGAAAGTAATCAGCACCATTTAGAGAGAAAAACCACTTGAGCTGCAGGATCCTTTTCTCTCTGTCGGCTGATTGTGATTTCATATCTTTTATGTAAAGCAGACTTTCAGAGCTGTTACCTATTTAAGGAATTTTTCAATTAACATTTTTTTTCTTCAAGAGTGACCAGGGCCTTTCGATTCCATCACAAAGGATTGGCTTACTTTTCATATAACACTGTGCTCAGCTCAGTTCCTTCATCCTGAAAGTCTTTTATTTGGCAGTGATAATTTAGTTTAAACCCTCACCAATCAATAGCTGATCAATGCACAGCAGGAGAGGATTTCTATTGAAAACCCATTACACTTCAAGGGACTAAAAATTTCTCATTTGAACAAAAAGTCCTCCAACCTTATTCAAAATCTGTCTAATTGGCTCTTGGTTAAAAACAAAAACAAGCTTAAAATGGGAAGAAAGTTCCATATGAACATTAAGGAGAGACTGAGGGCCGGTCCTGAAAGGTAATGAGAACCTTTAATTTTGGAAGAACTTGGTCTATCGGGACAGGCCAAGGTTAGGTTCCAATGTTAAAGTGCATATTATGAAAAAGGTAATATTTCTTTTTAAATGTTTGCATTAGGATTAGATTTTTCTGGAGTGTGAATTATATTATTTCTGAGTAAGTCCTTCATAGTTTTCTGCCTTCACAGGACAGGACAAAATCAAATGACAAATAATGCATATAATCCATTATTGCTAGCTAGTTCTTCTCTTTGCCAGGGAGTATCATAATCACAGGGTGTAAATATTGTAAAGCTGGGCTCAGCACTGCTTGTGATGTAGAGCTTTGTGCTTTCCTGCAGAATGATCTTCAGCTTCCTCCTGTGCTGTGAACCTCATGTAACTGACACTGTGGGAAACTTTTTCATCGATTTTTGTGTCGTCACTTCTCTGTCCAGCCAAGATCACAGAACCACACTGAAAACAGTTTTATGATCATTTCTGAGGTTGCTCTGTGAAATGCCCATTGCAAACTCCTATTTTGGCAGGTGCTGGTGGTATGCTGCTCTGACTCCCCACAGTTTTGTCTCCATCTCACTTCTCGTTCCTGTGCTACTTCTCTCCACTGTCTCAGGCAGATGAGGTGAGACATCTCCACAGCTGCAAGAGCATGTGCTCCTGGCAAAGCCAGTAGCTGTATCTGTGCCCCAGCTGTGTGACTGCTGCCACAGAGCAGTGGTGGCTTCCCTGGCCTCAGAAAGAGCAGAAGTACCAGGAGTGCACCTGTGCAGGTGGTGCCCCAAGGAAGCCTCCCACTGAGTGTTACCTCTCCGAATAGGGAATCCCCTATTCTCCTAGTCCAGGACAGACTGTGCCCCACATCACCTCCTTAGTGGGGGAACACCTTGATTTCTCATCTTTAACCCCACTGGGCAGCAGATACTTGGGCTCTGTCTTTGCTTTGTCCAGCCAGATTAACCCAGAGGCTCCACAGACCACTGGTATCCTTTCTGACCACCCCTCCAGTCAGCCTCCTGAAGCGGGAGACCCCATGTCAATGAAAAACCTTCTCCTCCCAGCTCCCCTCTCTTGTAATCCATGCCCTCTGGAACTACTGATAACCCCAAACTATGAGACCCATACCAGACACCACCGAGACATGAATGTCCTTTGTGTCACAGTGGAGTTCAGATTTCCCCTCCTAGTCTGGCATGATCTGGCAAGATGGACTTAGGCTCCTCTGTGTAGAGTTAACGCCCCAGTTTTCATGCCAGAAGCATCTTTTTGAAGAAGATCCTTTAAATGCCAGAGACAGATCAGACAGATGTTAGGTAAAATGAGGAAGCATGGGAAATCTAGAAGGGATCCTGTTTTCAGACTTCAGTTCCACCTGCAGATCCTCTTGGACCAAAATAATAGTAGTGCAGTAATAATAGCAACAGAAGAAACAGTTGCACATGATGCCTACTTTTCAGTAATTTACTCAGGAAATCACACTGTAACACTGGTTCTTGAGCAGTTTTTGCAGGAAGGGAGGTTTCATAGGTTGTCATTTTAGTGCTCTTGATCTTCCATGACACTTTCTTGCCCATTAGGCAAGATCTATTTTGTAGGGTGATGTTTTGCTTAACTTTACTGAAGAATTGGGTCCCCATGTTGTTCTTTTCTTTTTCTCTTTCTTTCTTTCTTTCTTTCTTTCTTTCTTTCTTTCTTTCTTTCTTTCTT
>VWZS01003937.1:3493967-3583720 GCA_013397075.1 Rhabdornis inornatus | reverse complement strand
TCTTTCTCTCTTTCTTTCTCTCTTTCTCTCTTTCTCTCTTTCTCTCTTTCTCTCTTTCTCTCTTTCTCTCTTTCTCTCTTTCTTTCTCTTTCTTTCTCTCTTTCTCATTTAGCAGCAATGAAGTAACATCACTGACATTTCCAGGGATGCAGTCTTCCATACTGATATAAAGTAGTGACTATCAACTTTGTACTTGTCTTTCTATACACTGAAAAAATTCCCCGTCTAAGCACCTCCAGCGATGGTTAAAAAAGTAGACAAACAAGCATAAGGAAGAGCATTTATTTTGACAAGACAAAGTTTTGGCACCTTTACCCGCACTCCCTAATCCACTAACCCCAGCACTGGCTTCAGCAGGCTCCTGGGACAAGGTACTATTCAAGAGGGCAGACTGAAAGCCCTTACTTTAGTTCTCAGTAGTTAAAATCCAAAAAGGTGCATTGTGCTAGTAGTCCTTTCATAGCCCCTGTGCCTTTAATGATAGCCATTTCTCCTTATTGAACCCTTTCTACTCCTTTTCTTCTCTGTTCCTCTCTCCTCCTTTAAAGGATCCTTTGAGTAAGTGCTGTGCCTCTTATTTTTCGTTTCCTTTTCCTGCTTCCTCACTCTTATTTGTTTAAAACATTCCCTTGTTCATCTGCTCTCATTTTCTTTCTGCCTTTAACCCCCCCATTCAGTGTTATTCTCTGTTGGTTTTTTTCCTGTGTGGGTGTGAGCGCATTCTCCTGCCTTATCAGCTCTCTGGCCCTTTCTCTACAACATCTGAGTGGATGCTGGAATGATCTTTAGCCAGAATCTCCCTGGGGGTCTCAGTCCCAGGCTCCATAGCTTCTGAAATGAGATGGAAAAAGAGAGACACCCTGGCAGCAGCTTGTCCCTAATGGCCAGATGGCCAGCACTCACATTAATACAATATCAGGCATTGCTGTAGTTCTGCCTTGGAAACTGCTTGCCTGTGCTGGCATCTTCTCACACTCCTCTGACAGCCATGCCAGTCCCAGAACCCTCTTGGGAAAAGAAATGGAAATGACCACATAAATACTTTGAATTCAAGTCACTGTGCAACAAGAATCATCTAATATTTTCATGCGTGAATGTTTATGTTATCCCCTCCCCCTGCACGCCCTCCCTTCTGTCCCCCTCCACTTCCATTATACATTGTCCTTTCCTGTATGTTTTGCTGATATTGAATTCAGCTCCCTTGCAGACTGGGACTGATGTTTTTGAATTTACCCTAGCTTTCATGTGTACATCCTTTCACACTGTGCTTTGGCGGGTGGGACACCAGAAAGCGATTGCACATGTCAGGGCTGGAAGCAGTCAACTATCTACAAAGGAACAGTCAGTTGTTAATGTTTGGCTGTGGTGAGATGGAGGAACAAGCAAGCAGGCAGTACCTTTTTTTTTTCTTCTTTTTTGAGGTTGCCTTTTTTTCATGACCTTGTAATACCATGGAGCTTTGCTTTGTGTCATGCCATTCCCAGAAAAATACAGATGTGAAACAGAAAGTTCTGTGGCTGATGGCAGATCAGAGGAGGCAAAGGTGGAAAAAAGCTGCCGAGTTCATCTGCACTCAACCACTCTTCCTTGTGCCACCAGGAGTGCATGACTCAGCCTACCTCCAGGGCCAGAGCTGCCTCTCTGGGTGTAGCTAACAAAAAACTGTGCTGAACATGGTGCAGTGTGAGCAGGACTGCCTGTAGGGCTTTTTTCCTGGCTTTTGACAGCGTATGTTTTGGTTCAGCTTTGGCTCTTGTGAGCTCAGACTTGGCCTGCTGTAAAGAAACACGTTTGGTGTCACTCGAATGTCCAAGCTGCAGTTGCTCACCCCAGTGTGTCAGCTTGTCTGTGTGCAGCAACCTCCATCCTGTGTGCCAAAGGAGGAGAGTTACCTGCCTGTATGAGAACATGGTCTCCTCCCATGGGTCCTAGAACTTCCCACACTCACGTGTTGGGATGTGTGGGCAGCCTGAGAACGTAGGAGCACCTGACACCTCAGTGCAGCATGAAAGCATAAACCACTGAGCAGAGAGGTGAAATGTGAGGCACATTTTAATTCTTCTGGAGGAGCTGTGCATGGAGTCCCTCATTCTTGTTGGTAAGGGACTGCTCAGGTGGACATTCCCCTGCTGGTGTGAATAGGGGCACCACCCTGTGCTATGCATGCAGCTTTGTTTGCTTTTTAACCTCTGCTTGTCTCTTGCTTGTCTGTCTTCCTGGGAGCTTTCTAATCTTTCCTGGTTTTCTTTTGCTTGGAGTGGAAAGAGGAGGGAGACTTAATCCTATACTGCTTCCTTTTATTTTTTTTCGGTAGGATAATCCTTGCTTGTTTAGGATCTTACCCTATTCCCCTGAAGTAAATCCCAAAACTCCCATCTAGTTCAGTGAAAACAAGAGTAGACTCTTAAACCATTACTGTTGATAATTACATTACATTGATGCTAAATGCAACTGCTATGACTATGATGTCTTCTACAACTGTTAGTGTTGCGAGTATTGTTACTGCAACTAATAATATGGCATTGCCTATTTCTTTTCTCTTTAGAGCTCTTTGTCAAAGATGGGAGCAACCTATGCACCTTGAAGGATTTCTGGTTGAGAAGACAGAAACTATTTGGTGGGAATGTAGTCAGGAAATAACCTCTTATGCTGAAAGAGGCAACAGCATTTAGTTGAGTTTGCATCTAGGGAGTGGACAGTAGCTGGAATTAAAAAAGACGGAGGCTGAAACAAATAGAGCTCGGCAGATCTGGCTCAGCTTTGTTCAAGATGTTTATGAGCCTCTGAAGTGGCTTGAATGTTGTAGGTCTTACCAGGCAGTGTTACCTTTAGACTTAGGGAGGCATAATGAGAGAACAGGTGGCCTGTCACTTTATCACAGAGGGTTAGTAAATATTTGTCTGCAAACAGGGCTGGCATTAGCACACAAGTCTGAGTGGGGCTTCAGTAAACGCAGTTTCTGCTTGACATCATTAATTTATTTTAATTATGTGTCCACTGGCCAGTGTGGGTTGGGGCAGACGTGGGAGATGAGTGGGAGTCTGCAGGGATGCGCCGTGTGCGCAGCTGGAAGGGCGCTCTCCATGCACCCAGCCCACGAGCACCTCTCTCCTCCCTCTTCCTCTCACCCAAGAGCTAACAAATTTTGCGCAGGACATTTCCTCTGGGATTAAATAATGCCTGGCTGGGGTTAATGGCACTTGGCTGTGCTTCATGTCAGCAGCTCCACCTAGCTGGTCATTAATCCATGGCCTCAGGGGAAGTCCCGTATTTCAATTATTGTTGGATTAATGAGATTAGATCTGGTCTGTACCACTCAACCCTAATTTCCTCATTTGAATGTTTAAAATTGTGTGAGTGATGGGAGAAAATTTTTTGCTCTTAATATATGAAAAATTCTCCTCTATGTAAACCACATCTTGGGCCTTTGTTTGATTGAGGCAGCACCTGAGGAGACAGCGGGTACTGAGAGAATCAGAAAGTGCAGAAAGGTTAAGGTCTGTGTTAGAAACAGAAATGGCACTAACCATGGCTGTCACATTAGAGCTGGTGCAATGGACTGACAGTGAGTTCCACTTAAACACCAATCAATATTAATGGCAACGGAGAGAGCAGCTTCTGGCCTGAGCAGCGTGTGAAGTAGTTCTTGTGCATATTTATCAGGACATGAGTGAGCAGTATGGGATCCTCTTCTGCTGATCTAATCTGATTGTATTGTCCAAGACAGCTAAATATATATAGACAATAAAAGCATATGCTGATATATCATTAACTTGAACAACAAATATGCTATTTGATTTTCCTCTATGGTGGGAGATAATTGATTCATCTGTTATCATTTCTATCTCTGGACTGTATCTTTTGCTCACGTCTTTTCTCCAGGTATAAGACAAGGTATTAATCTCCAAGTATTAATCTCAAATGCTAACATATGTGCACCTTTGTATATACGTATCCTGAAGCCATTTGGGTTGCTCTTCTCTCCATGCTGGCCTCTGTCTTTACATTTCATTCCCAACAGTTAAAAGTGCCACTGCTGCCCACTTTTCATTCCTCCATGTTACTGCACACTGATGAGATGCTGCTGTGTTCCTTCCTGGACTCCAGACTTGCCCTCCTGTCCTCTGCTCTTGGCTGCCAGTGGGCACAGACAGGAGATGCACCCTGTGGGCTCGGGGGTGCTGTGCAACACTGCACACTGACCCTTGACTTTCCTGAGAAAGAGGAGGGAAGCTCACTGCTTTCTTTAAACTTCTGATGTGTTTTCAGGCAAAACTGAAGCAGCTGTGAGAGTTCTGTGAGAAGAAATACAATATAGGCCTAATGTTCCTTTCAAAAGCCTAACTAAAGACAGGGATATCCCCATTACAAATCAAAATGAGCAACTTCTGTCTGAAGACCGGATCATGTTAAGTATAAATCCACAGAGGGGTAAGGCTGAGAAATTGAGACTTATGTACGCCTATAAATGTGAAGACTGCAGCACAGGGCTCTGTTTGACACTGCTCCTTCTAGCCCTTGAATCCATGCAGTGGCCTCTTGCAGGAGGAAAGATGGAGGCATTGCCTCTCTGCTCAGCCTCTTCCTCAAGGCTTTCCCTCCCCAGACTGGTGAGAGCATGGGATCAAGTCCTGTGGGAGCAGGGAAGGGAACAAGTTGGGTTTTCCACTTTCTTGAGAGGTTTTCCTAGCCCAACTACTCCAATCAGAAGGCTAGAGGAGCTGCTGACATTTGTCCTCCAGCTGTGTTTAAATGGTAAGAAGGTCCTGTTTGGTCCTGGGACATAAAGCACTAGCCTTTAGAAGAGCAATCAGGGTGGCAGGTAAGTGTGTGGTTTGTACAATCCGCAGTAGTGTGGTCAGAGATTTAAGACACGGTTTTTCCCTAGCTGCTGTCTGAGTCCATCATGGCATAAACCGCTTTGGACACCTGTGAGCGAAAATGTGAAAGTGCCTGGGGTGTGGGGAGGCTCTGCCCTTCCTCTTTCTTAATGTAGGTGTTGCCAAGTGTCCAAGGGCTGCAGAAACCTCACTGGGGCTGAGGCCAAAGAAGGAGAAATGAATGGACAAGAAGATTGGCCACCATTCCTTTTATTAACATGAAAAATTTCAATTAAAAAATAGAAGCAGGTAAAAATTGCAGGTATCATGTGATCTCATCAGTCATCTTATGTAGCCCATTGTCCTGTCTTGATAATGCTACTATTAGGAGCTTGTCTTCGTTAGAGGAAGGTATATTAGTCTCCTCAAAATAGTTACAAAATAACTAATTCTGGTAATGCCAATCATTGTCTGAATTATACTGAAAGCCCACAATTCTGTATATCACATATATATATGTACGTAAAATGATTCTGTCTGCTGTAACCAGATGTCCCCATTATCCATGTAAAGGATAGAGGGCATCGTGAATTTTTCATGCAGAGTGATTTCCATTTAAGTGCTGATCTGGATAACATTGATCTGTAGTCCCCTGGTCATGCTATTATTCTTTCATAGACACAAACAGTTTTGATTCTTCCAAAGGAAATATAATTTTTTTTTTTTTTTGCCTCTAGATTGGTGTAATGAATAGGACACAGAAAGAAAAAGAAAGGTTGAATGGAGCAGGAAGCCTGTGTGTGACATAACAAAGAGAAGAGTTTTATAGAGAACTTTCTAAAAAATGCAAAATGTTGACCAGAAGTATCCTTTAGGAAAGCGATACATTTGATTATTATAGCCGTAACAATGAGCTTTAGTTACAGGAGTGGTAAATTGAGTATCTCACTGGGGACAAGGCTGCAGATTAGACTTCAACTTGGAAATGATATACATTCAAGTAAGCTGAATTTGATCCCAGCCTGACTGTGTAATGTGGTTGGGGGTGGGGCAGGGAAAGCAAGAAGAAAAAGAGAGAGAGATTATGGGGTGTGTGGACCATATAATGTTTGTGTTTGAACTTGATCCACCTGAGGAACCAGCAGGATGATGTGGTAGGGGCCCACCTTGTCCCTTTCATCTTAAAATTCAGAGAAAGGAACTGTTTGCATCAAAATTTGTCCTCTGTTAGAGGTTTATTTTGTCATAATCCTCATCTATGCTAGAAAAGGATGGGTAAACATCCTCTTCCATGTAAATCATCTGCATTCTCAAACACACAGCAAACATCAGGAAAGCTGCTAACATGTGCAGAAAGGTGGCAGAACATGGTGAGGGAGATCTTTACTATCTTGCTCGAAAGTCAAACTGAAGAGAACAAGAAAGCCACCACTCAGTTTGCCCAGGCCATTTTTTCTGGGTAGAGATGACAAATATCCATCTCACCTTATGACTGTGGCCCATATCCTGTGTGGTGAGATGCTGCTGAGCAATGGAAAACAGCATCTGTGAGAGGTGTCCCACATGTTCAGACACTCTTGAATGTTAGTCACTGTTCCTGGCACTGGTTCCTCTGTGTCCAAGCTGAGCACTTTCCCAAGCATGTGCTGCAAGGCTTTGCCTGCTCTCCTGCCACAGCAGAGCCAAAGCTGAGAGGTGGAGGGTTTTGTGGCAGGACTTAAGCCTGTAGCATCTGCCCCCAGAGAAAAAGGAGCAGTGTGTTTAGTCTCTCACTCTTTTGTACAAACATTCCCTGAAATCAGCGGATTTGCTCACTTCCATGAATTTTTCACTTTTGCTTCCTGTGCTGAGGATGTTGTTTGAACAGACCCCTGGGTACCAGGTAGCAAGAGGGCCGAGGCAGTAAGATGTCCCTCCCTCTTCCCCCACTCCCCCTTTCTTTTTCGGAAGGCACCAAATTTTACACAATCTGTTCAACTCATCTCCAGAGGTAAAAGACAGAAACAGTTGCCAGTTATGTGGGGCTCAGTGATCAGCGGTATCAATGCAGTCCCTTCATTTGCCTCCTGGCTCTGGCTTCCTGATCGGTATGGCCGTTAGCACAGACAATGCCAGCAGAGCAGATGCAGAACTACAAACCACTGAAGGATGAAAGGGAAAGAGAAAAGTCTGTTTATTGCAGCCAGCTCTAAAGGGAGGGGGAAAAAATGACCCAAACCCCATCCAATTAAATTTTCTAATTAAACTGGGGACACACACATTCTCTCCCTCTCTCATTCCCTTTCTGCACACACGCTCATGCACACGCACACCCTGGTGCTTTCAAAGTGGGGGTCCTGCCATGGAGTTCATCCTTCCAGTTCCCAGTAGGGCACAGTGTAACAAACAGAGGAGCCTGGTCAGGCTTAGAAATGATAGTGAAATTTTTTTTAAATGGAAAAACTTTACTGTTCCAGCAACAGCATTTATAGGAAGAACAACTGATAAGAAAAATATAGAAGAAGCAGTAAGGAAAAGAAGAAACAATGTGAAATAGGTCAACTCCTCATGTTTTATTAGCAGAATCATAAAATTAAGCAAACTCTCTGGAAGATTTAAGCATTCTCTATGCTGACACAGCGTTTTGTTACTTTTCCAGTTCTGTGTGTGGCTGGAGAAATTGTGATGTGACTAGCTGAAAGTCCTTGTCTGTGCAGCTGGCCTTCACAGCTCCCTGCTTTGGCCCTATTAATGGGAGAGGATGGCTGGGGTGGCACAATGCTGGAGCCAGCCTCTGCCATACCATAAGAGTCTTCAGGCTTACTTTTCTTAAATAGGGCTTGGAGATGGATCGGTCTCACTAGAGCACTGAGGAACTCCTGTTCCTCTGCGCACTTCTTTCCAAAATAGTTAGAAAAAGGAGAGCTGTAATAATACACTTGATAGTAAATACATCCAAGCTAAGCATGAGTCCCTCTGGTAGTTCAGCTGTGCTTTGAAACTGGCAAAAAAATTGTCTTGAATTGAGACTTTAAAAAAAAAAAATAGCCAAAACACAGTATATGATCTCAGGCATCGTTTGTCAGCCTGAGCAACAAGCATCTGTTGATGAGTGTCTTGGGACTTATCACCACAAACATGCAGTGTGCTGCTCAATGCAGGAACTTGAATTGTGCAGGGTTATACTGAAACACCAAGTATAAATGAGAATCTGAATTGAAGTGTGTCCAGCATGCTGAGAATAACAGAAGCCAGGGCAAGGGCACTGCAAGCAGATCATGGCAACACCCAAAGCTACAATCAAGCCAATCAAGCACTGGTCACCTCCATCACTTCCCTTTGGGAGATCCCAGAGGCTTCAAGAGTCCAGTCCCTGGGGGTGAGCCAGCAAACACCGAGAGCAATGTCTGCAGCATGGGGCTGAAACCTAGTGGGATGTTTTCACCACAGCTGGTGTTGCTGGTGTGGTGGAAAAGATGCTCTCATATTTACAGAAGGTTGGGCTGGGATGAAGGTTAGCTGGCAGGAGTTCCCACGAGATGACACAGAAGGAATGATTGGCTGCAGACAACCACCTCTAATGTATCCAGAGGGGCTGGATACAATTATATTACTCCCACCAATTATGTATAGGAAACTGTGATTTATGAATCAGGCTAAAAAGATGTCACTGTTTACTAGGCTGCCTCTAGTTCCCAAGTAGCTTCTGTGTTGAAGACCCCACTTGGGCTTGGTGATGGTGCTTGTGTGTTCACTCAGGACTGTGGCACCTTCAGGTGAGACAAGTTGGGTTCTGATCTCTCCAATGCAAAGGCTCTGAGACTCTGATTCTGTGATTTGCTTTCCTGCCTCAGTTGTCCCTTCTCACAGGCTCCACGGAGTGGGCTGGGGTTTGGGATTGGCACAGTCTAATAAAACTCTGAGCCCAGCCTGATCATGGTTTTTCTGTGTAGTTGATCAAAGGAAGTTAAGATGGATTTGCAGACTTTTGGTTTTGTTCTAGTGAACAGAAAGTTTGAGGTCAACAGCTCTCAGTTTGGCAGTTTCTAAATCAAAATAAGTAGTGCCCCAAGCTTTCTGGTTGTGGGTAGTTCTGTGTACAGGATTGACACAAAAAAAAAATAAAACTGAGAAGTAGGCAGCAAGCCCTCATCAATATGTCAGCACACAGGTGACCAGAAGTGAAACTGTTATAAACTCAATATGCACTCAGCCTATAGAGTATGTTTTTCACAATCAATCCCCTTGTTAGTCTTTCCAGCTGCTCTCCATATAGTCTTTTACCTGAGCATCTGCTCAGGGGACACTGCCAATTTTGCCTGTTTACCATGTTCCCAACATCAACCTTTGAAAGCTTTTCAGGCACATATTAAAACTCTCTCACACTGGACATATCTGTTTGTTGGGAGAATTGTTGTATGTCTCAGGATGTAATTCTGCAAAGGCTGCTGAGATCCTATCTTTTCAATAGGATGGGCCACATTGTTTTGCAGCCCCATAGATAGTAATTCTCCAATATACGTGCTGATGTTATGCCATATTAATCTGCAAGACTGACTCAGATTAGAAAAGTAGTTTTTGCTGACTGTCACCAGTGAAAGGAGGCAGATCAGAAGAGAAAAAAACAGTTGACCCAGTTTTCAAATCAGGACCATGTGCCAAATTACTGTGTCTGAACATTCAAATGAGTGCACTGGTCCCTAAATACCTGTTTTACTAATCTAAAAGACACTTGAGGAATGTGTTGCAGGGTCAGGGTGCTGAACTTCATTGTCTGAGTTTGAAAATGGGCCATTTCATCCCAGGAGTGCAGAAGTAGAAAGGACTGGTTGCCATCCACTCCAGTCTCAGAGCTTCACTGGCAGCCAGTGAACTGTGCCTCAGGCAGAGGCTGAAGCAGAGAGACAGAACTCTAATTTTGGAGGGAAGGAAAGGCCTGGGATCTGGGGACAGGGCTGGGTATAAGGGCTCCAGGAGGGATCAGGCTGGGTTTGTGTGGTATGGCCATCTCCCCATGGGGAAAGCGTTAGTTGAGTTTAATGGAAGAAATATTTAACAGCGCTCTTGGCATTTGGACAGTCTGTGGCTTAATACCCAGGTGGCTGATCAAGCCACCTTCAAGATGCCTTTGGTCCTGGAAATCTGCTGTTCATACTCCAGACTCATCTGACCAGACACAAGCAAACAGAATTTGTGTCACTGACATCTATGTGGACACACTGTCTGCACCACAGTTAGATAAGGGAGCTATTTTCTGAACAGATGTTACTTTTGCTTGTGTTTCTAAATATGAATGACTTATTTCTACTTAAGGTGATCAAATGTCTGTTGTTAGCTGTGTTGATCCATGCTGCTCCTGTGGATAGCCTCTGGCCTTTCCTTTTTCTGCTTTCTTTTGGACAAATAGAAAAATACATAATTATTTTCTTTAATGTAGCTCTCTTCTGATTCCCACTGACAGTGGGACCCCTGGATGCTTCTGTTCAGTGTTCTACCTCACCTCCTTGATGATAAAGTGGTATTCCTCGCCAAAAGCATGAGTTGCTCTCACCTTTCCGAGGAATTTGAAGTTATTTACATTTGAGGTGTTAAAGGTATCTCTGTGGGGAGAACAGAAGTGGATGGACAGATAGAAAGATATACAGCAGAATAATCTATGGTCAGATTAGAAAGAAGTACCAGGAACCCACTATTTTCAGAAAAATAAGTTTTTGTTACGTAAAGGAGCAATGGTTTAACATAGCAAGATAAGTACCTTCCTTAGGAGTAGATGTTAATTGGCATGTAGTAGGGTTTGATTGTATGCAAGGTTTTCTTCATTCAATCTGAACTTTTTTGCTGCCATGAGGTTAGGGCAGTGTTTTTTATATTTGAACAGAGCAAAAGCAATATCACATTTATGTTCTTTCTTTGAAAAAACTAGTATCATCAGTTTCCAGAGGAAGACAAGTACCTCCTGATGTTTTTCAATATATTTCAGGTGGATGCAAAAAGCAATTTCACTTTCAAAGTGAAATCCCCCTGTGGGAGGGGATTCACCTGCTGCCTCTAGCAGAGACCTGTTTCCATTCCTCCCTCCCCATCTCTGAGGTCCCCTTCTTCTGCCTGATGTGGTGAGACAGCAGGGGATGGATCCTCTGCTTCTTGTGATGCAGCCGGCTGGTGCATTTGCCACAGGGATGCTGTAGAGTGGCTCCACCAGCCAATCTCCTCCTCAGGGTCCCTGATGCTTCTTAACCTTTCCACCTCCTCTCTCAGCACTACCACTATGATGAGCCTGGTCACATTTCACACAGCTGTTGTCTCTGCTGTCATCCAGTTCCAGTGCCAGACTCTAGCACTCCCTGCAGCCTGAGACCTGGGCAGCTTTATGTTTTTGTGGGAGCTTAGTCTGCACCATGCATCATTTCCAGTGGCTGCAGAGGACATTGCTCCCTGTCAAGTGGGTACCACAGCTGAGCTCCTTCCAAGAGACTGATGACCACCAGCTCAGCCCTTCTTTTGAGCTGGTCGTTGACTGCACCCTCCCTGCCTGTCCTTCGTGTTTGATCTGCTGTGCCTACTACTGCAGGAAGCTGGGATTGAAGATGGGATCGTCCAAGGTTGTAAAAGAAAGTGAGGTGCTGACTTTCTACCTTCAGCTCCTTTGAAAACTACAACCTGGATTCATTTCAGTGTTGTAATAATGTGTAAAACACTTAACTTGGAAGATGTCTTTTAGCTGTGAGGTCAAGAGTGGAACAGTGGAAAAACAGCCAGGGAGAAAGTAAAGCTGTTGGAGCATTTGAGAGGGCCAGTGTCTTCAGGAAATAAAGTAAACATTTCCAGTAATACTGAGCCCTGCAATATCTTTCTTGTGTCTTTGAGAGTTCTCAGCAAGCCTGCTGCCTTGCTGCCTTGAGTGAATCTAAAGCTAAGCTGATCAAAAGATAATGACACAGCTTTTTGGATTGCCTTTTTTTCCTCAGCTGAAATGCCTTCTGTTGGCTTTCTGAGAAGTCTGCTCCTCGTAGGAAGCTGGAGGGAGCTGTAGATACCTGCATGCTCAATTTTGGAGTAGAGTGCAGTTCAGTAAGATGCAGACCAGACAGGTCTGGAGAAGGAATCTGGCCTCTGCTTGGATTCTTTGATGTCTAATAATGACTGAGAGACCCCAGAGAGAAGAACCCTTCTGTATCAGAACTTAAGAGAGACTCTTTCCTCACAAAGCCTTTCATAAACCTTGTGAGAAGGTGAAGTACCAAATATCCCTATCCCTCTGACAAAATTCATTGAAATTTTCCTATGAATTCAAAAGTTTTTAAACAAAAAATGGACATTAAGTGACAACTAGCTGAATTAAAAGGTAACTTGAGGTAGAAAACTTGCAGTGCAGGATGATGTTGGCTTTTTCTATAGCTATTAATACTGTACGTTTGCTTTTCAATACTGTTTCTGTGACGGGGTACCTTTTCTGCATGACGCATTAGCTGACAAGATGACATCCAAGAACATACTTGAAGAAGCAGAGCACAGAGACAAGAAAGGTGAAAAATCTTTTTGAAGAAGGAGTTTCTGTCACATACATGTCTGTGTCTCCCACCAAGGTGGAGATTACAAGTGAATAAGAGCTATTCATTCTCTAACCAAACTTTGATCCGTCTCTGCATCTGAATCGGCAACTCAGCCCCACCAAGGCCCTGAAACACTGTTTGCATTGTTTACTCTATGTGGCACCAGGAAAAAGCTGGTGTTACTGTTATTTAGCACCAGCATTCTCCAGGCTGCCAAAATCCTTGTGCCAAAAAAGAAAGGTCATTTGAACCTCAGTGTCTGACAAAACAAGCTCAAACTGTCTACTGTGGGAACATGCATTTTCTTGGGCTGATCCCATTCTGCAGCCAGAATGGGTAATGGCAAGCTCTTTCCCCTCCCGCTGTGTCTGGAGGTGAGTTCTAAAATCCCAATGAATCATTTTGTTTGTTTTGTGACGCCTTTTATTTTTTAATAGACACTGCCTTTTGTTAATGACAAAAAAATGGCTCCTTCCATCTCTGTGAATAGCAGTGGCTGCTGCGGGCGGCGTGTGCGTCTCGTGGCTGCTGGGCTGTGCACCGGGGCTGCGCCGGCCAGCCAGGCGGGAGGAAAAGGCTTTTTCCAAACAGCTCTCTTTCCCTTCAGATGCCTCTGTCAGTTCTATACAGCTGCACGGCTGATGAGACCTTTACCTGGCTGCAGTCCACATTAGTCTGATCCCTGGTTGCTCTATGCCACTCCAGCTAAGTCTCTGAACACCGTGGAGGGGTTAAAATGATTGATCATGGGGAATAAAGGCTCCTAAATCCACGTGTTTCAGATGCTGAGTGCCTTCAGCTCCCATGACTCACAGCAGACACTGGATCTATTCAGTGGGTCTGAGAAAATGAAGCCACAGAACCACTTAGGAAGATGAGGAACTTACTTTGTGGTCTTATGTATGGTCTTGTGAACCTGCCTGTGGTCTCATGGAACAAGCCATATTTTGGAGAAGGAAGGGAGCCCTGTATTGCAGGCATGTCCATCTAAAGCAGTTTTTGTTGCTGCATCACAGCAGTGTTGGGACAGTTTTCAAGCCTGGCTGGAGGCACATGCAAGTGGCATAGCGGCTTGCAGCACTTGCTGTTTCCTGCAGGAGCAGGATGGCAGCTTGGCCTGGCTGGGGGAGGCACTGACTGAGGTGTTGGCAAGGCCAAAGGGCTATAGGCTCTTTCAAACCCCAAGGGCATCCATGTTGGACCCATGCCCAGCCCAAACAGATTTGGTGGCTAGAGGAAGGCCAGGTGAGTTTCATTCATAGGACACTTGGTCTCCAAGGAGGAAAGAAATTCAAATAAGGTAGAGTTTGAAGTCACTCCCACTGGTAACAGCTTTGGGGAAGTAGTTTGTGGCAATTCCCATGGCTAGGAATGATTTCTCAGTAAGTAGCAAAAATCTGGTTGTGGGTCAGTGTTTCCAAGTGCCAAGGCTTAGGAAGGTTTTCACTCTGCCAAATGCAGACTCACTCCCCTTCCAAGCACTAGTGGCTGGGAAGCACCTCACATCACATGGCAAGTTTTAAAGCACCACATTGCTCCTGGGGTATCACCAAGGAGTCCACAATTATGGCCTCAGTGAAAATGCTCACTAATGTTTACTGATGTGCATTTCAATGGTCTCTGAACCAGTGTGGTTGTGGAATGTCCTTCACTGGAGATACTGGAGAACTGCCTGGACACAATCCTGTGCCATGTGCTCTGGGATGACCCCGCTTAAGCAGGGAGGTTGGGCCAGATGAACCCCTGTGGTCCCTTCCAATATGACCCATCCTGTTATTCTATGAACTAGTGCCCGTTCATCTCTTTTGTGCAATGCCTAAGCATATGGACCGTAAAAGGTCCATAAAAAGAACACTACTGAGGGAGTAGAGGTATTGACTTTGTGGTCTAAACTGAATTTTATTTTATCTCTGTACTCTGGAACTGTAGATACAAATCTAGGTAAAACTGATACTGCCTTAAGCCACTCTGAAACTGATGAACTGAGCAGTTTGCTATGCAGAAGTGGCTAAGCCATGCAGTTCATGGTGTTTCTTAAAAAAGTAGGGGTTTACTCAGAAGGATTCTGAATAAATTTCCTTTTCTCTGAATCAGGCTTGTCGGCTGCATGCACTTCAGCTCCTTAGCTTTCTTGATATACAACGTGCAATGCTGCACATGAGTTTTCAAGCCTCACAGGATGTCTGTGCTGTATAAATATAAATAATTCAAAATAGCCTTACACTTTTTTCAAAGACATGGATAGCTCCTGCTTTTTCCATGTCTCTATTGGTCTTTATTCATATATCCAAAAAATAACCCCTCTGTCCTGTCTTCTGTAATGCTGTCAGATACCTTCCAGCACTATGTATACATCTCATTTACTTTTTTGGAAAAGCCTTTCCACAATAAAAATATCCAATCAGAAGTAGTTATATGACCTTGAAGAGGGTATCTCCTAGTGCCAGGGGAAAAGTTAATTTGCAGAGCTCTGCCTTCAGCCTAGTGTCATGCACTGCAGCATCCTGCAGGAGTGTTGTCACCCCTCAGCACTGTGGCTGTTTTCCTTGAACATAAAGCTAGAAAGGGAATAGGGCTGGCTTTTCTGAAGCAGAAGTTGGGAGAATCACTTTTTAATATCTAGTAGTATTTCCTGGAAATGGGCTTTCAGTGTGTCACATCTGCTGGCAAACTGTCACTGTCCTTGTGGAAGCTGTGAGTGCCAGCCGAGCACTATTAACCAATAACCTAACCATTGGTACTGCAGCTTATTTGCAATATAACAGCTGAATATGGGCACTGTTTCAGTCATCTCAAGGAGAGTTTGGCATGTAGATAAAAGATAATGAACAGTGCCTTGCTTTGATATGGAACAAAACAATAAATTGTTCAAGTGTAAGTAGCAACAGACCTACACTGTGATGGAGCCTCGGATGGGGTAAGTTCTTGAAGAATAACTGCATTTCAGCTAGGTTAAAGCTTCCATCATGGAATGTAGGACCAGAGATTTCGAAGTAAAGAACAAGATAGGAGAAAATCTTGTTCCGAGCACCTCTGCACCTGTCCTGGTAAAACAAAGGTGCTTACAGTCTAGAAGGGCAGAGAAGAAAAGAACAAACAAGATGGTGCCCTGCATTTAAAGAGTCTCTTTGTACATAGCTCTCCTCTACTGAGGGCTAGCATACTCCACCTTTGCCTTCCCTTCCAGGAAGAATGCAATAGCACTAGCAAGGAAATATACCTGCAGCTTACAAACAACTGGTATAGAATAGTTAAGGCTGTCAGCATAAAGACTTTTGGGGCAAAGCCTAGTTTGCCACTATTGGTGCCTGTTCATAATTTTCAAACCCTGATGCAACACTTTCCCTGCCTGTTGGGGGGTGTATATGTTGTGCTCAGACTTGGCTTAGAGCCCAGAGCAGCCTGGGTTTTATTTTCCTTTTGTATGAACATGGAGAAGATTTTCCAGTAGGATGGATGGCTTAGCAGATAATGCACTGGCCTTTCAAAGTTGGGAATGTGGTTTGGGTTCAGTTTGAGGTCTCAAGCAAAATGATACTACTGGTCTAGTCAATTCACAGTCAATTTTATACAATAGTCTGTATGCTGTAAACTGATTTGCTTTGCACAGGTTTACTGTATTTAAAGCACAATGCCAGCAAGGTAATGGTGTTACATCAGCCTTAGCTACTTCCACCCCACTCTCTGCCCTTCTATGGCAGTTCATACTAGTATTTGAATTCTGTTTGTGTGCAGAACTCCAGGGTGCTGGGATCCTCAACTTTTTTCATCAGATCTTGGCTTCCTCTTTCATTGTTTGGGTTTGTTAACTGGCTGCTGTTGTCCTTCTCAAGTCCCAATAAGCATTTTTCAACCCCCTTGTTTTTCCACAGGAAAGCCAGGAAGAAAGGCATTTTCAGCAAGGCCTCCCTCCTTGCTGGGTTTCATGCACAGACTTTAATCATTGCCTCGCCTGGAAAAGGGAAAGAGCTTTTCTTAGAATGTCCTACTGCAGCATATAAAGACTTCCCCCCTTCTCCCTTCCTACTCATTAAAGCACAATTGTTGACTGCTTTGGGGTCCCTCTGGGTAAGGCTTGTTTGTAATGTCAATTACCTTGAGTTTATGAGTTAAGAGCTGTTGCCGGTCCCCTGGAAAAAGGAATCCTTCATTTAGCTGTCACTGGCATACACTGCAGTTCATTCGGCCAAGAGGAAACAGGGATTAAAAGACCTGGTCCTGCTCCCGCTGGAGGCGGTGGTCTGGCTCCTGGTGAGAACAATGGGAGCAGACCCCAGCCTCAGAGGAGAGGGTGGTCCTAGCTAGGGTGCTCCCCTGCTGCCCCTCTTCCCTAAGTGAATGATGATAATTATGGCAAGAGCGTCTGCTTGGTTCACTTCCTCCAATTGTTCTCAAGCTCTTACTTTGCTTGATGCTCAGAAAGGGTCATTTGTTTAGCTGCATAGCAGAGCTTGTCTGGAACGACTTAATGTGTTCCTGAAATGCTTGAAAAGGTGGGTGACCACAGCAGAGAGAGCAGAGACAGTAGCTAAACAGAGGTTCTTTGCATAATTTAGCCCATCCTGGTCAAAGTGATAGGGACGTTTGACAATGTCGGTGGCACGAGGCCAGTTTTTTGATGAGATGTAAAGGAACTGTGACCTCATTTCCAGACAGTAATCTACACTGGGATAACTTGAGTCAGTGTTCAAGAGCTCTTTTTGAGGAATTAAAGGGGTTCACCTGTCCACTAACCAGGTGCTGTGATAAAGGATTGCTTTTTGTCTGCACTGGTTCCCCACTGTTCTCTTAGGGAAGAGACAGAGTGGTAGAACATGAAACAGGGAAGTTCTGTCAGCAATCCAAAGCTAATGAAGACCCAATTACTGCACTTTTCACCCCAGATGACTTAATTGTCACTGGAATGGGCTGGTCTGAATGGGATGGAAAAATCCCTTTTGTTTCAATTACTGAACAAGCATGGGGCTGCCTTTATCACACCGCTATGTATTGGTATAATCAAGTAGACTTTCAGCCTGGTGTGCTAAGCTTTTCTTGCAAATGCTTCCTCTGCTGCTGGTAAGACACTGGGTATTTGTGTTCGTTTTTCCATTGTGGAAATGCGTTGGGAAACATCCTCAATAACAGCTGAGCTTTAATTGCTGAGAAAGCCAGCAGCTCCACTCTACGTCACAAGTTCAAGTAACAACAATTGGAAAGTGCAGAGATTTATTTTCTGTAGCAACAGATATTCTCACCCCCTGGACAATACTTGTTAATAATAACCCTCCCTTGCATCATCTTTCTTCTGAGAGCCTTATGTTGCTGAGCAGGAATGAAACAAATCTCAGAAGATCCCCAGTGAGGAATTCTAGAGTTACTTCTTTTCTTTAGAGAAAGAAGGTCAAGATACAGAAAGAAAATCAAATGCTTAAAGTTGTGGTGTGGAACTGTGATTGCAGTGAGCCCTGATGGGAAATGAAACTGAAACAGACTTCCAAGTCTGGGTGTCCTGGCATTTAATGGTGGAAATGTGGTCAATCTCTTTCCAGCTTAAATGGGATCTCTCAGCTCCCTCGTCCTCAGATAGCAGCATTTTCCTATGCAATTCTTCTTGGCAGAGTGATGGGCTTTTTTTTTAGCTTTGAATTGCCATGAATATTCCTCATGTGCAGGAAGTCACTGATGATGCATGGGCTGTATTACAGCCTTAATCAAAGTTGAGCATATTCGACACCTTATTGAGAAATTTGGAAATGTTATGACATCAGCTCTTTTTTGTAATCAGCCATGGGTGCATCTTGAGAATTCAGATCCTGTGCAGCCCAAACATTCAGTGGTTTTGGGTTTATGATTTCATAGTAAGGATTTCCCACTACATCATTAAAGACTCTGCAAAGGGTGCCTTGCTTTGAAGCAGGGAATACTTCACTACTCCATGCTCAGCCCCTAGGCTTCTCTAGTTGCAGGCAGCAAAACTTCCAATGAAAGATTTCATATTGAAAATATATCTCAGTGGCATCAGATTAATAATGCAACCTCCTGAGCCTTCTGGATTTCAGAAAGAAAATGTTAAAGGACTGAGGTAGTCTTCACCCACCGTTCTTCATTTTTACCTGATTGTGTGAGCCTCCTCTCCAGAGTGCCCTTGTACACAAGCCATGTGCCAGCTGAGCTGTGGCAACCTTGGCAGCTGTTTGCCATGCATCATTTTGGTCTGCCCGAAAGATGTGAGGTAATGCCATTTGGCTGAAAACTTGCTGAAAGAAGCTTAAACTGAAACAGATTAAAAACACAGACAACATCAGAGGTTTGACTGACATACAGGAACTCCATAAGCCCTGCACACAGGCTGTGTGTCTGAACCCTTGAGCTGCTTGCTCACAAACCTTGGTTTGTTCGCCACACATGCACATGGGCTGCAATGCACAGGCAGTGCTTTTTGAGATACACTGGCTTTGGTGAGCCTGGTGTGCTGCCTGCTCCTCCTATGCTCTCAGGGAGAGGGTTATTTTTCTGGATGCAACCTAAAGGACTGACTGGCCTGGTTTCACCAAATGTGCTGATCATATGATGATGTGTGTTTATGTCAATATGTGCTGATTGGGTACATGCTCATTTCCAGTGATCTTGGCTAGCAAGTTAGCAATTTAGTTTCAACAGCAGCAGCATGTTGAAGGTAAAACAGGCAGAGCAGAAAAGCTGTGCTGCTCACTGAAAACAGAACAAGACTAGGCTCTAGTAATTTTTTAAACCAGTTGCTCCAGGGAGAAAAAACACTGGATATTTTTATCTAAGCAGGTCACATTTTGATGAGGAGCCATAGGGTCTAGGGTTCAGAGGGCAAGAGCGAATGTCGCTAAGGATCTTGCTGTGCTGTAATCCCTCCTAAGCCATGGGTTTGCAGGGTCACCTTGGGTGTGACACTTGATCAGTCAGCTCAACCTTAAGCAAGAGGCAGCCAGACTGTCCCCTGCCAGCCCAAATGGCACAGTGTCCAGCTCTATAAGTGATTCTTCCCTTTCCCTAGCAGAAGTAGCTGTTGATAAGTTATAATGCAACAATCAATCCCTGTTTCCCAGTGCATCACTAATAAATAATTGACATCATTATGAGTATTGTGAATTTGAAAGACTTGACAGAGGAAAGTTCATTGGTAATAATAAAGGGCTGTTGTCTTGAATGGACAGGGATTTTGAGTGCTCCATTGCCCAATTCTACAGTTTGGCTTGATATTTGCTCTATTGATATTTACTGCTTGCTGCAGAAAAAGCTGAGAAAGTGCTTAATCAGGGCTTGTCAGAAGCTATAAGATAAGATTATTCTGAAGTACAGAAGTTTTTTAAAAGATGTCATCAGTGTTTTCAGAGTAGGAGAAGCAAATGTGGTTACTTAGAGGCTGGTAGCTCAGCCCAGAGGGAGGAAGAAATGTAGTACCTACACAGAGGCATGCAATTCCCCACACCCACCTGGCATCCAACTCCCACTCCCAAAGGGTGCAGCTGTTCCCTAGATGTGCTGGTACATCCCAAATGACACTGGACACCTATGTGTTCGACTTAATGTTAAGAGATGTGAAAAAATCCCAGCACTGGTGAAACTGGGATAGGAGACAAATGTGTTTAACCCATTTCTTAGGCTGGTTGTGTGGCCATATTAGACTGCAAAAGAACAGCTGAGGACAGTGGAAACCTTCTCTGATTGCATGCAAACAGGATTGTCAAAACAGGAGTATGGCTGAGTGTCCTTTGGAGAGAGAGACAACTCCAGATGCTGGCTGGCACTGTGGCACTTCCTCCTCCTGAAATGCACAATTGTGAGAAGGACAAGGAAGAACTTGTGGTGGTAGATAATGCTGCTTATCAGAAGGCTGGTTGGTCTCAAAGATTGCCATGAACAGATGAACAATAGCTTAAGTGGACTGCCCTTATCTATTCTGACCTATTGGTGATAGACAGAATTTGGTTACTTAACTACCCACGATTGTGGCAAGCAGGACCAGATTTCATCCCAGAAGTCATCTCTTGATCGAACTTTCATATTTTATCTCCTTGTCTTTACTTCCATGATATCTGGACCTTATTTTTTCATTAGGGCTTTTGGCAAGACCAGTCAACTTTTCTATAGGTGTTTGCCATTCTTCTGAAATCTCTGAATATACCTCTCATAAACCTAGATAGCCATCTTCTCTCCTTTCCCTTCCCCCCATGATTTTTCCATTTCTTATTATTTCTAATCTTAAGCTTAGTGAAGATGTTCTCAGAATCAAAACCATAGAGAAGTGTGTCAGGATGGGCTGATCTAATTGGCTCTCAAACTCTAGGAACTGGCCTGTGGTTGAAAGAATGACTCAAAGTGTTCTCTTTTTACTAAAAAAGCTGAAGAATACGTTCTAAGAGACATAGATAGTCTGCGCTGTGCTGATTGTGAAGTCTCAGCATCAGCCACTGAGGCAGGCAGGACTCCAGGCAACAAAGACACAGCACGTGGCATTTCAGGCACTTGAAATGTCAGCTTATGTGGTCCTTGGTGCTCGAGTAAGTTTAAAAAAATTGTTAGATGAAATCGGGGTGTGAGAGGGAAGCGGAGATTTTGACCACAGAAACTTTCACTGTCTCTTTGGCAGCAGAAAGCAAATCTATTAGGCACTGAACACAACAAGGCTTGTTGGGGCAGTGCACAGGCCCTGCCAAAACTAGGGACCAGGTCTTTCAACCTAACTGGTTCATCAGGGTAGTATGGGGCTGCTGGGCCAGTCTTATTCCCCAGCAGAGTTTGGCTGTGTTATGCAGTGCTTCTGGCTTTCATTGCAGCTATGAGCTCTCACCTCTTCACACTTCTGTTGTGCTTGCTCATGTTTATCTTGTGGGGATCAAGACGTACTTGAACTTTAGAAATGAAAACGGAAATTTGAACAGGAAACATGGCAGATTGACATGTTCCTCATTATCACTGCTACATTTGTTAGACATATGTTTTAAAAATCAAAACATTGCAGTATTCAAAGCACTGGGGGTGAGGCAAGGAGGGAGACCCCTCCATGCCCCACCCAGGGTGTTTATTCTTGAGGATGATTCATCTGTGGATGAAACTACACAGCCAACCATAGCTGATGCTGCAAAGCTCTTAGACACTATTCAGAGATTTCCTGACTGAAATCCCAGGTCCTCCTCAAAGATGGTGTGAGCTTACTGTACAGGGAAAACACCATGGAAAAGATTCTGCCTCCTAGGAAAAAATAAACCCACAAAATGCAGGCTGGCCACACCTATCAGTGTTGGAGACAGAGCACCGTATGCTGGTGGCAATCTGATAGCCTTCACTTTAAGGTGGCTCCTCGCTGAACTTGTGCAGCAGGAATGTTGTCCCACTCTCATCGAGTTTGCTGGACAGTAGGGCTTCCCAGCACACACACCTGGGGGCTCTCACCTGCAGGTCAGCAGATCACGCGCTGCCTTTCTGATGTGGATTACACCCGGCTGTGCTGAGACTGCCCAGGGCAGCCAAGTGTGGTGAGATAGAGCAAGCCCCAAAGAGAGAGCAAAATGCACCTAAGAAAGAGCAGGCATTGCTCATGCTTCCTGGCAAAAATAAAAGCAAGATAGATGGCTTGCTCCTCAAAGCTTCTCTGGGCTCTCTCTTCAGTTGCTGCTGTGCTGAGAGAGCTGACCTTATCCTGCTGTTGGAGTGCCTTCAGGCACTGCAATATGGACTGATGTTCCCTTGGCATCTTGGCCCCTGGATGCACTTCGGTCAACCTCAACATCAGCCTAAGCCAGAGGAAGGAAGTACCTCAGAGAAAAGTTATGCTCCTGATATATCAGCCCCTAAACCTGAAGGATGTGACTTCATGACATTAGGAGAACCTCTGAAAGCCATCCGTGGAGAACAACAGCAATGTCATGGATACAGAACTTCCCACAACATTTTATTTCCACTAATTAAATTTGCATGGCCTCTCCTGGCCACAAATAATTACAGGAGAGAATCTGGAAGGAAGGTACAGTCATTACCAGTCAGTAAATTGACTTGGGGTCATTTTTATTTAATTGTTGAGGAAAGAAGTCCTCTTACAGAAGAAGTGTCACTAGCTGAAGACACATGGACTTTCCTGGTATTCAGTGAATGAGAGGAGAGGTTCTATCATCAGCTTGCAGCTGTGTCCTTGTTCACCCAACTGTGCTAGCCATGTACAGTGTTAGCTGCAGAGATCTGGAATGAGGTTTTAAAACACTTCTGTCTGACACAAAGTCAGGCCCTTAAAGGCCTGGCCAATAGGAAAGTGACAAAACGACTGCAGCAAAAACATGTCAAAATCAGTAGGGACAAAGCCATTGAGACAGGTGGTTTCAGAGCTGCAGGGCTGAAAACCTCTGGATGGTCTCAGACATGGAGGATGTCTCTATAGGTAAAGCTACTTTTGGGAGCCACAGCCTTCTTACTTTCTGCTTTATGGATAGAAGAATGCAGACAAAAGGATTTGACTTGGAACACACCCCATTTTTAAGATGCAAAGTGCAAGAAACTCTTCTTGGGCACACAGCTGTGCCTCCCTTGGTCTAAGTCATGCTGTTTTTTTAAGCACCTGTGGTAATATTGGTCTCCAGAGAAAATAGCAAGACCCCTGGAAACAATCACCCAGTACCACTTCTGCAAGCAAATCGGAGGAAAAAGGAATTTGCTCTACAAAAGTTGGGAGAAAAGAGCTCATACATTTCTGATCCTCCATCTGTCCTGATAATACAAGTTTGAGTTAATTTTAATGCTTGCTTTCCTGAGGTTAAGTCTCTGTGAGGTAATACCTTTCCTGTGCAAGAAGATCCAAAACATGTACAAACAGATCATAGAAGAAACAGAATGTAGGTAGTGTCTCAAATTCTTCACTTTTTAAAACTTCTATAAAGGCTTGACCCTTGTAAATTTGTCTAGGTCACTGAGGGCTGTATTCTGATAGGCTTTATGAGAGAACATGGTGATGTTAGAGAAGGTGCAAGTAACTCAGTTTTTCACATCTCTTCTTCAGCAGGTGAGAGAATTCTGTCTTTCTAGAGTGGTATGAGGTAGGGAATTGTGGAAGATGACAAAATCATAACCTTGCTTTTTAAAAAATTTTAATTAGGTGGACACTGCTCAAAAGAGGTGTCAAAGTTTCTGTGTCAGAGCATGTTCCCTCCACAGCTGCTGGTAGTGTTTTCCCTCTCTCCATGTGCTACTGGGCTGCCTGCTAGATCTGCTGAGGTTCCTGGAAGCAAGCTGAGGCTCATCCCTCTCTTGACCACAGACATCATCCAAAGGCTGGTTTGTAAATTAGACACCAGTAGTAGCTGACCTGTATGTGGACTTTACTCTCATTGCTGAGTTAGGAGGACCCACCTGTGGAGAAGAGAGGCACATGTTTGCCAGACACCAGTCAGGCTGAGCTCCTACGAGGGGGCTCCCTTGAAAGGTCACTGCTATGACTGTGTGGCTTCTGGTGTCCAGGTGTAGCTTCTCCTCTGAGATTATTTAATTCCATGCCCATACAAGTGTATACTCACAATTTGATGGGAGAAATGAAGCCTCTGTTGCATGGTAAAAATACTTACAAGGCAGTCACTCTAGTATAACTATGAGGTGATATTATATCGTCATAATTATGTAATCATCTGCTCTGTTTAAAAGACCCCACAATTTATCATTTTCAGTAGTGGTTTTTCTGTGACCAATGTCTACGTGTTGGGAAGATGATGGAACCAACTAATCCATTTCTCAGGTTTTCTATTTTATCATTCTAGACTTCATTTTATACAGAGTTCTTTTTTTATAGGCAGCTTTTCAGGAAGGTTTCAAGAGGTAACAACTGGAGTCACCTAAAATAAGGACTATATTTCAATTTCCACATATTTCCATAAATAGATGTGGGGAGAAGGGGAAAGGGAGAGGCACGGAGTGGTTGTTTCTGCACTGGCTTTTTTTCAGCTCAACATTATTGAAAAGATGGTCACCTAGTGAAACTCAGTACAATTTTTTTTTTTTTTTTAATTCAAGTGTGCTATTCTGGCTAAAAGCTGAAGGTTTTGCCCTATAAGAGAGAAGTATTTATTTCTTCTTACAATATCTTCCAGTAAAGTGATGATATGCAAATTGCACATTGGAATTTTCTATGTACCCTCCAAAGACTGACATCCTAGCCAGCTCTTCCTGGACGAGGTGTCAGCTCAGAAAGAAAACTGAGCCTATAATGTGTCAGTCTGATCCCCAGTGAGAGGGCAGGCTCCAAAGGGAGAGCAAAGATTTTAAAAGGAAAGGGTATTAATATGCCAGCAGGTTATATGATATGTAGTGTAATTTCTGGGGTCTAGGGTTGATTTCCTTGGCTATGCATGTGAGACTGACAAGTCCGCTTGGTGACATGAAGTGCAAAGTTTTGGTTATAATAAATGCTCTTGCCTTTCTTTCCTGTGTCTGTGTTTCACTTAATGTGTTTGCTTTTTCTGTGCTTTATTTTACAACACTGAAAGCAGCAAATCCCAGGTGCAGACTCTAATCACAGCTAGCTGTGAAGGAAACAGGTTGAAATGCTGATTTCACATGCACCAGGGCAAATCTAGAGTGTGCCTGCCAGCTCCAACCTAGAGGTTTAAACTGGTAGCCTGGTTGAATTTTGTTACATTGTCTGCGGTTTGTGGTTTTCACTTCCCGTGCTTTGTGAAAAGGGACACGAGGACTAAGGAGTGAGGCTTGATCTCTCTTAAATTAAAATCACTACATGTTACATGATGGGAGAGGTGATTCTGGTTAGTGCCATGGGACTTCCAGCTGTGTTGGCTAAGTAGCTGCTGTAAAAGGCTTGTCCACTTTCCTGTTTGCCCAGTGGGGTTTATGGAAAGGCAGCATGCAGGAGGACATTGTTGTCATGAGCAGCAGTGAGACAAGGGCAGCAGCACGCAGTATTAAAAGGAGAGGGTAGAATTTTCATGTGTTTCAACCAATATGGAAAAAAACCCCACCCGCCTTTACTGATATTGGACAGGTCCCTGGACCCAGAAGAATAAATGACATGGTCACACTAGTTTATATCCATATCCTGGGAGGACATGGATATATACATGGTCCTGTCCATATCCAGAGCTGATACAAAGAATAACTTACATTTTTTTTGCTATTGTGGTCATTGCTTTTCGTCTCCTGGGATAAGACTCAGATTGTAGGTCACCAAATTGATTCTTCAGCCAGCCTACAGTAGCCTCAAAACTGTGGAATGTTGTTTTAAAAATGCAAACATGTAAAATGAGAAGACATCTAATGCCGGACTTTTGGTGGAGACTAGATTTAGGCTTAAGACAGCTGGTGCCAGAGCATTTGCCTGTTTCTAGGCTCTGGAATCCCTTGCAAGAGGATATCAGAGCAGCAGACTCAATTAATGGTCTTAAAAGTAATGCTTAAACTTCTGGGTGACACTAATTTTTTACTCAGATGAGCATATTTTATGAGTTGAACTGCTGGCTGGAGAGGTGCAATGTCATTGTTACAGGGAAGCAGATAAATAATAAAATTCCCCTCCCATGAGCAACAAAATTCTTCAGATGCTGATTTGCTTTTACTCTGTGTTTTACCATGTGGGAGCAGGGAAGAAGAAAGGAGTTTCCATGTGAAATGCAGAGATTCATACCTGCCCAACCATGCTCAGATGAGTTAGGACTAGGAGTCTATTCTGCTGATCTTTAACCCAGATTACATGCTGGTGTAAGGGAGTCAAGGTGCATGAGAATTCCCCTCAGACATCTAACAGGAATTTGCCATATTTTATCCAAACACAAAAAATATACAGGACTATTTGACTGATTAGTCTTTTGCTGCAGCAAATGTTGAGCATTGACAGGCAGAGTCTTTGTCCCTCCCTAGGTAGCTCCAACCGCCCATGACAGAGAGGAGCAGTAAATGCCTTCTCTCCTGCAAGTTAGAGGAGAGACTTCATGGGCAGGAGGAGCCCAGAGGGATTTCTGTTCAAAACCATAGTGCTGCCCTCTAAGACTTAAGAGAATATATTGCCATGCTTTCCTTCAAGAAGCATTGCTTCACCTTGACCCAACTTTTCCCTTGTGCTGTCAGGACTGATGCCTGAGAAGGAGAAGATGGGAGGGGATGAGAGCTATAATTTGTCCTTTGCTTACAGAGTGGATGATGCAGGGATCCCTTTCACAGAACCACGATGCAACCATGGAATAACCTGTGCTCACCACGGTTACAACATTTCATATCCTGCTTATGGAGTCAGTGCTCTAAGTCTTGTCCTATACCTCTTTCCCAGTACAAGAGGCTGTGCAGAACTTAGCCCTAGAGAATCACAAAATTGTTTCAAGTAATTGCCAACTGGTGGTTTTGTGTTGAAGCAGCAAGAGTAAAACCTCAGTTCTCCACTTTTCAATGACTTCCTGAGTGATAGGATGTCATTGACTATGTCTGTTAAGACAGAGTCCTCCTACAGAGGAGCTTATTGAAAGCATAAATCCTTGGGAGAGTGCTCTGATAAGCAACAAAAACAATGAAGATAACAAATGTAGGCTGAGTGCTCATATTTGCTGACCTCTGTCCGTAGTGATCATAGAAACAACTCAAGCAAGCCATAAAATTTCTCCAGATGGCAGCCACTGAACCCAGTTTATAGAGTAATAGTTTACTCTATGAACAGTCCCAGGGATTTCAGCAGGACCATGAAGTGCCATGTGCAGGGAGAATGGAACAGGAGTGTCTAGTCTTAGTCTGCTCTTTAGTGTTTTTAATGATCACCAATTCTTGGTTGTGTTGGCAAATTCTTGACTGTGTACAATACCTTGATTTGGACAGCGGTCATGCCAAATGCTGCTACGTCCACCCTGTAAAAGGGGAAGGGCTGCAGAAAGCAGGGCAGAGGAAGGACCACTGCAATGGTGGAACTTTCTTTCTTGTGTCCTCCTAGATGAAAACACCACTAATGTAACAATGATTGCTGCTTGTGTCTGCACAGAGAATGTGCTTTCATCAGCACTCTGTGCAAGGCAAACATCTTTGGGGTCTGTACAGAACAGAAAAAAGGACACGAATAAAAAGCGAGATTGTATGCTGCCTGGTTTTGTCAAAGGTGAATTGTGCCAGAAGAATCTAATATCTTATCAAAGAAAGCTAATTGATTTTCCTTGTAAAGGAAACATGGCTCATCTGACTATCAGCAAAGCATTTGATACGATGCCACATGGGAAATTATTAATTCAATGGGGGATGATGGGGTTAGGCAGAAGAACAGTGTGTGGGATCTGGCTAAGGAGGGGATGAATACAAGTGATGTAGGTGTGGGAATGATCAAGCTGGAGGAGGGAACTGTTTGTGCAGTTGCTCAAGGAATAATCTTGAGTCTGATTCTGCTTAATATTTTCAGTATGGCCTCATGATTGAATGTAGAAGTGTGTGGATGAAATTTGTAGATGACAGCAAGTTTGGGACCATAGATATTATGCAAGATCAGGGTATGATACAGGAAGCACTGACTGACCTTGAGGGCTGGACTAATAGAAATGGGCTGAAACTCAATATTACAGAGTGCAAGGTCATGCACTTAGGGACTAATAACATGAATTTCCACTATAAGCTGAAAGCTTATCAGCTCAAAACAAGCGTAGAAGAGAAAGACCTGGGTGTATTAGTTGATGGGATAACTAAGAAGCAGAGATATCATGCCACCGTGAAAAAGACAAATGTGAGTGTAGGGTATATGAGTCACAGCCTTCCCAAGAGGCAGGGAAGTATTAATGCCACTGGAGAGGGGCGAGATCTCCCCTGGAGCACTGCTGTTTACTGTGGTAAAGAAAGATGAAGCCCTGGCAGCGCAGGTGCAGAGACAGGCTATTAGGAGCATCTGAGGATCGTATCAGCCCTGGTCTCCATCACCCAGTGAGTGGCAGCTGTGAGGTGACACAGTGGCCTTTTCCAAATAAGCAGTGGGTAAATGCAGTGGAGAGGAAAGCATGAGTTTAGAGACAAAGCTGGCAAACGAACAAATGCAAACTCACTGAGGATTGCAGGGTTTATGGTCAGTCATGGGCAGGATATGGCAGGAAGGCATTAATTTGGTCTTTGGAGAAGATTGTACAACATAATGACAGTGGCAGCAGTCATGGGGTTGATGTCCCTGCGGGTTCCGTGTGGCCACATCTTGCTGGCTGGCAGCCGAGGCTCAGTGGGGCTTGGTGCAATGGTAAATGCTCTTCACTCCCTGGAGCTTTCCAATGTCAGTCTGCCCTTCTGCCCTCTCCCTGGGTATCTGTGTGCACTGGCTTTCCTAACATCTGTGCCCAGACTCTGGCTGGCATTCCCGTTTGACTGACAGGAATCAGGAAAATTCAACTGCAACGTGACAGTGTGGTGGCGCTGCAAATGAGATGGGACCCAGCCCAGGCTTCACAGTTTCACAATTTTTGTGGGCCAGCCAAGGCCATTTTGGGAAGACATCAAGGTGACCTGATGGAGCACAGAGATCTGGCCAGCCATATTTCAGCCCTTCTTGTGTGCCAGGTGAGCTGTCAGCCTCCATTTTAATTGCTCTCACACAGCATCATCCTCTGCAAATCAGAAACCACAGTTCAGAGTTTTTGTCCATTTCATTCAAAAAAATACGTTTTTTTTTCCTTTATCCCTTTTAAGCCTTTATCCTTTCCCTCCCCCTATTTTTTTCCTTTTTTTCCCCCCTTTTCTCCCCTCGACGCTAGTTGACATTTACCAGAACCCAGTGTGATTTAGTGACCTTGGGCATACTGTGCACTTTAATTTGTCAATTTGGGAAATTAATTTGTGGAAGAATGAGTGGGAGTCAGAGGTCAGGCAGTTGGAGCGCAGACCTGCTGACAGGTTGACTGTTGGTGGGGGGCTAATGAGAGCACACCACCAAGCGAACGGAACAAAAGCAGACAGATTACACTGCCCGCTCGCTGGCTGGAGTCAGTAACACCGGGCCCCTGTGCCTCCTGCTCTGCCTCATGCTGCTCGGGCAGCGGTTCAGAACAGCCAGAGCAGCCTTCTGGGAGGAAGGGATGGCTCACTGGCTGTGAGGCTGCTCCATGGTGAGCACGGAGAGCTGGCCATGGCAGCTCTGCCAGCCCGGCCCCAGCATGGAGGCTGTGGCCGGAAAGGGTGCATCTGGGTGTTTGCAGTCCTGCTTGTCTGCAGCCACCTGGGCTCCAGGTGAATTTCAGCATCTCTGCTGGGCACCGACAGCCATGTGCAGAGAAGTGGGCTTTGTTTTCTGCAGGCAGTGCCTGTCTGGCTCTGCCCACAGCGGCTGTAGAGCTGGACAGGAAGTAAGAAGCATGATGGCTCCTGCTCAGCACCTTTCCACCCCAAAATCCCTTTCCTCCTCAGCTGGCAAGGCGTGTACTTGTTAGGCAGATTCCTATGGGCGCATGCCACCATCTGCATGCAGCACGAGCAGCGGTTCGACCTCAAACAAGACCTGAACGTGCCGGGGAGAGATTGCATCTGCTGCCCTGCGGCAGCTGAAGTGCTGCATCACGCTCAGGCTGCCCCCAGCCCCCTGGCAGAATGACTGAGCGGCAGAGGATGACGAATGCTTTAAAGTGACAGCAAATCCTCGGGTTCTGCCTTTGAAACAATGCAGGAGTCAGGCAAGAGGCATGACTAGGTCATGTCAAAGTCAAGACCATAGCCTCAAGGCTGCTGGGGAAGGGATCCAACAGGACACACTTGTTAGCTATGCACGTTGAGGCAGAGGCTCTCACAGCCCTAGAACAGGACAGCTTCTGGGCCTCAGTGCCAAGGCTTTTGTCTTTTGGACCTAGGAAAGGCTGGAAGGACCAGACTCAGCATGCACAGCCCACAGGGCACGGGAAAACAACTACTTGTTTTGCTCTGACAGCTGGCACTGCACACATGAAGCAAGGGTAGGCTTGGAAAGGTGTTTCTTATCGTAAAGGAGCTGGCTAAAATGTGAGGCACTGACAGCTGTTTGGGGAAAGGAGCTCAGGGGACTATGAAAGGAGCCTCTTTTCTCCTGTGATAACAAGGGGAAGGAAACATCCCTGAGGCAGCAACCAGGCTGCCCAGGAACGTCTCCACAGCTGTATATGTGCTTTGACATTCACACTTAGAGTAGGACATGGCTCTCAGTCTAACATATTGGGGCCTGAGTATAGTTTCCAGCTATGGCATGACAGATCTTCAACTGATTCAGATAATTTGGTGAACGTAGATATGACTCTGAGAGAGATCTCAGGCAAACAATGCTATGGGAAGTACAGATGAAGACAACTCTGGAACTCACAATTCCTTTGGTACCACTCCAGCATGAAGTCCACTTCAGCAACCATTTGTCTGACTTCAGCTGTCATTGATAATGTGGCCAGCTGTTTCCTCTGTTGAGCACTACAAGTTCCCTTGTTTGAAAGCACTAGAGGGTGCCTTGTACTTCCATGCTTCCCTCAATGTCAGCAAACATGACTGCTCTCAGCCACACACCTGCTCCATCTCCACTGGCTGCTGCGACTCTGCATTGTGGTCCTTCCTCATGGACTCCTAACATTTCACTGGAGCTGGGCAAGATCTAACTCTTGCAGCTTCCACAAAGCTTCTGAGGTTTGAAGGAGACTGGGGGGTCATTAGACAGCACCAAAGATGCATCATTGAGGGGCAGACAAGGTCAGGTAAACTGGGAGGGTGACTTTTAGAGGCTGTCAGGAAGCGGAGACCTTGCAGTCCCCATCCCTGCAAATTGTCTTGATCTTTTGGATGTGCAACATTTCTCACCTCTGGCTAAAACATGGCTCCCATGTTCCCCCTTTCCTTCACATGTTAAGGTGTTCCCAATGTACCTCGCTCCCAAGTTGACTTGTCCATCATCTTGCAGAAAGTAGTAGGAAATTCCTACACATTTTTTTTTGTTGCCAAACCACAGCAAAGGTTGAGCAACTCAGCAACTTATGGTTTCATTCTCTTTCGTTTCTCAGAAGTGACAAGCACTCTGTTTGTCAGTGTGCCGCTCACCCGGGAAGTGCAGCACATAACTTCCAAGAAAGTGGTGGCGATTCAGGCTTCAGGCATTTGAACTGTCACGCTCTCCATGTTTGCTCCCTGCTCCTTATATGGCCCCAGCCCTGGAGCCTTGGCTGCACGGGGAATGCTGTGCTGTGGGAGGGGTGGGCAAAGGCTCTCAGCCCCTCTCTCTGCCTGCAGTCTGCCACTCTAGACACACGGGACAAGCCATGGCCCCACAGTGGCCTCTGGGCAAAATTATTATAAATATTATATAATTACTTTAATCATTTTAATATGTTAAATAAACCAGGTGTATCTTGTAGTCTCTGGCCATTCACTTCCTGGTGCTAGAATGTTACTTCATCTGGAGGTGCTGAGTCCTGCCTCTTTAGCTGAATATGATGGATTTGAGTTGTGGCATGGGACAGCCCTGTAGCTGAAGTATGTCTTGATGAAGTACTGCTGTTCAATGACAGAAGTTGTTTTCCTCTAAACTCAGGCTGCTTTAAACAGTATACAAAACACATCAAGCAAGTTTGGGAATTTACTGTCATCACTGATTGGATGATTTGGAAATCCTCATTGCCTATTTCTGAGAAGGTTACCCAAGAATAAATAAGCACACTCTCTTCTTAGGGAGACCACGGAAACAGCTGGGACCAGAGCAGAGAAGGGTTCCAGACGAGGCAAAGTGCAGGAGGACTAATCATCCAGGGATGAGACACTGCAGGGACTCATCATGGAAGAAGCTTCTCTGAGCTCTACCACCCTCATCTCACTACTTGCTCCTTCCTGTCTTAGCCTCACAAACAACCACACACAGAAAAATTAATAACAGATTCATGATTCACAAAACCTCAACAGAGGCATATAAAGCATCTTTGGAACAACCTTTTTTTTGCTTCTAGTATCCCAGCTGTTGCAGCTGAAGCTTGATCAGGGTCTCTGTGATGTGAAAACAACATAAAGATCCTTCTCTCCCCACTGACCCTGACAAGGGGGTCATGAGGTCATGGTGGAATGACAACTACACAAGCAGGTAAGGAAAAGCCACTACAAGAAAAGCTTTCAGGGCTGTGTCTGCACCATAGAAAAGTGTGTGAAAAAAACCCAAGCCTTTGACTGACTCATTAAAAAATGAGGTGAAATCCCTGTACTGATGGACAAAACCCTGTGTTCATCAAGAGTGAAAACAACCCTTTCTCCCCTCTGCCTTCCTAAAGAGTAAAAGTTTCCTGTATTCCCTCCTTGACAGCCATCAGTTCTGGCCATGACTCACTACACCTGTGTGAGGGCTCCAACAAGCATTAACCCCTTGCTTACTGGAAGCCAAACATATCCTGTAGATGTTGGTCTCCTTGGTCTCAGCCTTTTCCCTCCCCTTAGTACCCATCCCTGACAGTCAGCTCAGCTCATCTGACCTGTGTGATGGCAGAGCCACACAGTGAGCAAGGCCAGTGGTGGGTGATCCCTGTGTATGATCAGGATGAGGGAGGGAATTTTTTTCTGGAGAGGAGCTGTTTCCTATATGCCAGGGTCTTCCTGTTCTTCTTCCAGAATGAAAGAGCATATGGAAGAGAGAGATATGTTGGAAAGCCAAGACAAAACCTCCAGGTCTCTGGTTTCTTGGGCTCCTGGCAGAGCAGTGGGGAAGGTCATGGCTCTGTAGGAGTTCTGGGTACATTGTAGCGTGCACTAGCTGTGGGACACAGGTGCAAAGACACATTGAAATGCCCAGGGGTAGGAAATTCAGCATCTCTGTGAATGGCACTGCCCCTCCCAGTGTTTTCTTCTCTATCTTATGCTCCTTAATTCTCAGTTTTACTAAATCCTGGTCTTCTCACCACATCGAGACTGCTCTAATTGCTAGTTTACCTTTCTTGTCTTTGCCTACCAGTCTGCAGTCTTATTTTCTGCCTTGTCTACTGTCCTCATCCCCCATCCTGGTTCTCCTTGGTATGATCCTTTTGCCCACTGAGTTCAGATCAAGGGGAGAAACACTGCTGTAGGAGCTCAGGCTTGGTGTGATGCACAGAAAGGAGGACAGACTCCTTGGTATCAGGCTGATGCACGCCCTCTTCAAGCAAATGTGTATGGAGGTGCTCCAGCAAGTCAGTGCTTGGTAGCTTCAAACACTTCCACAAGGCCAGATTTGGGGAAGGAAGTGAACTTTCACAGAGACATTGCAAGACAGACTGGCTACATCTCTGCCTGATTCTTGCTCCACAGCACAGTGCTACTAGCTCTGTGCACTTGTCTTATGTCAGCAGACAACACATTTTCTGCCTTGTTTCATTCACAGAAATGTCTGAGCTATTTGGGAGACGTTTTCTACAATGTGCATAGCAGTGAATAATTCACTCTGAGGCAAAAGTCTGTTTTCAAAATAATCTCTGCAGGAGAGAAGTCTGACAAATCTGTAAGCAGCTGAAATAAAAATTCTCTTTTAATGGGAAGCATTGGGCAACCTCAGTGCTCTCTCTTTGAAATGTAATATGATGGCCTCACAATCCTTTTGCAAATCATCTGCAAGTATGCAATTTTTTCCTCACTTAATGGCTATTAATATTAAATACAGCAACCATACATTATTTATACTGTTTTATTCATGTATTAATTTTAAATCAATTCTTAAAAGGTGCAGTGCCAGGGATGGAAATGAATTACTTAGGGCAATAAAAAAAGGGCAGATCAAGGAGGAAATTAACCAGAGATATTAAAGCTGTCATGAAAGACTTATATTGGAAGCTTCTAGACTGGAACAGCATTTGATAGGAAAAGCCAGCATCCAGGTCATTTTGACCTAGAGAGGAGAGTCCTCAAATACACCTAACGTGGGGGTCAGTCAAATAGAGGACAGACCCTGTGCAAGTGAGGAAAGGATTGCAGCAAATACATTTCTCTGCTAAAAAGACATCGACTCTGAGGATTGCTGCTGTGCTTGCCACACTTAGCAGGTCTCAGGCCAGGGTGTAAGCAAGACTGGAAGCTGGGCTCTGGAGATTATCAAGGGCTATCTCGACACTTGCAACTGCATCCTGCTTCCAGCTGTGGTGTTTGCAGATGGCTGAAGCCAAATCCCAGGGTACTACTGTTGCCTCTTCACTGTGGCTTAAGAGACTATTCAAGGCAAGTGTCAGGGGGACACCAAGCTTGATGAGAAGGGACTGAGTCCAGATATTTAGGAATGGGATTCATCTCACTTGGCTTTAGCTGTCAAAACCTTTATGCATCACATAGGCTCCATCTGTAATACAAAAACACCCCCCAAAAGTGTTGGTCTCTGTTGACTAGACAGCTAAGGTGATTTCAGATTAATCTCACTTGGATATTTAAATAGCTGAAGATCCACCTGAAAATTGCAGTGGAAATGCTGATAACTACTGTACCATACTGTCTCCTATTCATTTCTTGTTATCTCATTTTACCATAATGGCACTTTGAATCTCTCAGGCAATGTAAAGAGGCTTTAAGCATGGCAGAGCCCTTTTCAGAGCTAAAATCATTAGTAGATTGAGGCAAAGTGCTTCCTTATATCTGTGAGTAAATTATTTATTATGGGTGTTAGAGAGATGGATGGCTATGGTGATTCCTGGGGAAAATCATGCTGTGACAGAGATTAAATGGAGCTCTTGAGAGTCTCTCTCCCTGGGTTAGATTCATCTCAGGTCTCAGTGGTTTCACTGATCTCTATAGAGTTTACACCAAAGATAAGTTTAGTCCTTTAGTCCCAGATCTCAGGGGAAGCTGTGGCTACTTAAAATGCACAGGGGGCCTGGATGAGAACATTGTCCCCTGAAGCAGTGGCGTGATGAATATGTGTATTATTCATAACAGTGGAATCAGTGGATAAATACACTAGCAAAAACACCTCACATCAGTAACCAGACCATCTCGGTAATTTTGCTTTTCACTGGATCTCTAATCATTCACCCATGGGCTATACTAGATGAAAAAAAGAGACATATCTCTATGATAAACAAGAAAAAGGCACAGTTAGATGAAAAAACAGCAGAAAGAAAACAAGAGTGCTTACACTTCTGCATTGTGAAATAGCAACTCATCAGGTCTTTTTTGGCTCATGTCTTAGATGCACATAAAGGAAGCGCACTAGGACCTAGAGGAAACAGTTCTCTGCATACACCCTCTACATTCTTCCAGCAGGAAAAGTATTATCCACAGAAAAAGAAATATACAATGACAAAAAAAAATCTTGTCTGGTTTAAAGAAATATAAACTACAAAGGAGTGTGTGGGACTTTTTTCTTTCAGTGAAGTACAGAAGTTGTAAAATATTACAAAATTGATCTTAGAGGAAGAGGCTGTTTATTGAAGATTTAATTATATTAAATCTTCTATTATAATTGTAATTTACCTGCTAGCTTGCTGAAATCGATATATAATCATAGCCTGTTCATGGTAGTTTTTTTTTCTTTCTTATTTTTGCCTGCTTCAATCTTTAATCTTTTCAGTTAAGCAATCAATTGCTCAAGGCAAGGCTGTATTCATAAAACATCCATTACTCAGCCCATATTTGGTACTCACTGCATTAAATGGAACAGGCAGCACCTTAAGGAAATTTATTGCCACCATAAATATAAAGAATAAACATGTTACTTCTATTTCACTCCAGATTTCCTCCAATTCTGCTATTTAGAATATGGCTGTGAGACAGCATGCAGAAACATGTGAAACACTATACAGCAAATATGATTTGTCTTTGCAAGACACTCTGGACTAACCAAATTGTTGCCCAAGCTTATAGCTAGTTGATGGGCACAGCTTTGGGGTTTTAGATAAACCACCCAAAGCCTATTTGTCATTATCTGTTTGGTCTATAAATTAGAACTGAAGCCTTCCATTCTGAGGACGGGAGCCTAACACCTCCCAGTTCAGTTCAAGTACGTGAAATTTTACTACCTCTTGTCTGCTGAAGATAGGTGCAGGAAATAATCAAGTGAACTAAAACGTGAGTATTTCTGGACACCTTTTTTTCTCTCTCCCTTCCAAAAAGATCAGTTTTGGCTTAGCAACAATTTAGGTAAATTCTTATTTTGTTTAAACTGGCTAGCTTTCCGATGCCCTCAATATCTGCTCACTGCTACTAATCTGCAAACAAGATACAATGCACTGATTCAAACACATGCTAATTTTAGGGCATCATTCTGCTCTTGATGTAAGCAGGGAGCTCCTATTGATCTCTGTAGGGGTTGGTAACACTAGCTGAGAGCAGATAGGGCACTAGCCTTCCTCCCATGTATATCTGTGATAAAGGCTAAAAAAACATTGTCCTCCCCTGTGGCCAAATTCCCAGATGGTGCAAACCAGTAGAGCTTTAATGTCTTTAGTGGGGCTTTGTTGATTTCTACCCGATGATGATCTGGATACTACTTTTCCTACATTTCACTTGCAGGTCATTTGCCGGAAGGAAAGTTGGAGCTGAACCCCTTGGCAGAGGCCCACAGGCCCCTACCATCCACCCAGCATGTGGGGCAAATTTCTCAGGATGCTGAGAAAAGCTTCAAAAGATGTAAGTGCCTGGAGAATCATGGTCTCCAGACAAGTGGCTTGTAGTAGTCACTGGAGGATGATATACTGGTGGATGGGCTGGGTGGTGCTGTGAGCAGTGTCCAGGATGGGTGAGGCAGCATGCCAGGATCCTGGAATAGTTCAGAACTATTTTCCAGCAGAGCTGATAAGGCAGGGAGTAAAAAAAGCCTCCTGGAAAGGTTCCATGGTCCTCCCATCCAGGTGGGAGGTATGAGCAAGTAGGTTAGGCAATGGTGAAAGCACATCTTCCTCAAGAGATTCTCCCAGCTGTCCGTGGTAAGAGGCACCTCACCTGCCAGTACCTGGTGTGGCCATCTGGCCACAGAGGTGTGTAGGGTGGAGCAAAGCAGTGCTCTGGAGATGTGCAGCCCAGGCACTGGCAGCAGTCAGAAAATTTCAGGTCAGTACATTTAGCACTCTGCAAATGCAATAAGGCTTACTTTGGAGACTGTGTGCTTGCTCACATCTCTCTTTTGCAGGGTACTCAGGTTGTTAGAGGAAGCCTTTAGACATCCAATCCGTATTTGGCTATTGTATTCAACAAGCAGTAAAATTAAAATATGTACATTAAACTTCTGAACAATAGCTCTCAGGAGACATTAAATTTTGAAACAGTTTGGGAAGATTATTCTGTTTATTACCAGTGAAAATCTTGTTTAAGAAACAACTGTTAGGAAAAGATAAAGAACGAAAAACCATCCGTCAAGAGGAGAGTGACCTTGTTCCAGGGTGGAATCAAAACAATGCCCTGGGGAGTTACGTAGGCATTGTTTCAGGATTTAGTACATCAATGTTTGTCGGTAAAATTAATTGAGATACAACATGAGCCAAGCATGCCTGAGCTTGCTAATCAGATAAGGATAGTGCAATCATATGACATCAGTGAAAACCAGTGAACATATGTCATGTTATGTTTATAGCAAGGTGGAAGGAATGTTCCAGACTACACAGGTAGCACAGAGATTCCTGAAATGTCAGAAAATCCTGATCTCCCTGATGCAGACATCCATAGGTGAGATCAGCTATTAGACAAAATGATATTGAACAGCTATTCCCACTGCTTCTAAGCTGCCCAGAACCAGAAATCCTCTTACTTGCAGGACTGCAGCGACAGGTATCTCTGGTGGCTTTTATTACAGTCCATAATTTTGTCTATTCTCATTATTTAGAGGAAGAGCATATGAACATGCCCATGTCAGTACAACCATGCAGCCAAAGACATTTATGCTCAGCAGGTAGCTAATGGATGGCAAAGCCCTTGCCCCAGCGCCATTAGGAGTGCTTGTTTATGTCTGGCCTTGTGCAAGAATAATGTGTTGCTTTGCTCCCTGGCCGTACTTCTGTGGTGGGGTACTTGACATTTATTTGGACAATTATGGAGGAAATTTCATCACTGCTATTTACTGACGCCTTTGTAGTGTCTCTCGGTAGAGCAGCTGAGATAGCAAAGGAGCTGTGTCTTCCCCTTTGGCCATCTCTCCTGAGAAGTAGGAAGTGAAGGGATATCCCCTTGATGCCTGTCCTGGTGCCAGGGAGCTCTGCAGCCTGCAGACTTGTTGCTCCATTATCTCTCAAACAGCAAAATCACTCACAAATGCTCATCAGGCTGTGATAGCCTTTTCTGCTGTTGTGCTCATAATTTGTGACACTTTTGGCTGAGGCAAGCAACACCACAGATGTGTATGCTGCTTTAGCAGCACTTTGTAGGGCCTATTAATAGCTTGTACCTGCAGCCTACTATTCATTATGGCAGGGTGTTATGCAGTGGGGCACTGTGACTCTGCAAAGGTTTGCTTTTTCTGCCCTGAGGGAAAGAACTGCACCTCCCCACTCCTGAAATTTCCATGTGTTGCAGGAGGCTGGTGTCACACCGGTGCCTTTCTCTTCTTCTGACCTCAGCCCAGGTGTGCAGAGGCTGGTGGCACCTGAAAGGGAAGGCTTACGTGGCTCTCTAGGGAAGGGGAACAGCACCAGGAGTATGACAGCGGCTGCCAACAGCTGTCAGAAGCCTCAGGAGCGCACTCCATACTGCTTTATTAATTCTTCTTTGCTAGTTATTTCTTAAGATGGAGGGGGGTGGTAAGGAAAGCAAGAGGGTGCAAGGGCAGAGCCTGTTTGTTGGCAGGGCAGAGCAGAGGCACTTGAACTGGCTCGAACACATGCAGAGCAGTAGGAGGTCTGTGGGATGGAGTTGGACTATTTCTGCTCTGACAAAAGAAGCCGACATTGGCATAAATGTGTTTTTATTGAGCCGGTTCAAAGTGTTCTGAGAAGCAGCAGGCACAGAAAATGCTGTGTGCATGTGCTGAAAATTACACAGATTGAGTGCTGTGCAGATTATAAAGGAAAAGTACTCAGAAGCTGGGAAGAGCCAAGGCAGAGGGAGTCTGTACCAGTAAAATTCAGCCCCTGTTGTATGTGTGTCCTGAATGGTGTGCATGAATGTGGTGCTCATATGTAGGCTTGCTCACTGCCCTGCTACCATTGACAGGGCCAGGTGGCCCCCTTAACCTCACCATTTAATTTTAGGAAGAGGGATACTGGTCTCCTTGCCAGAGATGTGGGGGGTGGGGGGCAGAAGAGTGGTAAGAAGCAGCTTCTGACTTTGGTGGGATGTCAGCGTGAGAGTGTTTGTACCTGTCCCTAACATCAGCAAAGGATTTAACTGGAAAAGCTTCATTTTGCCATCCATTCTTGAAAAAAACCAAGACAGTCTCCCTCACTCTCCTGCCCCCTATGTGGAGCTGTCTCCCAGCTCTGGGGGCACATGGAAAGTGGGTGTTGGCTGCAGTGTGAGCCCATGTGAAAGAAGCTATCAGCTGAGGCACTAAGTTCTTTATCTGCTTTATTTCTTGTAAGAAGCATGGGCTAGATTGACATAGTTATTAGTGTTTTTCTTATTTTTCACTGGCTCTTAGAAAATCTGCTCTGAGGAGCTGCTGACTCTGTGTAATTGATTGCTCACCTTCTGACAGAGGATGGGTTGCAGCATGAATGTCAGCGGTAGCTTGGAGGCAGTCTGGGGAGATGCCACCTTATTCCTGCAGAGAATGCTCTCCTGAAGACAACAGGCACACAAAAGCAAAAGCAGGAATAAACCAGCTGGGATAAAATCAGAAACAACAGCCTTGCATCTGCCCAACGCAAACATGAGAGCAAAACAAACTTGTGATGAACCCTTTCTAAGGTGTGAAGAAAGTTAATTTCTCATGTTGTCATGACAGTGTTTCTCAGAAGGAAAGTTTAATATAGCTGAGTAAACACACGAAAACGGGCCTGTGAGATTTCTGACTCAACACTGGAGACTGAGAGGTATGAGAGTCCTTGAGTAGTGTGTGCTTATCCAAACTGTACTGATCTTCCTGCACTCCAGAGGTATAGGGGCTAGTCCATGCTCCATGAAGAGCATCATTTCACCAAAACCATGGCTATCCCCACATGAAATAGCATCCTTGTCATAGAGAATTCCACTACAGTTCCTCTTTGGAGCACCTCTGGTGACTCCAGCGGTGTTACAGTGGAGATCATACCCCAGTTCTTCCTGTTTGACTATTCACATTACTGTCTCCTCTCACTTCTCTGTGAAAATCTTTTCAGGTTCAACATCTCTTAGTCCACTTAAGCATTTGCATCTCATTTTCAGTGGAGCACAAGCAAAAGGATATTGAAAGTGATGAGAAAGGATTTTTTCAGCTGGAAACTCTCACCACCCTCTTCTACATTGAAGAAACCTGCATTACAGCTATATTACTGTCAGACCTCAAAATAGTAGCTGGACTCTTGAAACCTTTTGAATGGTGATTCATCAGGTTTCAGACACACATGGCTAATCCTTACACACAAGGGCTGCCCTTAAAATCCCAGTGGTGGAAATTAGTAGGGAGTCAAACCTCAGAGAGCAGTTTACTTCAAAAAAGTCCTTTTGGAATCTGGCTATTTGTTTGCTAAGGAGAGTTAAATTTCCTATCATGGAGTTCTCACAGATATTTCTGGAGACTCTGCATTTAAGAAATAGAGTGTAGCACTGATTGATTCAAGACATCAGCAAGAGCAATGGCAAAGGGTTGTACATAAAATCACATCAGAATGCCCAAAGATGTGTCCCTTCTTGCTGAAGCTCCACCAACAGGCTTGGCTGCAAAGCATCAACTCTTTACAATTCAAACACGCACACTTGGAGTGTCTTGAGTCCATCTGACAAAAAAATATGCTCTGTTGTGAAAACACACCTTCTCTCTAGTTTTCTTCCTCCCTCCTCTTCTTGTATAAACTAGGACCAGCCTCCAGGGTGAGAGGCAAGGAGAACACTGGGTGCTGTATTAAAGTACTACATGATCTTTACAGTCTTTTTATGAACTCATATTCCTTCAGGTGTAGAACGGCTGGAAGAGCATGTTTAGACTGGTAACTCTCAAGCGCAGGAAGAGCCAAGCAGAAACAAAAGGGAGAGCTTAGTTGCCTTTAAAAAAAATCTGGTAATTTTTTACTATTATTATTTACTTATTTTGCCTCAAAAGGAATGACAGGCAGGAATTTCTGTGAAGAGCTGTGTTGCTTATCTTGCCTTGCTGGTATGTTTGTGTATTTTTGTGTGCATTTATGCAAGCCTTGTGCAGTCTAAATTGTCTTACTCTTCTCCCTATACCTCAAGATCCTGTTTATGAGGAGGGTGCTGGTATTTGAGCCTTTTCATCTCAAGGAAGCAGTTTGCTGTCTGGTACTAAAATAACCGCTGCAGGAATCAGTCTGTATTTTTAGGTTACAGGATGAATCAAGGACTGGCCTTATGAATTCCTCTGGCTTCTAAGCTTCCTATTGCACCAAAAAACCTTGCTAAGGTGCTGGGACAAAACACATTTAAAGCTAAACACCACAAAGTGCTGCAAGGAGGCTGACTGTCTGCAGAAAAGCCTTTTGTTTCCTTGTAGAGCAGCAGCCATCATCAAGAATTAATGCAGTTTTTGGTGAAGCTCACCAGCTGGCTGTGCATAGTCTATGGCAATCTAGCAAGTCTTTGCAGAGACTGTCCTGGTCCAGGGACCAGGCAGAGGAGACCATCCTGGTTAGCTATAAGTGCCAGGAATGCTCTTTCGTGTCCTGCTGACATCATACCGACATCAGCTTGCTGATACAAAAGTCCTGCAGCCTGCCCTGGATGAAGAAGGAAAAGGGTGCCATGAATACCATAATATTAAATCTCAAGTAGACTGGGTTTCAGACTAACATTTAGGAACAACACCAAGTTCAGGCCAGGTGTTTTTCAGTACTGCCAGGATCTCTCAAGTGGGATAAACCTGTCTGTGAGGCTGAAGTAAGCTCTGCTCATGAGGCTCCTCATCCTGGCTGCACCAGGGCCCAGTGAGAAAAGCAAAAAGAGGTAAAACGGAAAGCAGAGGAAAAGAATTCCCAACAAAAGAGCTCATGGTCTGCAGTTTTGGAAGCCTGGCTCCTCTTCCAAATGAAGGCTAAATGTTCAAGCCTAGGTGTGTGTTCAGGCAGCTGAGAAGCTCTTGCTGGCAGAAATCAGGTATGGAACAGCCTCTGGCTTGACCAACAGCATATGCCTATTAAGAAAAGCATTACAGCACTGGTTTGGTGCCTAAATTATTGATGAAATCAGAGAGGTTAAGCACATGCTGCTTTGCTGAACTGAGCCTAGAGGCACGGAGGAAGAGAAATTAACTAGTGAGAAATAACAGTAGCAGAACTTGGGTCTCCCAAACCAGCATCAGCACCTGCTCCACCAAGAGCTCCTCAGGTCAACTGCCTATTGTAGATTAGAAAAACATTTATTTTGGTGGGGCCCTGGACTCTATGCTGGGTCATACAGTGAAATAAGTAGATGAAACTGCTGTCATGGCTGTCTGTTCCTGGACCATCACTTCTTGACACAATTTTTTATGGGAGGGTTCAGAAGCTTGTTTAGCCTGTCAATCCACTGCTGCGTCAACGAGAGAAAGTTAAGCAGTTTCTCTTTTGAGTGATTGAGGATTCATTTCCCAGCAAGAAACAGAAAGGCTAAAATTCCGATATGGTAATGATCTGATCTATTGGGTTGGATGGGCAGGTTTCTCATATTCAACTATTTAGAAGGTATTAAAGAACTGTTTAGCATTTGATAACCTAATGTTCTTATTAGATATGCAAATCATACATCAAAGACAGATGCTTCTGCTGTACATGTGTGGTACTGATAATGTCTCTCTAATGCTAGGAAATTTCTGGAAAAAACTACTTAGTAGTTAGATAGGAACACAATGGCCTCCCTCTGATTGCTATGTACTACTTGCAAACTTTTTCCAGGAAAACATGAAAGAAAGAACATAGATTTCTAGAGCTCCATTTAATTTTAATTGAACATCATCCAAACAACAGTGGAGCACAGAAGTTTAGGCAAAACATTTTATTTGAAAAGGATTTAGATGTGGTAGCATCAGATGTCCTAGTTATTTAGTTGCAACTAAATAGGTTGCCATGAGGTTCCAGGGACTTCATGGGACACAGTGGAGTTGTAAGAACAATACGTTGTTGTGGTTACATCATTTTATTCAAATAAAAATAAGAAAAATTTGTTTGACCAGGTATTCTTTAGTACTGAGCACTCTTGAGCATGAAGCCTTTTTCAAAACACAAGGCTGAAAAGCAGCTTTGCCAAGGCAGCATTGCAGGCTCCCACTTTGATTGTCTCTTAATAATTTCCATATAAAGCATGTGGAGTTTACAAGAAAAGAACCCAAGCAGCCTTCTTTTTTTCTATCAGCCAGCCTTGCAAAAGTAACCCCAACTTTCTCCTTTCCTGTACTGTCACCAGCAATAAAGGCTCTGCAGGCCACATGGCTACTTGATATTAATAAATGGAGCAGTGACAGGGAACGATGCCAGGCCCTGGCACTTGCATGTCTGCGCTGTTAATTGTTCGAATGGTCTCTGGCATGGCCGAGCCTGGTGCCAGCGAATGCTCTCCCAAACAATTCCTGGCACGGCGCTGGAGGCAGTGCCAGCCAGCGCCCGTTCCCAGGAGGTGGGTTGGATGTGGCCCCGCTGTTCTGGAGACAAGGAGAGTTCAATAGCATGGAGGTAGGCTTTTCCATGCCAGTTGGCCTTGGGGCCACTGTACAGTCCTGGACACATTTAGCTTATTAGTACAGATGTAGCCATTATGTCTTCAGGAGCACCCCTGCAATTCTGAGGCTCATTTAAAAAAAACCCAAAAAACAAAACAACAAAAAACCCCACAACAACAAAAACCCACATGTGATTTAACATCAATAGTATTTTACCCTTGTTAAAGCTGACTGCAGTCAGAAAAGCATGTATGCAAACGTGGCAACTCTATACAACACATCTCCCCGTGGGTCTTCTGAGTTACATCTCTTTGCTTTGTTCATTAAAATGAATGTTTATTACACTTTGGTCCCGTTAACAATGCATAGACATTACATCATATCCTAAGTCACTATGAAAGGATCCCACTGTTTAAAGACTTAAAGGGGCTGACATACAGCCTCAGTCACACTTGTAAAGGGCAAAAAAACATAGGGATATTAATTTTTTGAAAGAATTTTAAACTTGCATAGGAGGTTTCACCCAACAATTTTGAAGCACCTCTCAAAGCAAGCTAAATATTAGTGATCTTCATAGAGAGGCTGGGAATAGACACTCACAGTGCCTAAGTGACTTGGCTAAGGAGTCTGTAGCACATTAGAAGTCAAGAGCAAGGCTCAGGGCTTCCCCTGGCCTCTCTGCTGATGGCCTCACTGTGATGTGACAGCTCTTGCAGCAGCAGCTAAAAATGGATGAACCTGTTGGAATAAAGCGCAAACTTTTGCCTTGGGCTCAAGCAGAACAGAAACTTTTTCTAGACTTAAAACCCATTATTTAACTTCTTTCTTTCTTTTTATAAAATTTTCTCACGCTTCTGCACTTCCTGATTTAGGGTTGGACAGGAACCAGAAAATAAATACTGAAATACCATGAGAAAGGTTATTCTTGTGGTATTTTCACCCAGACTGAAAGTGTGGTGTGCTCATGAGAAAGCATGTCCCAGAAAAATTTCCACAGCAGAGGTTCACATCAATTCAAGCAAGTACCAGACGGTCTGTGAACTTCTGACTCCCTGTAGGTTCCTACATGCTTTTTTATCAAAGAGAAAAAGAGACTGAGCTCTGAATATCATCAGTGCTGGATCTGAGCTAATCTCCTGGGAGGGGGCAATGCCTCTGGGCAAGTGCAATGCAGAAGTAGTGCTCCTGGTTGCATGGTAAGGCTGAAACAACACCAACCTCCCCTGCCTGCTCCCTGGGTTTCCCTGTAGGGCACAGTCTGGGTGTTTGGGGTGTTCTTTGCCTGCAGTTCCTCCTGGCACCTGTGAAGAGCCAGGCCGAAAGCATCGCCAAAAGAGCCAGCTGAGGGGGGAGGAAGCTTTGGGAGGAAAAAGGGGCCTGGGAACCTGGCATCCATTTTTAATATACTTGGTATCAGGCCTTGGGAAATATTTATATAGCAGAATAATACAGGTGCTATGGCTATACTTTCTTCTGACTATCACAACCCTCTCACGCTGTGTTTATTGGTTGGAGTTTTTCACAATCTTTTAACATTGATTTGACTCTGCTTGCACTGAAATCCCTCCCTTGAATTTGTCTAGTGCCGATTCCACTGAAAATGGCACTGTAGGTGTTTAAAGATTCTTCAGTACCCCTAAACGAAAGCCCCCAACTCTGTAGAGTGGCTAGCTGATATTCTCTGAATGCATTTATCTTTTTCCTTCCAAAAATACTTGGGCAGGGGATTGGAGTGACCGTGTGCACCCCCCGGTGTGTCAGTGCAGAGGTCAGGTGGGTGGAATTGGAGGGTAGCTCACTGCAGAACACTCCTGCACGGGTGTGTGCACACAACCAGAAGGCTGACTTTGGATGGGTGAATCTTTTTTTGGACAAGAGTTTTCTCTACAGAAGCTCTACAAGGAGACTACCCCACGGGTTCAGACTGGATTTGTGTGTCCTGCAAAGCTAAAATGTGACCTGAGAGAGTTACATCATGTCCCTCAGATGTGTTTGATGGGCAAGGCATGTGAAAGGAATCAGGGTTAAAACCCAGCTTGCTGGTTCCATCTCCATCCCCTGAGCCAGAGAGATGGAGCCAGGGACGAACGTGAATCCTTTGGCAAAGCAAACATCAGCTAAGGACAAAGAAGAGAGAAGTTCATGGGGAAGTGAGACAGTAACAAAGAAGTAACAAAGCTTGCTTGGCACAGCAGGCATTATTGAGGCCGGGAGATTCAGAGGGTCACAGGTTTTATCAATGTTGGTTTAATAAATGCACCCACTAGTGTCCCTGAGTGGCTGGGAGTCCTCTTCTGTGCCTCTCCCACCCTGGTGCCAGTGTTTGTTTAATCCAATTAGGCTGCCCCAGGGCAAATTCCTTGCCAGCCTGGCAGAGGTGTTTGTGAGGCCAGGAGCTCAGCCTCTCTACTCCTGGAGGGCAGTGCCTTGATCCCGATGCCTTCCCAGCATAGGAAATGGAACTGCTCCTGACATAAGCTACTGCTCAGCAGGGAAATGTGGCCTCTTAACATTAATTATCGTGTGCCAGACTGTTCTAAATAAAACATCCACTGGCAGAAGCAGCCCTTTTAAATCAACAGAAAGGGTTTCTGAAGGCAAGATTTGTAGTTCCCCCTGAATATCCAAGCATAGGAGAAATGTGGGGCAAGAGTCTTCCTGGCTTCAGTCTTCTGATTATCTTCAGTTCTGTTGTGTGGATGAATATGGTCTGTCTTCCTGGGAAAAGGAGGAGAGGGAATGTGCAATGATGGGTGTAATGCTGGCAGAGGTTAGGTGGAGTACAGGCAGGAATACCCTCACCTCTGGCTGGAACAGCTCAGCTATGCCAGGTGGTATTAGTCAGCCAGGCAGTCTATCGGAGGGGAAGAGCTTCAGAAGAGGCAGAAGTCGGCAGCCCGTTAAAATGCCTCCAGGGCTGGTGCAGATGGAGAGCTAATGTACCTGTGCCTTGCAGATCCCAAATGCTTGTCCTCTGCAACATGAACAAAGAACACGGCCCTCAAAGATTCATTCCTGGCATTTATTCCGTTCTCCCCTGCTCCCTTTGAGTCACAGCCACCCCTCACAGCCCCATGGAGAGGGCGAGATCCTTGGACATCTCAAACTGGTGTCGATGGATCTGCTGCACTGTGTTGGACCCCAGTCAGAGTGTGCAGGGCAGGCATGCAGCTCCAAGGTGCAGCAGCTCTGCTGCCTGTCTCTCTTCTCCCTGGAATAATAAAAGTAAATCACAGCTCTTCTTTGCTCCTCCATTCCACGTCCGGATCTCATCAGTGGCTCTCTGGGGGCAATGAAAGAGTCAGCAGAAGAGATGCTTCGATTTCCTGAAAGGTCAGATAACTGGGGACACCCTTATTTTCTAATGGACTGCTAAACTTGCTGTTGGAGCAGCAGGCTTTAAACTCTCCATAACTTTGCAGCTCAAGGGATTAGAAATTATGTCTATTTACTTTCAAGTAATGAAAAGCAGCTCCTTTAAAAGAACTGCTGAGGTCCTGGGAACCTGGAAAGGGGTTTCCAGGCATGTGGCAACTGTCCCTGCAGAGCCCAGCAAGGCCAGCACAGCCCAGGGTTGCATGCAGTTGATGAAACGGGATGGCAGAGAGTTTGCAAGGGAAGAGGAGGAGGGGAAAAGAAAACTGGCATTTTAGATTGCTGAGACCTGGCCTGTTCTTAAAACTGTTCTTGCCCTCTGTTGACAATTTCCATGACTCTTTTTCCTGGAGCTCAAAGGGAACCTCATGCTGCTCCCACTTGCTGATGGAAAACAGGAATGAATATTTAACTGGCAATGATGACAGATGAAGATTTCACATTAGAGAGGGGTCCTTGGGTAAATCCCATCCTCATGGAAGGGACTTGCCTCCTTATTACACTGCTGTGTTACTCTCAGTGCATCGCAGCCAGAGAAGGGGACATGGCAAAGGCTGAGCAACCTTACTCTCCTGAGAAGGCAGGGTGCTTTCACTCCCAAGCAAGCACAAGAATACAATGGCATCTACTTGTTTGCAGGCCTGAGTGTAGGATAGCTGACCAGCAAGGAGCTTCATCTCCTCTTTACCATGCTGTAAATTCTGGTGCCACCACAGTATGCAAAAAAGAGTGTATGGGAAAAGGTTGGGCTGGCAGAGTCAACATTAGGGAGTGAGAGCACAGCTGTCTATGCTTTCACTTTAGATATCTTAATTGAGGAAATACCAGACTCAATTCACTGACATGTAGTCAAGAGGGAGGGCATCAGTGAGTGGAAAATATTTGAGAAAAAGCATTCTGACTTCCTGGACAATAATAAAGAAAGAAAGATTGATCATTTGATCAGCTGATCGATTTATCTGTCAATCTGTCTCTATACATAACAACTTGCAACCTATGGGTTTGAAGTACAAAATAATACCATAGAAGTTATGGCACTCACACAATGGAGTTTACATTTTGAAGTAAATGCCATATCTACTTCTGCTTCCAGTTATGTGAACCATATTACACTACTCCAGTTACAGAACTAGCAATTTTAATAGCTGTATAGGAGTAAAGCAAAGCAGAGCTGGATTTGCTTCTCTACGCCTCACACACATACCCAGGCAACACACAGGTATATGAACATTACACATCATATATGTGAAAGTGATGTTGACAAGATAAATTGCATTTATGATGCACCTTTGACCACCTCAGCTGCACTCTGCCTGCTAATGCATTCCTAATGGGACTGCTTCTAGCAATCAAAAAGTGTGATCATTTTCAAACAGCCACCATCATTTTTGCAAATCAACCTGTCAGAATAGGTGCTTCTGTCTGTCTTTCTACACATAGCACTTTTTAATTCTGAATTTTAGGAAGGATGAAAATCCATCCTGAATTAGCCATAGGCTTAAGGTCTGAAACCACTGAAACATTTAGGTAAAAGAAAAATTTCTTTCTCAGTGTTATAGCTCAAGGAATTTTTAAACCACAGTTTCAGGTGTTTTGCGTAGGCTACAAAATTAACTGAAAAATAATGTAAGGAATAATTTGAAAGTTTGTTTTTATTTGAAATCAGCATATTCTAATAACTTTTTATTTCCTCCTGTCTATGAAGCTTGACAATTTATCTACTCCAAGTGTGACTTTCTAGAGGTCAGGAAGAGTCACTAAAATATTTTAAAATTATATAAAATTATCTTTATGAATAAAATGTGGTTTGAAAAGTTTTCTCAGTACCATCTCAAGCTTCTCTCTTGGAGTTATCATATATATACATTTATCATTAAGGATCTGTGAATGAACTAAATTCTCATTTTGTCTATATTCATCATTAGAAATTCACCACCGCTAAGCAACTGCTTTTTTTATCCTTCACAGATATGGTCATTTAATTCTGTCTCTGACTACTTGAGAAATGAAAAGTTGTGGCCTTCATTAAAATGTAAGGAATGTCCTTCAGAGATTTGGAGGAAGCTGGTTTGGAAGAAGTTCAAACATGGTTGTTTGGAGTGCAGGATTCAGCCTGGGTCAGAGGTGAGTTTTTGCTTAGCCACCATAGTGCTAAACAGTGGTTGGCTCCATCCTTTTCCTTGGTTTCATGTCCTGGGACCCCCTCTATGACAGCAGCCACTGGATTGTCCTCACCATTGGCTGGTGTTTGTCAGGAGAAACTACCAGGTTGCTTAAGGTTCAAACCCAGCACTTTGTGGTAAGCTATAAGAGCACCTTATGTGAAACACTGGTATTTCCTCTACTTTCAGTTGAGCATCTTGCACACAAATTAGAAGGTGAATTAATTTATCAGCAGTTGTAATTAATGATGCCAGTAATATGAGCTGAAAGTATCCATAAATCATGGCTCAGCTTCTCTCTCTCCCCCCCTGGCTGTTGCAGCTGTCTTAGAAATCATAATGTGCAAAAACAAAACATTAAAGCATTGGGGTTCCTCTTAATTGCTTCTGGCTCTTGAGCCTTACAGGCCACTTGGTTCACTGGTATAGCTATTTCTCTGAGGTGCATGGAAAGTTCGAGCTCTGTCCTCCAGCATAAAGGCTAAATGCCTCTTTCTTCCTTGTCTGAATTCAGCTAATATTCATTAATCCCACTGATCCAGGTGCTCTGCATCCCAGAAAAGTGCCAAATACTGCTGACACTGCTGTAGGGGTAAAAAAAAAAAAAAAGGAATAAAAGAATAATTGGCAACTTTGCAGCCTCCAAATTAAGAGAAAAGAAGAACAGAAACTGAATATGTTAGGAAAAAAAACAACCCAGAAGGAAAGAAGTAGAAAAATGCTGTACTGAATAACATTTTCCCTTCTAGTTTAAACAGGATTTTCTTTCTAGCCTCTTCTGAGGACTTCTTCTGCGTATAATTCTCTCCAATAGCCATGCTAGTGATGTTGTGTTTTTACCGTAATTTGTTAGTCAAGCATGAACCAGGACCTCTGTGGGTTCCCATTCCCAGCCTTTTTGAAGGCTAAATAGTTCCATTCTCTGCACTCATCTGCTGCCGCAGGAGAAGAAAAGAAAAAAATGTAGGAAATTTGGATCTGTCTAAGCCTGGCTTGGAAATTATGCCTTGGGTGATGAAGCCGGACTGTATCATTCCAGCTGACATTTGCATTTAGCATAGTTAGAGTTAAATGCCAATATCTGGCATTGTACACTGCAATTAGTAGTATCATTTGTTCTCATCTGAGCACTTCAAGGGTTTTTTTGTTCTGCCTTTGTGAACAACTTGTTGGGATGCATTTTTACTTCAAATTTTATAGAAAAAATATCAATTTAAGATAAAAAATGGCTTTTCGTTGCTGCAGTTGTTCTTCTGACAGCTAAAAGCCATAGTGCATAAAAGACAGATGCTTCTACCAACGCTGTGAAGTTTCCTAAGGACAATGCTGTTTCAAAAATGCTTGCAGTGTAGTTAGTAACCTCAAGTCTCACTTAGGCTCTTGTAAATAAGAGCCAAAGTTTTGGTCGTGCTCCGAGCACAGCATGGGCAGCCTTGGGAAGTCGGAGAGCTCTGGGTGGATGCAGTCTGCCTGCCTGGAGCTGCTGCAGGATCCAGTCCAAATCTGCCTTGCAGTCACCAGCCTTGTTCTCTCTTGTGTCGTTCAGCTGCTCCGAGCTAGAACTGGAGCTGGGCCCCATGTTGCTCTGACACCGCTGTGCAGCCCCTGCTCTCAAGCCCCATGCAAAAGCCAAGAGAAGAAAATTCACCAGGGCTGCAGCCAGAAATGCTGCACTGAATGGCTCTGGGCATTGTACCTGTCTTGAGAGCTTAGTATTTGTGAAATATTTTGAGTTCTCTGGAGGGTGGGTGCAGGCTAGGTCACAAAGTGTATTTTTGGGCTGCGGAATACACCCTGGTGGCTTGTAGACACAGCTGCCTCCAAAGACACTGGGAGCATTGACACACCAAGGATGACAGCAGCCAGGACCAACATGAAATAGCCACGGGAGGACTTTAAAAAAAGTTTTAAGTAGAAGACATGGAGGGCTGTTAACACTCAGGGCCAGATCCTGACCCTCCCACTGGGCGGGCGTGCAGCCCAGCCGGAACCGTGTCGCCTGGTGGGGCTCCATACCAAGGAACAATAATCACGTCTAAGGATGGCTGGCCTGCCTGGGTGGCAGCGCTGGCGTCCTGGGCTCTGCAGACAGCGCACAGCTGAGAGGTCACCGAGGTTTTGAGGCTGCTCACCACAGGGCAGACATTCACTGACGAATGGCTTCACCTGGGGGTGTTTGGTGGGGCACATGAAGACACAAGGGTCCTGTCTGCCCTGGCTGTGGCTCGGGTCGCTCGGGACACAAGCTCTGAATATGGGGCAGCTGGATGCTAAGCTGGCCTGGGGCTGGTAGGAAGTGGTTTCATCCCAGGTATATTGCGATGGCCCCGATGGTATGGACTGGTCATCCATGCATCCCTCTGCTTTCCTTCAAGAGGTGTCTTGGAGGCTTAGGGGATCTGAATCCCTGCCTCCCAGACCTTGTCCATACACCCCACAGTCCTCTATGCACATGCCTGATGGGACACATCCCCAGGAAATTGCTGCAGCCCAGACTCCTGTGCTCACCACTGGCTGCATCTTTATTCACTTGGCCCTTGCTGAAACATGCAGCCCCTTCCTCAGACTGCCTTTTCCCCTTGGCTGGGGGACCCATGGCTGGGACCCCCCAATGTACGCCCCCAACAAGCGTTTCTCTTCCTCCCCGTTGCTCATGCCCACCCCAGCTTCTAGCACACACACTCGCTTGCATAAGAAACACAAACCTAAAATGCAATACATGAATTAAGTTAATTATCCAATTAATTGTAGCTACAACACATCTGCTATTGTTTCATGGGCTCTTCTCAAAATTTAAAACAGATTTAAGGGAAAAAAAAGGCAAAACAAAATACAAAAAAAGATCTTTCTGCCAGGGCAAATCTTCAGCACGCTATGAACAAATAAGACATCTGTTTAAAGTAAATTTGGGCTGGGGAGGATGGACTGGAGACAATAACAAGAGCAAGAAATAATAATGACAAGGCGAAATCCCAAAGAACTACACTCCCACTTTGAGCCAGAGGCAGCTCTCTTGTTGCTATGCAGGATTCTTCAATAGAATCTGTGAGCAAGTTAGCTGATCTTCTGAAAGTTAAATCGTAGTAAAACCATCAGAAAAGCCGTCAAGCCCTGTCTCTCCATGGTGTTTGTGATCAGAGGTGGTCGGGATGTAGGGGGGTGGAGTGAGAGGAATTAATCTATGACTAAACATTTTTCACAGCAACAAAAGGACGGCGATTAAGAGATAAATTAATGCTCTGGCAACGCTTCCTGTTTTGAAGGATGCAGCAGCGGGTAATGAATGGCTGTGTTTGGAGTGAGCCTGAAGAGCCTCTTGCAGAGCTCTCTGCTCAGGCCAAACTGCATTAAACTGACCCTTCTCGTCTCCAGCTCCTGCAGGAAATGGACTTAAAAAATCTTTGGCAACCTCTGTGCCCCCTTTTTCCCCAGGGTTGTCGTCGATCGTTTGATCTTTCCCTCTTTCTCTCTCTCCCCGGCTTCTAACCTTTTCCAATTCCCCCTCCCTTGGAGTCTGAAGTCTATTTTCGGCGCTCTGCTGTTGAAAGGCTTTGAAAGTTTTGTTTTCAGCAAAATATTTCCTTGAGAGCTCCCGCCCTGTTCCCTGCTCCACACTGTGGGCTTGCAGGTTATGTTCAGTGTCCCCTGGAGCGAGTCACGAGGCCCCTCTGCAGCCTGCTCCAGACCACAAGTGACAATGTATGCCCCTGCTTATTTCCAGGAGAAACTCCGAGAGGTGCCTGTGCCTTCAGGCTTGCATGGAGTGCCTGTGGCATCTCTGGGCCAGTTCCAGGAGTGTGGCCAAGTCACCTCAATGGAGGGGCAAAGACACAGTGGTGGGGGAAGAAGGGATGGGAGCCAGCCTGTCCAGCTGGGTAGTTTCTACAGAAGGCAGGTCCCCTTTTTCCCTCCTGCTTCGGTGTGTATGGCAGTGCCTCTGGGAGACGCTGAGAGCAGGGAAGGGCTGGCTGGGACCCCTGTGGTTACCCCTTGTGCTGAAACCGGGGTGGGGCGAGCACCAACACTTGTCCCCACGGAGCCGAGCGGGCTGCTGTGCCCCATCCCCTGGAGCACATTGCCCAGTGCAGCCGGGCAGGCAGGGCTGGAGCCCCCTGTGCGTGTCCGTGCTGGAGCACCAGCGGGAAAGGGACCGCCACCTTCCCCCCCCGCGGCTGCTCAGGAACACAAAACAATTTCCTTGGGATCTGTGCCCGTTTCCTCCCCGAATGAGCTGTGAACAAGGGTTTCCTTGCTGCCACCGCGTCCCACCCATATCCTCCTGAGCCCACCCTTCCAATCTGACAGCACAAACTCCCGAAGGAAGTGCTGGACCAGAAGTTCAGCTGGGGAGGCTCTACTGAGCTTGCTTGGCCGTGGCTGGAGCAGAGGGGGAATGGCAACCTCCCTGCAAAACAAAGCAGAGCTTCACATGAACAACAGGAGCTCCTTCGCTTTGACATTGCTGTTTCTCCATGCCAAGGTTTACCACGATTCTGGGGGCGGTGGTGGTTGCCTCCTGTGCACTGAGTGAGGGGATCCTTGGCTTAGCAAAAAGGCTGCTAAAGCTTTAGTTCTGCCTCATGCAGCTTCGCTTGCCAGCACGATGATTTCAATGTATTTTTTCTCCAAAACCAGATAATAATTGAGGGTCTTTTGTGTTTGACGCCGCAGAGGAAGAAGGTGTTCATTGTATATTGTGTGTGATGTACACTGTGTGTGTGGCACAGCAGTTTGCTGTCCCTCCCCAGTGCAGCTGAGAGCTTCTGTAGGGCTTCACCCTACAGAACATCCTACAGACACAGGGGAGGGGCAGCCCCAATCCCTGCGCTGTGGGCTCTGCTCTGCAGTACAGTGCAGCTGATCAGTAAACCCATTTAACCTGCTGCTTGAGAATTTGTACAGGCAGAGGAGAGGCATCCCTGGGTAGGAGATTCCCCAGTGGAACAGGAATTGGCCATTCCTTGCTGCTGGATGCAATCTGGATATGCACTGACACTGCTCTGCTCTGGGCCACACAAGAGGGATTAAAAGCAAAGTGTTGACACTCAGACAGCCCCACACAAAGCCACAGGCACTCACACCCCCACAGCTTCCTTAGCTTTCCTGTTTCGAAGGGATCCAGCTACTCCAGTGGCAAAAGAGATGTGCAGATACCCCATGCTCCATGATGTACAAGATGAAAGAAGAGGCAGGAAAAACTGGGAAAAGACAGGGTGACACTGTCCTTAGGCTGCTGAGCTCAGAGGCAGGGCTGCCAGCTGGCCAGCTCCGTTCTGAAGCTACCTGGATGCCTGGCCAAGCTTAGTTATGTCCCGTCAAAGTGGTTTTCATGAGTAAGGACTGTAGAAATGGTCCTGAGCCTAGACCCTTGTGTTCCCCTAGTGAACCAAGTCCTAGCAGCACAGAGCTGAATTACTTCACCCCTCCCACCCTCTGACAGGGCACCCTTTACTTGTGGCTGGCAAGTGCAATAAAAATTAGGAACTTAGAGGAAATAGCTTATTTTTTTCTCCCTCCTTTCTTTGTTTTTTCAGCTGTAGTAAGTTGGGCACCCCTTTCCTCTTCTGAAAGGTGTTGCAGAGGCTATATTAAACCTTCAAAACCATCTCCCATTAGCACCACCTTCCTGAGGACAGGGTGTGGTGGGGGCTTGTTTGTATGGCCCTGCAGGAAGGGGTGCAGGCACACCTCAGGGTTGCCCCTGTGCCAGCACCCCAGGCAGGAACTGATTCGCTCCTGCAGGGTTGTGCTGTGCCCAGGGTGACTTGCTTGACACCAAGAGAGAAGAAATGCTGCCCCCTCTACCTGGCTGCAGAATTGGGAAAGGAAAGTAACACATTCACCCCTTTAGAGACCAGAGACTTTTCGAGAGATTTGTGTTTTCAGTTCAATGTGCAGATAAAGGGAGGTGGATATTTTAGGAAGCAAATGGTAATGATTAGAGTTTTAAGTCTTAAGTAGTCATTTTGTCATAAAAGACTGAATTTGCATGCTTCAGAAAAATAGTCTTTTCCTCTCAGTTGATGATAGGTTTCCTTGAATTGCCATAATTATTCATTTTTTTATGAATGCATAACAGACAATGACATGTGATTAAATCTCCGCCCAGGGCTTCCTTTCTGAAGATCATAGCGATACATAGAAATCACTCTCTGCTCTCTGAAAGGTTGCTAATTCCCATCCCTGGCTGCTGTATATACATATCATTCAGCATATGCACGCATAGAGAATTCCACAACCTATAGGTGGTTATATACATGGCTGTGAAAGTAATAAGTTTCAGTTCAGTCCCACTGGTGTTGCAGTCTGTTATCTTAGAGAATATCATGTGCTATGCCAGAAATTACAGCCAAAGACTAACAGCTTTGGAGAGAGTTTGTTATTAAAAAAAAAAAAATCTTCCTATGAAAGAGCTAACAAAAACTATTTTAATAATTTCATTTTAAAATTATGGCTAGGAATTGGGGTAAAATTGTTTGGTTTTCCTTGGAAGGTGACAAAGCAAGAAATTTAGTTATGGTGGGGGGATTTATTTGGAGGAATATTGTCTTGAGAGGGTATAAAGGACACCTTTTATATCCTCTCAACATTGCCTACAGCTACAGCTTGAATGCAGACACATCCCACATTTTTGCAGGTGAGGGTATAGAGTCCATGACACCAGCACAGCATGCAATGCTGGAGGAAGGTTTAACTTGGGGTTTTCCTGCCCATGAATGGTGTCAAGGCCAGCAGACACAGCTTTCCCAAAGTGCACATTGTGACAGTGGGACACCTTGGCAGTGGTGCTTGGCTGGGGAGACCGCTGCAAACTGGGACACTCTGCAGGCTGCTGGAGATATATTTTAGCTGCATTACAGTAAAATAAGAAATTATGCCAGCCCTTGTTCAGGTCCACAATGAGGTACAAATACCCAGGTCTTACAGTCCTGCAGGTCTCTGAGTTCTGAAGCTGGTGTGAAGATGTTGCCCTGGGGTACAAAGGGAATGACAGGGTGTCAGAGCAAAAGGGATTCTCATAATTCCCTGCCAGTCTGTGCTTTTATTGCATCTCAGAGGAGCACGGATGCATTTGCAATCATCTGAGGAGATGGTGCTGAACCATTAGCCACTTGTGAGAACCTTGTGTGCAGTCAAATGATAGTTCCATCACACTGCTGGCAGTTTTTGGGAGGTCAGAAAGCAGCCCAGGCCTAGCAGTGCCAGTGGTGGGTCCATAATTCTGCCCCTCCCCAAGCACAACAATGCCATGTTGTCAATATGTGATCATTCAACACCAACAGTCTCCCTTCTCTCTGCCCTTCATCTTCCCCAGTATTGTAGAGTAAATGCCAGAATGTACAACTCCAGTTTGAGATTAAATGCCACCCTCATTGCAAATGAGAAAGATCAGCTTTTTTCATTGGAAATATCCAGAGAAAAGTATTCTTGTTTTTTTCTCTGTTCTTGCTAATGCTTTAGCAACCAATCATTGTTCCTGCTTTTTATTCATTGCAAATTGTCCAGCAAAAGACTGAAGGTTAGCGTTTGCCATCCATTCCATTCATATATTGAGATCTGTAGCCTTGAAAAGACCAGAAAGATTCAAGTTTGCCCTGTGTATATCAGAGCGCTCATAATAAACTCCTGCTGAAAGTCAAAACTTTGTTAGCTTGGCATAAGTGACATTTTAGCTGAGATAACACTGTCTGTGGTCGGCTCAGGGTGTGGATAGGAAAATCCCTTTGGCTGAGGGTGTCTGCCTATTCCTGTACTATGGAAGTCCTAAATCATCCCACAATCTTCCTGTAAAGTGCAAAGGATACTTCAGCAGCTGCTTTTCTTACTACAGGTAGGTGATAAGGTCTCTTGTTTAGCTGAAGGAACTAGATCGTAACTATTGGAGGGTTTAAAGTCGCTAGTACAATCGGATGGAAGTCAGTGGATTTTTATTTAATTGTGGGAACAATTTGGCATGAATTTCTGAGTAAATATAGCCATGACCTACCTGAGATTAATGTTTAGTGATGAATTTACTGCAATTTGAGAAAATAACTTGTCCTGAGAGCCTTTCCACCTCTACCCTAGCTGAGATTCCCAAGCAGGTTGGGAATCCCTATCCCAGTGGGGCTTGGTCAGAACTTCAGGAGCAATTCAGACAGGATGGCTTTGCTGTGTGTGGACAGAAAACTCTGTTGTGAGGAATGTGCACAAGGAAATGCCATGTCCAATGAAGGAGTGTCTTTAGAGCTGGATGTAAGATTAAGAGGATGGCTTCAGAGGTTGGGACCCTAAGTCTGCCCCAGGCTTGTGTTAGGTACCAGCATCTACCATGTGATCTGTCCTTGGAGCCTGGATATGTTTGGACATTTGGCACTTAGAACTCCTCAGTAACAACATACGGTACTTTTGGCCTGTGATTAGCCAGCCAATCCATATGGTGACATTACTGCTTCCTGGATGGGTGCCAAAGCTTGATACATGGAGGAATGATGACTAAACCAGGATAATCTCTCTGGAGCATGGCATACGTCAAACAGCCCAGGGCCAAAACAGGAGCAAACTGGTCAGGCACCGTAGAGAAATGATGGGGGATTGACAGAAAATGTGAGGCAATTGCTCAAAAAAATAAGGGATGGCAATAAAAAGGGGAATTAGAAATGGCTAAGAAGAAAAAATCTTGTTCCCAAATCTTTGCTTGCTTTCAGAACTGAATGTCACAAAGAAGTATTTAAAGCTCTGAAAAAGTGGGTAGTTGGTTTTCTTTGTTACTGCTTTTTGCCAAGAGGAAACTAAGGGAGTCTAATCCGCTCCTCCTTGGCATGCCCTTGAACCATTACTCAAGAACAACCCTAGTGAAATAACTGGGATCATATTAGTGAAGAATTGATTTAAGACTCTCTTTTAATAGCCTGAGCAAACACACTGACCTTCATGAACGGCAGAGGGGCTGTGAAGCCTGTCCTAACGAGATTTCCAGGTGAGTTCTGTGGAGACATCTGTGCCTTTCCAGGATGCTTATTTGTACCAGACACCTCCACCAAATCCTTAGTATGTAACCATGTGTGTCTAACTTTCAAATCAATCAGCTGAAGTACTGGTGTCAGTCCCTGTCTAGAAGCCTGTGATGTTGGGGATGCCAGCATCTGACATCTAGCAATGGGACGGTTGGAGAGATCATCAGAGCCTTGTGTTGCAGCTTCAGGAAAATCCATATGCAAGGGGGAAAGGATTCTGGAGGGACAGACCGGAACAATTGTAAATATTTTGCTTTTAGAAAGTGAAGATTGTATTTTCCAAATGGAGACAGCTGGTAGGTACATGAGAGTTGTGTAGTGACAGCAGCATTTTCTTGGAGCATTCTCAATTGAATTACACAAGTCTCTCTGTTCACTTCAGGAGCATCACTACTGCAACTGTGTCCCAGAGCTTGCTAGCACCCTCTAAGAAAGGTTCTTTGAAATCCTTGCAGTTTCATCCTTTGACAGCTATAGTAAGCCACTGGGCTCTCCTGGGTTACATACAGACCAGTATGTGAAATTCCCAAAAGTTTCTCAACAGAGCACTCACTGGTGGCACGTCAGAGTTGCTTTGTTAGCCAGATGTGAATTATTTGCACAGTTTGCAGTTCTCAAATATTTCACCCCTTAATTAACTAGATGCAGACTTAATTAAGTAGATATAAACATATCTGAGATCAATTACCTACGGATCTGTCCAGCCACTTATCAGAACTTTCCTATAAGATAAATCTTTATCACAAATGCACTTGGTTAAATATTTATGCAGAGATCAGGAGAGGGAGAATCCAAATGATTTCCTCTCTTGCTTTCCCTTGTTGTTTTTGTCCTTACAAAACTCAATATTCCTCTCATTTAAAAAGGTAAAATATGTTTTTCAATGGTTTTTAGTGTTTCTGGTAACATTTTGTTTGATGAATGGGAAGTGAGGAGAAAAGCTGGAACAGGAGCATAGAGGGAAGGGCTGCAGATCTGCATGATTTGTAACAAGGAAGCAGTTTTCCCGAGGAAGAGCAGAGGATAGGAGCTGAAGGACAGCCAAGGAGACCTTTGGAGGACATCTGTGTTACTGTGAGGCTGCAGTTCACACAGTGCTTTCTTTTCAATATAAGTACTTTCCACTCCTCAGCAGCAAACCAGTGAAGCCACTGTGGATTCACATGGCTTTAGTTGCAAAAGTGTCGCCTGCACATGGTTGCCCATCCGAGCTGAGAATCCAGACCCTGAAGCATAAATCCTACAATTTGAATTTATAAATGCAGCTAAAGAATGTGCTCAACAGCAGTGATCAAGTCAGTTATAAAGTCATGTAAGACCATGACCCTCCTGCTTCTTCAACTCAGATGTTTTTCTCTAGGCCATGTTATCTCTTGTAATGCAAGCAGGCTGGGTTAATTAGGGCTATGTTTTCTCAATTGTGACTCTATTTGTCCCTGAGGACAGGTCCAATTCGTAAATGTAATGTCCTTGTCTGTTTCATTGTGCCATGGCTCTAGAGCTGGCTCAAGGTTTCTCAGCAGTGCAGGCAAAACTAATTCTGCTGCTTCAAAAATGAGGGCAAACTGTCCTGAAAATTATGTATTTAGTTTGTGGCTACAGGAAAGGGCATTTCTGAGAAGGTGAGAGGGCAGAGACCTAACACACAACAGTGAAGACCTTTGGCTGTTTGGGGATTATTTGGAGCCTTAGTTAGGGAAAATGGGGAAATGAAAGGCATGAAAAGATCCATGGGATGCATAGGACAGGTGGAAAAGAAGGGTTGAGAGGGATCAGTGAAAGGGCTGGAAGTGATGATCAGGGGAGGCGTTCAGCAGCTGTTAGAAGAAGGCTTTCCTCTTTCCCTTAGCCCAACACCTTACTGATTCTTCCCTCCTCCTCAGTTCTCTCTCTGCCTGTGTGTAAGGAGGCTGCGAGTGCACCAGCTGGAGGTCATGGACATGTTGTTCTTTGAGCAGCAGAGCTGAAGCAGCCAGCTTCCTGGAACAGTACTTGGGGCTTGCATTGGATTGTCTGATATCTAATAAGATGTAAGTGCTGATCTGTTTTTCCCTTTATGGACATTCATAGTATCTCTTTCCCAGGAGGATCTTCACTCTCTAATAAGGGTCACATTCACATTGCAGCCTTCACCTCCGCAGGGACACTAATTGGGTTTTTCTCCTCTAGCCAGCTGCCAGTTTTCATAAAATGTGTTGGAATTTAATACCTTGGAGACCTCCTGTTGTCTGTCATTTTTTTTGAAATTGGTCAACAGGTTCAAAAGTTACTGGTGAGGGAGAAGCACAGCTGAGTGCAGATGGACAGGTGAAGAGACACACACATGAGAGTGATACTGCAGCACTACCTCTTTGGAAAACTGAACTAAAACAAATGGATAGACACTCTGGCCAATGCTGCTGCTCTCTGTTGTGTGATAACTGCAACCATAATACCCCCAAGCATCAGCAGGATGAGCCTACATGCTTCTGCTGTGTTGAGAAGTATGATCTTTTCCTTGCAAAAAACCAAAGAGCACTCGGTTCTGGGCAAACCTGTCCATCTGACTTAAAGCTCTTTTTTACTGAATGTTCGGCTTCAGATTTTGTACCTGCCATCCTTCTCTGTGCAAAATTACTGATTCTGATATATGAGGACGTGTCCTGAGCAACAAAATGGTCTTCAGGCCCCAACCAATACTACCTGTGCCTTGCAAGGTGAGGATGTGAACATTACATGCACATGCTTCCTCCAGTACATCTTGGCACCTCACAGACTGTAGTCCCAGCACAGGTTACTCTTCCTGGGTCATGCACCTCACAAAGCTAGGATGAGGTGGGATCTTGTATTCAACACTCTCCTCACCAGCATGGTTCATGTGGCAATGGGAGAAAATACGCAATTACTCAGCAGAGGATGTAATAGCAGGCATGCTCCTGCAAGCTGAGATGTTTATGGAGATTTCTCAGTATCTCTGCCCCTTCCCGCATGCTGGGGACACCAAAGAGTAGGGCTGGGTAAATAATTGCACTTTTTGTTTGTCTTCCAAAGACACTGCATCTGATAGCGAATAGCTGGAGGTGACTTTCCCACGTGGGGCAGTCCCACTCTGCATAGCACATTGAAATGCTCCCCAGCACTGGGACAAACAAGAAAGACTTCCAGTTGAGATGATATGTACCCAGAGATGAATATTTACAACGCAGCCCTGAACAGGTATTCAGAACAAGTAAGCAGAGTCAGCAGGGGACTGAGAACAGCTTTTCCTTGAACCTGCTGGAAATGTGTGCACTCTCCTAGCAGGGAAAAGATGTGGTTTTGTAGCCTTTAAGAAGATGGAACAATCCACATTGCTGTTGCTCAATTTATCGAGTATTCAAATCTCACTGATCGAGTATTCATTGATCGAGTATTCAAATCTCACTGGGTAAAAGGGCGCAATGTCTACCTCTTCCTTGTTTCTTTTTTTTCTTTTTTCTTCCTTAGTTTTTCACAAATCTTGTCTGCCCTCTCGTCCTCTTCTTCTTCTTCAGTTTTGGTCACTTTACTACTGAGAAGCAGCAACACCAGCAACAAAGCTGTTTGCTTAAAGCACTGCATCTTCAGCTGGTGCAGGCTTGTTGCACAACCAGTTGAAGCTGTGCTTACATTGCAGTGGGTTATTTGGGTGTTCCTAATCTTGCCCCAAGAGCCATCTGCTTCTGTATGGGCCTGACTGCAAGGATGTGCTAGTCAATGGGATTTCAGGTTGGATTTCCAATGAAACAGGCACTTCAGTGAGTGCAGCTCTGGCATCCTCAAGCAGCACTTTCCAGGGATTCTTTTCCAGAGATTTCTGGGCTGAAGCTTAGCGTTCTAATTTTAACACAATCCTTATACATTTCCACCCCAGCCAGTGGCACTGGCAATATTTTAATGAATCATAGAAATGTTTAATCCTTGTTAGGATCCCGCTAAGTTCTTTGCCTTAATAATTATCTTGTGGGTTAGCTCAGTCGGTACAAAACTATAAGACAAGAAAAACATCCTTGGGTCTATGCTGGAGTCAAATAACTCAGCAGTGCATTTGAATGCAATGGGAAGTGGAAGTTTAGGATCAGACAGTTCAGATTAGCAGGCCAATGAACCCTCCCCAGTGGCCAATGAGCTATGCAATTCATGATGCTGCTCTACTCGTGCTTTTGTCAGAGGTTATGAATCAGAAGCATTTTTGACAGCACAGCACAATTTCGCATTCACAGCCCAGAAAGCCAAAGTGAGCGAGGTGACAGCACAAAAATGAGTTTGTTTTCCAAAATCCTCCAGCTCCACTCAAAGCTTCTGAGTCACTCTGGAAATCTCACTGGAGAGAAATGAGATGCTCAAAAAACTCAGCTGCTGATGACTGGGAATGTTGATCTTAAAAATGTATCCTGTGTTTATCAGACAGGAACCTAAGGATTTGATTCCTTGAGGGCAATGTTTATGCCTTATTCAGCATGAGACCAGTGTGCTGTTGTCATTGATTTTGGGGAGAGATGTTGAAACATGTCTTATGAGAAAACTTTGGCTTCAAAGGACCAACTGGACTGCAAGATGAGCTGTAGAATGATTCAGAGGAGGCTGAGCATGCTGAAGAATGAACTGTCCTAACTAAGCTGCCCTCAGCAGTCTAAGGTTCTGTTCAGGGATCAAAACCACTTTTTTGGTGGAGACAATCTTCCACACTTGCACACAGGTGAGCTGTTTGCTCTCCATACCTTGGAAAATACAGGTATTTCTGTCATAAGAGGATTTCAGTGAATGAGTGAATGGAACTGTGATTTTACTTCAGCTGTTGAAAGAGCAAGAACACTTTCTTGGCCCCAGTGCCGCTCTTATTTACAGTTTGGGGGATAGTAATGGGGTAGGGAGTCTGACCCTTATGGTCTGATCCTGCTTCACTGCAGGCAGGGAGAGGTGAAATAGCACAGGAGTTCACTGAACTTTGCAGCATAGACCCATGTTTGGCATTCATTAAATATCTGAAACCCTGATGCACCACAGTCCTATGGATACTGCAGGATCATAGTTGGAGGGCTGGACTTCAAATGAAATCCAGACAAACTGATATCCCGGCTTCATTTATTAGAAAATTCCCTTCTTGCTTTGTGTGTATCAGTGATCTCTGGTGCCAGTGAGAGAGATTGTGCTATTTCCATCCTATGAAACCTGCAGGAAAACCCTACTTGTGAATAAATATATCTAAGCCAATTTATTTTCAAGTCCTAGGCTGGGACCATGGTGAACTGTACACAACAGTACAGCTCTGTCAATATTCCATCCTAAGCAAGGGTGTTTTCACTACTCTGTGAAATTTATCTGCCTATAAAATGGTAAAACTGCTGATCTCAAACATAAAGCTATTTTGAGACAGCTGAGTGGAAGGTGCAATAGCGAAGTTACCCAGAATCACCCCCTAGACAACTGGATAAAGCACAGTGCTGATAATGGCATGAGTTTCATATGATTAAAGCTAATTTGCAATAGTTGGTGAAAATAAGCACCTCCAAGTAAACTTGTGAGGTTTTGCTTTCTGGGGTTACTTTGCACTACCACCCCTGTTAAATTGATAAATACCAGGATCATGGTGACTTCCAGAGGAAGAGACCCTCTAGTGAGGGTGTCCTGCCTCTGGATGAGCAACATCAAATTCTTCCTTAATAAGCTGCTCTCATTTAGACCAACTGCAAACCTAGTATGCCAGTGCAAATTTCCTGTTTGCTCACAATATTGCTTGTGAGCCTTGTTGCATTTACTGTGCCTAAATCCCTTCATCTAGAGCCTGGTCTTGGTTAGGTCTTGGTGACTTTGGATCTCTCTTCATCTTCCAGAGCAACTTCATTGAATTTGAGTACTTCCACTGAAAACTTCACTTCATTGCAATATGAAAACAGTCAGAGTAAAGCCACATCCCTGGAGAGTAATGAGAACATGGGGCCTGACATGGCTGCATCTTTCCAGCAATTTTCAGCAGCAGCGGGCTGAATTCTGTGTTGATGTGCATCCATGTGGCTTCACAGAAGGGGATTTTTTTTCTCCAGTCATTTTTTATGTACGGGGTGTCTGACGCCTGCACGTATGATGTGACGTGGAAGACCCTACAGCCGAACAGCTGTGAGAAGGAGCCTCCTGTTATCTATTGTGCGTGGAGCCTACCCTGTAGGTCTGCATCGGCAGCCACATATGGAGGGACCCCTTTTCATCTCCTCCTCGCTGACTGCTGAGGGCTGCTCCCGCACGGCCACAGAGGGCCGGGGGGCCCACGCTGTACAGTTGTGGTTGCGAATTCCTGGGTGGGGAGGGGAGCTACAGGGCTGCATGGGGGAGGCTCGGCTGGGGCCAGGGAGGGATCTTTTCAATGGCAGCGCAGAGGAGCTGGGGATGGGTTAATTAAAAGGCTCGCAGATGGTTTAGGTTATGGGACACATGTGTGCACCCAGCCGCATGACGCTCATCCCAGCCAATTAACAGCCCGGGAGAGGGACACCGGCCTCGCCTGGGAGAGAGGGATGCTGGCTGCACTGCCATGGGCAATGGGAAGGTGGGAGCTGCCTGCTGGGTGCTGGGGTTGGCAGGCACCCTGCAAGGTGGGCACCAGCCGGGGGTCTGTTGGCCGTCCCGACTGCAGAAGACAGAGGACCTGGAGTTGCAGACCGAGCCTCGAGTGCTGCTGAGGAGTGGAGCCCATGGAGCCCATGGAGCCCATGGAGCCCGTGGAGCCCATGGAGCCCAGCTCTGCTGGGGGAAGAGTGCATGGGAAGGGCAGCAGGAACGCCACCTGTGCGCCCACTCTGCAGGGCTGGCTTACTCCAGTGTGTGTCCAGACCACAGGGAGCTGGAGGAGCGATGTGGGTGTACAGTGCCCATGCCACTTGGGCACCAGGGATGCATGGCCTCTGATTTCATATGTGCTCTGGTCACATTTCTCACTGGGAAACTAAGGAGGAGCACCAGCTTTTGGTGATGCAAGCACAGTCCAGGAATGAATTTCTTGAAATAGTACTTTTTTTAAACTACAAAAGGGTATTTTAAGAAAGTTAGAACAGTACAGAATGTGATTTATCCTGTCAACTGAGCTCTGTGCAAACCACACAAATGTGCTTGAAATATTAATAATTCAGTGAAATTATGTCACTGGCTCTAAGATTAGCTGAGAATCAGAAATATGACAGTAAAAATTGCTCAAAAAACAGATGACTAAAAAGAGGAAAAAGAAAATCCATCCAGCTCCACCTTGTTAGATTAACAAATGAGCAGTAGATTTTGATATTTGCTGGAATGTAAGTTTGCAGATGCTCAGGAGCTTGAGCAGGTTGACAGTCAGGATCAGCTGCTTTTGGGTACCTCAGAGCTGGCCCTTGGCTTTAGGTGGGTTGAAGATGACCCAGCTCTCTCCAGCCATGTTGGTGTGTGCATGTGGCTTATCACAGCAACCAGCTGGGGTTGTCAAGCATTGCTGCATGTTCAGGCAACCTGAGATTTGCTTGGGCCAGTTAGCCCATTAACTTCAAATATTTTCACTGTATTGCTGGCATTTGGATGCACAGTGCTGTTTGGGTCTTTGTTTTATAAAGCCAAATACCATAATTGCTTTCAGGACTTCACCCACAGCCATGCTGAAAGTCTATGTCTGTGTAGGGAATTGAAGCAAACTCTTCTTCAAAATCCAGCATGCAGATGTAAATTTTGGGGTCAAATATGATCATCTCTCAGCGAGTGCTAGTCCAGTAAATGGTTGAGTTGCCTGAGCCTTTGCAACTTGGAAGGCGACTTCTTTCCTCTTGGTGATAAAATAAAACTTTCTGCTTAAATTTGTTTCTGAACCCTTTTCATTCTTGAATGGAAACCATTTTAGTGTCAGAAATATTTAATTCTAAAAAGCTGTCTGGGGTGGCAAAGACAAACCAATCAATATAAGTGCAGGAAAAATCAGTCCATTAAACCAAGAGTAAAAACAAATGCTGGAAAATATTAGTTGGAAACGAAGACTTAAATAGTCTATTGAATGAGGAGCTTCCATCAGAATTTAGAGGTTTTCTAAAACTGTTTCTGTGAAAAATTAAGCTTTTTGTGAAGAGGCTAAATGTTATTTACAGAAGCTTATAAAACGGGAGAGGAAGTGATGGAGAGGTGCATTAATTATTTGAATTAAATGAAGAATGCAGAGCAAGATAATCAGTGTTTCTCTACTGTGGTCTGTACGGTCAGGGATGGCAAATTTGGCAAATTTGGTGTAACTGATGTCGAAGGAGGTGACTGAAGTATTGAAAGATGCTGTGAGCATTTTGTGAACTCTCAGAGGGCACGGCTTTGCAGTGCTGCAGACATCAGGGATGGCTCCATGGGTGCTGGGACCTGTGTGACAAGGCTGGGGCAGAGTGTCCTGTAGCAGTGTTTCTGCTGTGCCTTGAAGCCCTGACTGGCCGTGCTGCCTTGGGGATTGCTGTTCTGCTCTTCTTGGCCAGAGTCACCACCTTGCAGAGGTGTACAGGGTCTGCTGGGCACATCTCTGTGGCATTTCTGTGACTGTGCTAAGGAGCTGCAGAGCCTGGCTTAGGGACCTGTGCTGCCTAACCTGGTTAAAGCCCAAGCTAATACAGGCATGCAGTTTTTGAGCAAGTGATATATGCCTACAAAAAGTGATGCTGATGATCTTTAAATCCCATTGGAAAACACAGTCTGAGCTCTTCAGGCATTGAGACACCTGAAGAAATGTCCCCATTACTGCTGTCAGCAGTGGTGGCAGTGACACTGGCTGCATGGTGCTGCTGTTTCACAGGGTGCTGGTGCCTCTTCCAGAAGCAGGACAAGAAGGGTCAGAGGAGGAAACCCTGATTATAAATATGGCAGAGACCTGAGTGAAGGTTCCTCACTTTTGTTTATTCTCATATTTTTGGTTATAAAAATGTCTGAAGTGAGATCAGTAAATGTATTGATCTGAGGAGGCAACAAAACAACAGCAAGAAGAACCAAGCCAAAAAAACCCTCCCCACAAAGTCATCTCATGAGGAAATCATGTGGGTCTGTGAGTTCATTTTGTCCAGAATACCCAGTCATGCAGATTTTGGGCTGTCACAGGACACTTCTGTACAGAAGATACTTCTGTAATTCAGCTATTTTTCTCATCATCTTAGGTTAGGAGTGGGACAGAGAAAGAAGTACATGTGTTATTCTGCTCTGCTAAGCCAAAACTAAGCACAGATGTACTGCAGCCAAGTCTGTTTAGCTGAATTGACTGATTGCCATAGCTGCTTTCAGAAAACACATAAAATCTCTGGCCTCTGTCACATGAAGAAATTTGCCAGAAGGGAGCTCTCTGTCTTGCCAGAGACAGTGTTGCTTCACATGAGCAAAAGGGTACAGTAGTATGGCTGCCTGCAGGACTAGATTTTGAGGTGATGTCCACAGCAGTGTGCAAGCTTGCTTAATTGATCAGGCATTTGCATTGATTTAAAAATGTATGCAGAATAGTCTCCTCACCCTATTAAGATATTTGTGTTTTGGTTTCTTGCATGCTGAAACACGGAGTGGTCAAGTGCTGCAATACTTGTCCACCAATGGCAGTCCTGAGAGAAACACAGGCTTGTGCCAATATTTTGTTTTCCTGTAGAGTTGATGAGTTTGCTTGCAGGACTGACTGAGCTGACCATGGTCAAGAGATGTTTTTTGGGATTGATACTAAAAGGCTGAGCTCTAGAAGGAAAGGATACAGTGAAAAAATCCCATTTCCAATCTAGAAAAAAGAAACCTTGTACATACAAATCCACATCCAGCTGTGCCAGCCTCAGTTGAGGAAGAAAATAAAAACATTTTCAGAAGAAATTTAGCTTCTGGTAGGGGTGACTTAATGGGAATTGGCTGTCATTCACCTCATCAAAATAGAATTGTGTTTAAATTGTTGGGTAGAGAAAGCTTATTATCATCATAGCTTCTGCAGGAAATGTTCCTGAAGCATCTCACCACCTTGTTGTGGGGATGTCTAGGTGCTTTCTGGAGTTGGTGGGCTGGCAGAAAGCATCAAAACATGCAGATTTTATCTTTCAGACAAAAATAAAGAAAGGAAGGGACTTTTGTTGGTTCTTTTTGTTTTCCATTGACACTCATTTTAATGCAGACTGGCTCATTTTGCCAAGACAAACATGATGTGTTGGCTCTGCTGCTGAGCATGGTGTTGGCTGAGGGTCAGGGAGCTGGCAGGATGTTTGAAGGAAGAAAAGTACCCATCATGAGGCAGCTGGGTGGATCTTAGACACTAAACACCTGGGTCAGGAATGGCTTCCACAATGAGACTTTTTTTACACACACCAATTAACCAAAAACACCACAGGTAAAAAAAAAAAAAAATCCCTTTTATAATGATGGAGGAAGGGTAAAAGCCTTTCCATGTTGAACTAATAAGCACAGCACACAGAAATCAGCAAGGCTAGGATTTCACCCTTTATCTCTCCGTTAGATTTTGGAAAAGATTGGGTGTTTTTGGGGGACTTTTTAATTTCTCTTCATTTTTCCTGTATATCACCCCAAATTATCATCCAGTATTATTGAAAAGGAGGGATCTGAGGCAGTGAATTGTTTTCCTGGATGGATGCGTGGGGATATGGCCACCTCTGATTTCCTCTCTTTCTGTCAGCAATATTAATAGCAGTGGTCCCTTGTTGTGGGCTCAGAAACTGCATTGTCATGAAGGAGAGGGAGAAGAGGCTTCCCAGGCTGAGGACATAGCCTGTAGGCCTTCCTATGTCTCTCCAGGAGTCCCTGGGTTTTGCCTTTCTTTAGCTCCTGCTGTGCTTGGTCTCAGCCCAGGTGCTGGTGGCCAAGGGGCTGCAGTGGAGAACAGACCATGTGAGCTGGAGGCCAAGGCAGCCCTGCTGGCAGGGACCTGTAGGAGTGGGAAGGTTGGTGGTCCCCTCTGCCTGTGATCCAGGACAGGAGCCCAGGGCCAGCCCTTCCCCAGAAGGGAAGGTCTTCAGCATCCAAGCTGCCTTGCTGGGGCTGGGCACCGGCACCAGCTTCCCTGTCAGCATGTGATGCTCTGCAAAGCTCGGGGCCCTTTCCTCTCATCTGTGCTCTGACATGCCTTTGAGTCCAGGATTTAACTTGGACTTTTTTTTTGGACAGACTAAAGAGGGTGGAGGCTGTTGGCACAGTTTCCCCTGCTATTTATTTTTGCACAGTGCACGCTTTCCACCATTGCCCAGAACAAATTCAGGAATTATCTGCAGAAAACTGTGCAAATCACCTGAAGCCATTTGTTTATAGTTCAAAATGAGGCATTGAAAACAATGGGTCGAGTAAAGCATGAAAGTAGATCAATCCCAACCCCGTTTTAACTTCCTCTCCTTCAAGATCACTTTGAACCTACAGTAATTATGATTCTTTCTGCTAGCTTAAATCACCCTTGCCCTCATTAGAGCTGTGCAGAGTGACCATTTTCCATTTCATGAGTTGCCACGTGTAAAAGCCGCTGTGTTTGCAAGTATTCAGGCATACCTGGCTGCACTACACAAGTCATAAGTGATAACAGTCATAATTAATATCCATTATACACCTTCCACGGACACTGACATCACTGATAACATCAAGTGCAGTTTATGTGGTGCTATGAGCAGCAAACTTCAGTCTCTCTTGAGGCATCCTAGAGATGGGCTTGTTGGTTGTACTGGGAAAGAAAGAGGTTCCTTTTAGGCACTCGGCCTGAGTATTTTGAGGTGACACAAATGACCTGAAGTCATATTCAAAGTACTGAGCTTCTGTGGGCTTAAAAAAAAGGAACTGGGTTTCAACCAGTCAAGAATTTTTAGGCTGTTTTAGACTTTCATGTTGTTTTTAAATTAAATGTTATATTCTTGGGATACATTTATTGTTTCAAAGAGTTTATTTCAAAGCTATGACCCTCTTGGCAGCTGTCAGTCACTTTTCATACACTGAGAAACGTTTTTTCACGTATTAAGAATATACTCTTTTTCTGCAGTGAGAAGTTGAGGAAAAATGCTACCTGAATGCATTTGCAGTAATATATCCTTTTCCCAAGTGTGATTTCGAAAGTCTGCTGGTGACCACCGTCAGGGAAGTGCATCCTACCTCCTTCTTCTGCCTTTAAACCAGGCGTCTTTGGAGACCTCTAAATTTTATAGCTGATGTTAAGGCATCAGTGAAGGCAGAGAAATAGAAAGAAGTGGTATTCTCTGAATATCTTAATTGCCTCTCCTGATATCAGTGGTGTTACATCCGGGGTAATTTGGCCTCTTAATTACCTAGGAGAGAGTCCGAGCATCGGGCGGGGATGACGGTAAAAAGCCCAGGAGCGCCAGCGCATCCCCCCGCGAAAGGTCTAGATGGCTGCCCGGCGGTGTAAACTTTTGTACCCCTTTCATGCCCTGGGAGGTTAATCTCCGCACGTCCTGCCGCTTTCATATGCATGAGGAAGAGGAGATTTAGGGGCTGGCGGGCGCGGGGCCCGGGCGGCAGCGCGCGGCCGGGGGCAGCTGCGGGGCCGCGGGCGGGGAAGGGGCCGGGCGGGCGCAGCCAGCGGAAAGAACAAACTCCGCGGACCCGGCTGACACGCGGGTCAGGGGGTCACCCCGGGCTGCTGGGGGCGGCGCGGCAGATTGGAGGCTCGCGATGCCCCTCCGACATCATTTAGACAAACAAGCAGATGGCAGGTGTCAGCGGTGACAAAGAGCCATCTGTGCAGCGGGGACCATCCCCTCCATTCTCTCACAGGCTACTTCATTAAACCCTCACTTCAGAGTGACTGCGCCGTAGCCTTTAACCAACGGGGCCCCCGCTAGCACGGGGTGGGTTTTCTTTCCCCTTCTTTTTTAAATTTTACTTTATTATTTAAGGGCGGCTCGAGTTCTGCTCTCAGCCACCTATGGGGCAGCTTGTTTGTGCACCTTACTGCCTCCGAAGGGGCAGGAGGGGAGGAAAATAAAAAACAGAAACACCCAACAAAACCCTCCTGCCACGCTGAAGAAAAGCATGTTTGCGCTGAGCTGAGTAAGTGACTGCAAACATGGCAGAAGGAGGTTAAAAATCCGCTTGGGAACTGCTGGGGCTGCAGGGAAGCCCTGGGGAGTCCAGGGGGTTTCATTGGGTGCAGTGATGGAGAGGGGCTGTGCAGGGCAAGCCAGGTGTCCTGTGGGGCAGCAGTGTCTTCAGGCCTGGCCATCCCAACTCTCCGCTTTTCTGGAAGCCAAGGCAGCACCTCTGCTCCTCCAGAAATCCAGATGTTCCTCCCAAAAATGCCAAGGGTGAGCCCAGCCACCTGGCAGGACCCAGGAGCGGGTGTTGGCAGGGATGGGTATAGACTGCAAAGAGAGAGGCACAAAGCCAGTGCCAACGGGGGTGGCACTGGCAGAGGTGGGGGGACAGAAGAGCAGTGTGCTCTGCAAGCCCCTGGTGGCAGCAGGTCTGAGCAGAGGTGACATCTTTCTGACCTGGGGGAGGATGGGCAGGGAGCGGGTGTGTGCCACCGTTTATTTATTTATTTGGTTGGTTGGGCTGTGATGGGGGATCTGGGAACTTTCTAGGCCAGTGCACCTCTGCGGCCAGTCGTGCTACTTTAGCCTCCCCTGCAGATCCCAGTGGAGAACGGCACCGGCACTGCCTCTGAAGGGGCCTGCCTGTCCTGGGGAGTCTCGGGGGAGATCTGCCAGGGTCTCCTGCGAGACTCCCTGCCCCCTCCTGCAAACAGCAAACTGAGAAAGTTGAAAATCCCCTCTAAGAAACAGTAGGATGGGTGGAAAACACACGGAGACACCTCTTCTCCCCCTCCTTGTCCCCCCCATCTCAGAGAATGTGCAAACACCAGAAAGCAACACTCAGTAGTGGATTTTGGGATTGGTTCAAACAAAGCAAAAGCTATTCCCAAGCTTCTGCCAAGTCCCTGATCAGGCCTGAACTGAACTTTTTAGCACTGCTGGAACAGGGTTTTTTTTTTGTTTTGTTTTGTTTGTTTGTTTGTTTGTTTGTTTTTGGTGTTTTTCCCCCTTCTTTAAATGGGTCTCTGCATTTTCTGATTTCAGCTAAGGAAGCAGAGATGGAAGCACTGAGAAGCGAAGTCAAATACTGTCCTTGCACCATCACTGATTTCAGCAGTATCAGGTAGAACTGTAAATATCCTTGGAAAGTACATTATGCAAGAGCTTTCAGGATGAAAGCTGAATCCTTTCTGAGGATGTCCAGATATGTTTAGAGCTGTGACACTTGGTCAGCTGACCTAGTTGAAGCCAATGCTTTCCCTTTGCCAGGTAGCAGCACTCACCTGAATAGTTACCCTGTGCCTGATGACAATGCAAGGAGCATAATTTCTTTATACAAGTCCTTCTTATAATCACAGCTTGTGATGTATGTTGGCATGCCCTTACTCTGTCCTGTGAAATGGTCACAAATGGCATGTGAAGAATGAGTACCAGGCCATTTCCTGAATCCTTCTGGATGTCAAGGTATGAAAAGTGAGAAGGGACAGAAAACTCTCCTGTATCAGCAGCAGCCGCGTCTGACTTTCAGACTAGCAACATCAGATCCTTTATTAGTTTATAAACATTGGAGTCCTCTGGGGAGTTGTCCAGATCCACTTACAGGCCATGAGTGACAGAGGCAATGCTTGGAGTAAGGCAGCATCCGTGAAGGAAATTTGGCTTCCCTGTTAACAGAAAAAGGCTCCTGGGACTGCAGCAAAAGACTGACCAGTTACATGCAGGAAGCCCTTGATTGCCAGCAGTCACTCCCCTCAGCAGAGGGGAAATGGTTGGCTGGCTAAGAAGGCAAAGGGGCTAACTTTTTCCATCCTATTAGCATGTTTACTTAGGGCAATTCCCAGACAAATCATCTTGCTTAGGCTATCTTGAGAATAAAATCTTGGCGACGTACCATCTACCTTTCAGGCCTGGCTGGGCTTCAAGTAGCTTCATCAATGAAGGTCTACTCCCCAGTTAGATAATTCTCTGAAAAATAGCTGTATTTACCAGAAGCTTCCTGTTTCTCCTGATAATAAGGTGAAAATATCTTACTCCTGACAACTCATAAAATAACCCAAACCCCACTCAATAAACAGACACAAAAAAGATGACCAGTGGGTGTATTTTCAGCCAGCCTCTAGGTGGAATTTGGAGCTGGGAGTGCCAGGTGTGTGTGTGAGTTCACAGTCACTTGTATGTGAATGAAACACAGTTTAATCTCTTAATTGGCAGGTTTCAATGGAAACATTAAGATATTTTTAATACAAACAGGTTTTACCAGTAAGCAACAATAATTGCCATCTGCTTATCACAAGTCTTGGCTTTTTAACTGTTTCATTCCTGCTGTCTGCAGTCTTTCCATCATTAAGTGATGTGGGATTCCAACAGAACATTATGGTATGGTAATCTGATTTACATGGCTACAGGGATAATCACGAAGCCTCAAATACCGAGTCAGTATTTGAATGGTGGCATTTCCTTCTGGTGGTGGGATGTTTTCCCTTGATGGTGTAGTCCCATCCCATGGGTTTCATCATCTTCACTAAGCTACAGTACAGGAAAATGAAATTTTATCAGGCAAAGGCTCAAGTGAGTGCTGGGGTCCAGCTTTCCTGTCTGTTTCCTAGGGGTGACTTTCTGGAAGAGTCATTTAGGCAGCTCGATAGCAACCAGGGTGTGTGAACCTGGGCACATTTTTGGTACAGCTCTGACATTAGTTTTAAGGAGGATCTATCTTGTCTGATCAATATGAAAAGGGTCAGGGTTGCAGCTCAGTATCCTCCTTGTCTTCTTTGAACAAATTAGTATCCATAGACACAATCAGGCCCTCAAATATTCACAGCTGTGGTTCAAATGAAGTCTCCTAATGAAATGCAAATTCAATAAGACAGTTACATGATCAGCATCAGCTCATTAAGGCCTGGCTAGCCTGTCTTTCTTTGTTAGACCAGCATAAAGCTCCCAACTCTGGTGGAGTTACCCTGGGCTGAAAGCTGCTGGGCTCCAGGCGAAGTTTGGCCCAGACAGCCAGCTGGGGGGAGGCCATGTGCCGCGCCGTGCTGTGCCGCCGGATCAGTGGCACTGGGCTCATGAATATCAGCTGAGGCTCGGGCTTGCTGCCTCTGAAGGAGGGAGAGGGCTTGGCTTGCTCTCCTTCATCCTGCACGACAACAGCAGCAGACCCACTGAAACCACAACGTGACACTGAAACAAACAAGCGCCCTAAACCCCAGCCTGCAGCAAGACCAAAATCGGACTTGTGCTTGGATTTTCCCATGAAAGGCTCCCATCTTGTATTTGCAAGGTTCTTGAAGCCACTGCTCTTTCCTCGGTCACGGGAGTCAGTCGAAAGGATGTCAGGCAGCTGGCTTGCTACCTTCCTGACCCCATTTCACAGTGTCTGTGCTTCTGTGAAAGGGTTGTGCTAGACAAAGCACAAGGGATGCACAGCCCTTGCATCCAAGTACAGGGTGTTTTTTCTTTCTTCTTTTTTCTTTTTTTTTTTTTTCCTAGCACCATCAAATGTGGCAATGTTTGACAGGTCTGACCTGCTCAGCTGTAATGAGCCATTGGGAGAAAAGGGACAAATGCAGTTACCTCTTGCCACAAGTCTTGCTGCTGGGAGATGAACTTTGCCACTCTGCCTTGGCTTTAACAAATGCCCCTCAGTGTATCTCAGTGCAAATGTGTTTCCTTTTCATTTTCAAATAGGGACGAATCCTGTATGTTGGATTAGAAATTTCCCATCGCTGACAAAAGTGGAAGGGAAAAAAAAGTCATGTAAAGTTCAAGAGGAGGGCAGAGGGAAGAATGAAAACAAAATGAATGGGCAAGAGCCCATTTATGCCTTTTTTCTGTATGTAGGATTTTGCAATAATTGGTATTTTAAGATTTTTGTATCAAGCCTTTTTTTTGCAGGGGCAAACATAGCATTAAAAAATTGGGATTTGTACTGAAGTTGTTTATACATCAGATCTATGAGTTCAATGCCAGTTCTCCACAATAATCAGATGTGCAAAAACATGCAAGCATGCTTATTAAAAAGGAAAAGGAGTCCCTCTAAAAGCCAGACTTTAGGTATGTAGTTCTGCTAATTGATTTTCAGTGTTTTATATCCATGTATTAAAATTTATTTTGGGTTATATTTATCACACGCGGAAATAAATGAGAAGCTGCTTAGGGGCATAACAAATACTGGAAAACAAAATACATAGAATAGATGCAATTTTATACATACACTGCATTCAGGGCAGATTTATTGTAGCAGCTTGTAGCCTCTCCTCTCTTTCCACTAACACCTTATGCTGTGGCTGTTGTGATCTGGGTCATGGGAGGATGGAACTGGTTTTTGAAGAAGGAAATAAGAAAGACAATAAAACTCTGCTTTGAAAAAATACATACCCATAGTAGAAGTCCTTAGGAGAGCATTAGTAATGATAAGGGCAAGCAAATACAACCTGTGAGGACAGGCTGGAGGAAATGGAATAGGTTTGGAAAAGGCAAGTCTGAAGGGAAATTGTAATAGGAGACCTCAGATATATAAGGTTAATAGAGGAGGGATATTGATTTATTGTGCATTAAGAGAGATGTAGGTTAGGAAAAGCCTGCTAACTGTAGGCATGAGGAGCAATGGTTTAGGGCAGCAGTGGGTCCCTGCTCCCTTGAAGCAGTAAATGGCTTTTTTGCTGGGTTTGGAGTCTTCACCCATCCTCAGAGGGGAGAGGAACCAGTTTGTGTCTTGGGGCTACCTTGCCAAGCTGTGACACAGAATGCTTTGTGGGGACATATGGAGGCAGTCGATGGGGTCACACAAGATGAGATGGAACATTTTGCAGTTGGGACAGCACAAGCAGAAACTCCAAGCACAAACGTGAAGACAGAAGGTTAATTTCAAATCAGGCTCTAAGACAGTTGCTTAGTTTTTCAGGGTCTGAATGGCTAATTCCTCTTAGCATCCCTGCTTATTCTTACCTCCTATCTTTGACCCATGTGCACCCCACTGGACAGCTGCTAAAGTCTTCTGGTCTGGGAACAATATGATGTGGCTGGGTAACCAGCATCCCCAGCAGTTGTGAGAAACAAACAGCCTGTACATGCTCAGGCTATAGTTTCCAGTCACGTATTGGCCAGAATGCGCTCGGAGCAGCAACTGAATGACTTTGGTAACAGGCACGATCATAAAAGCCAAGAAATCCTCACAAACAATTTGTGAGTAAGGCTAGAAGTGAAACATGTTGACTGTATAGCTTGCTAAAAATATCCATCCCGGCTCTAGCTGTCATCACATCTCTCCTCTAATCCTGCAAGTAGCGTGTGAAGGGTTACCCTGATGCCCCGCACTGATTCTTCCCTCCGCGCGCGCGGCGCTGTGTGCCTGAGCAGCCGCGAGCAGATTGCCGAGCAGAGCCGAGTTTGCTCCCCAGGCTTTGTGCAATCAGCCACTGCTCCCGCCGTTTTGTCATCAGCTCAGCCGCAGCCTTCCCCATATTGCTGAGGAGCATGCTGGAGTGTCACGCCTTCAATGGAGGCTTTCACTAGCTATCAGTGGTTATGTCATACCACATTAGAGGTGTCCCAGATGCCAAGCTCCCACTGAAGAAGAATGTAGAAAATAATAAAAATACCACTGCAAAAAAAGGTATTAATGAGGCAGTAACATTTGTTATGCTTTGTCATGATGCCAGATTCCTGTGCCAGAACTACATGGTATGTTAGAAACGAAAATCTCCTGTTTGCAGTGTCTTGTCAAAGGAAGCAACACAAAAAAAATGAGATCTATACATTTTCAACTTTAAGCTTTACTCCTTACAGGATGTTCAATCTGAGATGTATTGTTGATTACATCTGGGGACACAGTGTGAGACTTGAGAACCAGATTTTCCTGAAATACTTCTTTTCCTAGCACATACTTCTGTTATTATGAAGTCCCTTCAAAGTGAGATATGTCTCCTAAGTACTATTTATATCTATTTGGCAAATGGATTCAAGGAACTCTTGTATAAATCTGACAAGAAGATCTGACAGCTTTACTCAAAGTTGATTGTTACATAGAAAATCTGTTCTTGTTTCAATGGCAGCAGAAGTAAGCCTGAACAAAGTCTTCGTTAAGGTTCATTTTAGCTGTGCACCTGAAAGTTCTGGAAAGTGAAAGACAATGAGTGCAGGCTGCTTTTTTTGTAACTGCAGCAGGTTTTCCATCCAAAGAGATAAAAGTTGGAAGACACATCTTTAACAATGGGATGCAGATAAACGAAAGAACAATTGAAATATAACTTAATTGCAGAAAGAGTGCTTCCTCATCCATTCCCTCCCTCTCTCCTTCCTTCCCTCCTTCCCTCCCTCCCTGAGGGGACACTGTAGTCTTCTTGTTCCTGTGAAGTGGATCCATCCTGAATGATGTTCCTGGTGCATGGAGTACTCCACTGCAAAGTTATTTCATCCTGAGTGACCACCTACCTGTTTGCCTATACACACACAGGCCTGCCAGTGTCTGTGTCTCCACAACCATTGTGCACCCCAGCGGTGTTTGCTCTTGTGTCTGAGATACTGCTGACATCAGCAACCAATCACCTTTTGGGAAGTGCAAAAGACAAAAGAAAAAAAATGAAATGGATATTCCTGAACACTGAAGGGAGGAAGTCCTGCCTTGACATTCAACAAAATTGAGTTTTTAAGACTCCAGTGGGAAATAAGTGAGAAATGAGTATCCAGATGTTCCAAGCATCTCCAGAGGGCTTGTCTGATCGGGAACTCTTGGGAGCTAATGGGGGAGAATCCTATTAAACTTGTTAAAGTAAATATTGATTTAATGTCTTATGTTAAAAATTTTCAATTTTGGACAGCTTTCCAATGTTGTTTTTTTATTCCATGTCATTGTTGATGCTTCCACTGGTTGTTCAAGGTTGTTATAACAAATTCACTCATTGGTTGTTCCATTCACAGAAAGGAACACCAGTTTATAGTGGTGCTGTATTTGTCACAGAGCTCCCAAGAAGAATATCCAGCACCCAAGAGAAAGGCACTGTAAGTGCCAAAACCCTTCTGAACTCAGATGTGTTCAACTCGTGACTGGAGAGGCAAGGTGAGAACTGAGTTCTGGATATAGTCCTGGTAGCTGTGTTGCAGAGATCTGGCATCCTTGAGGTCTTAGGAAGCAGAAACATGGCTCAGATTACCCTGTGTTCTGGTGGCTTTTTCCCTGTAACTCCCAGGGACTTTCTATACTTCAGTTGTCTGAAGATAACAGGAAGAATAACGTATCCAAATCTTTGCTGCTTCAGGACTACCAATTGGCAACATCAGAAAGTTAGAAAATCTATCTAGTGTTTTAGACAAAGGATGAAACTGGAGGTAGGGCAGAAAGGAGATAGAGGATAAGGAGATAGAGGGAAGGGAAGAAAATGATGTGTTAGGGAGCCAAAGAAAGTAAGCAGAGGAAATGGGAGATGGAAAAGGAGAGAGGTGTTACAGAGAAGTTACACAGAGAGAAGGATGGGCACTGTCCATTAGTAAGTAATTAATTTACATGTTTTTTATGGAAATATTTCCCCTCTAATGGTTCTCCCAACACTCTAAGCTCACTGGTATTTGGATTTTAAGTGCCTTATCTCAGCACTGACCTGCTGTTGCCTCTCCTCCCATCCTGCTGCAGAGCTGGCAGCCTATATGTGCAGAGCAATGACCCTCAGTCCATCTTCCCTATGTTCAGCAGGGGCCTGGGACCCACACCTGTGCTCAGCACCCCTGCCCCTGGATGAGGTTTGGTGTTGCACGGCCCCATGCTTGCCACTGGAGGGGATGAGACACAGCTAATTAGTGATCAGGGGTGTTCACAGGCATCAGGGAGAGGGGAGAGAGAGCATGGGAGGTGGGTACCTCCATCACCGGACTGATGGAGAGAGGAAGGAGGAATTAGGGCTTGCCTGTCCTGGTCTAACTTTGTAATAGTACAGTGGCTGCATCTTGAAACCCCACACCCTGCACTGTCTCACCTGTGCAGCCCATGCCAGCTGCTGAGAGGCATTGCACTAGGAGCCCTGTGTCAGAGGGTACCACCTGCCACACAGTGAGTAGCTCCAAACCAGTTGGTGTGGGGAGAAACATGTTTCTTAGGATCTGAATCGACCTCTTCACTGTCTTGGGATTGGCTTCTGGTGCCCAGTGTCCTACTTGAATCAGGCATTCCTGTACATGGCCATTCTATACAGGCAGGCTGAGGAGCTTAGGTTGGGGTGTAGGCTGGAAGGCTTAAAAAGGAAACTAAAACAAGTTTAGGACCCAGGGAAGTAAGGCCTGTGCAAGGGCTGTGTCCAGAAGGGCTATGCAGCCAATCTTTGCTGTCATCTGGTTTCCCAGGACACAGAGATGACAAAGGAGGAGCTGACACCACATTTACTTTTCTAAGTTCTGTCCTATGTTCTTGTCTTTATTGCTCTGCCTTTGTGTGCAGCCTCTGCTGGCACTGGGATCCCCCTCGCTCCCTGCCCTGGGGGGAGAGAGGGCCATGTTTTCTTTAAACTTTCCGTCTCCTCCGTGACAGTTTCCATTAGTGGTTTGACACCCCTGTGCTTCTTCCATGAGGGCCTTGCCTTTACCCTGTCTTTAATCATGTTGTCATATGATAATAGGATCAAAAGGAAGAACACTGAGTCTTGCCCTTCTGGAGTGCTTTAGGCTCACCCTAATAAACAGCTTGTGCTTGGGATTGTGCTGCAGCTGGCCTGCCCTCAGCCCCATCCTTTCTGTGCCACACTCGTGCTGAACTTTAACCGTGGGGCTGTCTGGCCCCAGCAGCCGTCCCAGCCCAACATCCCCCTGCTGTAAAGGCAGTCTGTGCTACTGTGCTGTAAGCTGAGCAAAACCATCCCAGAGCAGACAGCACACTGGAAAACATCATGGATTTGACCTGAATTTCCATCTCTTAGCAGAACTTTGGAAAATGTTCAGTGTATGCACATGTGTGTATCTATATGCATGGGGAAGAGGGAGTTCACACTCATTGGCAGTTAGCACGGGACCTCTTGAAGCAGTGGGAGTTGTTACCTGTCTGCTTTTCTGCTGTGCAAGACATTTTGCAGTAGGAAGCTGGATTCCTCAGAAATCACACTCCTAAGCCTGTGCAGAGACTGCTGGAACTTCAGAAGTGAACTTTTCCCACCTCGGCAGTGGTGTGAGTGCATGAATGGAGGGACTGTTTGATGTGTTGCTTCTACTTACATTACAGTGGCCTTGAGAGAGCTCAGTGAAGTGCAGGAGTCTTGCCCTCACTGAAGTGTTTTCTGCACACAGACAAAGATGGGACCTACCTAAAAGACCTTGCAGTCCATTTGAAAAAACAGTTGGTTCTCAAACTATTGCATTAAAACTGAAGAAATGTGATGTTTGTGATTCACTCCCATATGTAAAGGTCCAATTGTTTATTCAGAAATGCAGTCCGGTGCCTTGCTGACAGTAATGACCTCTCTTCTCAGACCTTGGAAGAAATGGCCAGGTTTGATTTAAAAACATCCAATGAAGCAAATCCACCTCAGTTAGCACTGTTTACAGTTGCTCCACAATATCATATTGAAGCTACTGGATCCAAGGTTAGGTCGAAGTGGTCATGATTGTCACTCTAGCTTTTCCTATTGCAGGTATCTGTAACTGCTAATAAAACAGTGACATCCATTGTCATACCCCTTCTTCCTAAATGACTAGTTTGTATGGTTAAATAACTCCTTAATCTTCCACATTAAAACATGTTTCCCAAATTCCTAACTACTAGGATTTTTGTGAAGTCCTTCGGTTTATCTGTCCCTCTGAAATGAGGACATCAGAAGTGGAAAAAATGACAGATATGTAGCACTTTCACCCTCATACCCTTAGATATCTAAAAGCCACCTTTACTCCTCTTTCCTCAGTCCTGAAATGGGAACAGACATTCTGTTGGTCACAGAGCTCACTGTTCAAGTCTTCCATGGAATTATTTCTTCTCTGGTTCGAGAGCTTTTAAATGTTTTAAGTATTGTCTTTGTTTCTTCCCAATACCCTCAAATATGATAGACTTAGTCTGTGTACTTAATAAGTTTGGCCATTTCTAGCCTTCAATTTATATATTGCTAGTTTACATACACGCCTATCTGCTTTCACTTCCTTTCTGAAACATTGGGGTTTTTTAAGCAGTAGAGCCTTCTGTGTTTACTACAGTTTCTGTGGTTCCTGATTATTTTTAACAATTTTCTGTTTCAATTCTTTCTCCCAGTGAGCTGCGCTCATAACCATTGAGATGTTGAGCAATGTTGAGGAATGTTCCCTTTAAAGTATCAAGTATCGATATTCTTTTTTTTTTGTACTTCATGTTGTTTTCATAAAACAAGGGCAAGTAAATCACTGTTGCTTTTGTCTAAACAATCTTTCCAGTTCCCAGTTCTCCTCTGTCTATCAAGAGGAGCTCCAGAAACAAATTTCCCAGTGTTAAATTAGTTATTATTTGAGTCAGAAAATTTCCCCTTAAAAATGCAAAGCTTGTTTGAGAATCGCTGTCCAGAGAACTTTGTTCTGTTGCATTCAGATTGTCCTGTATGTTCACAAGTTACAGACAGGTACTTACAAACCTGATTTTCCCATCACCTGTTTAAACTGATGATCTATCAAGAGCCACCAAAGAGCTCCACTCATGCTTTATCTAATTTAAGACTATTGGCTTATTGGCAAATCAAATTACATATTGTTGAATACAGGATTCTTCTTTTCCCATTTTCTTTTTGCCTATTTGAGCCTTTCTAAAGAAGTTATAATACTTGACATAAATATTTTTAATATTACTCTTCCCATTTATTTTCAATGCTACCAACTCTTTTTATGCCTAGAAATAATCAATTTAAATTTGCCTTCTTTTTACAACCCCTGCTGTTAAATTGTGGACAGTCTGCAAAGCACCCATGTACTCTTAAAGTGTGTGTTTTCACAAGGTTGTAATTCCAGTTCTGCATCCTCAGGAGACACTTGGATAGGGGCCAGCATGTGAGAATTTACCCACATGAAACCTCCCAGCCTTTGGAGGTTCATCCATCACAGCACTTACTATGAGTGACAAAGCAGTGATGTCCTATGCTCACTTCAGAACCAGAAATCTATAAACTGATTTTCAGGCTGCTGTCATGTGATGAGTGAGCCTTTAGTGGCACACAGGGCTTTTGCTCAGCCTGCCTTTATGTGTGTAGGCTTTCCGTGGTCCCTCAGATAACATCAAGATGCCTTTCAGTCCTGAAGACAGGGTCATTTAGAATCAGCCAGATAATAGAAATAATGTCTGGTGTGAGCCAGAGTGATTAGGGTTGGCAGCAGCTCACTGGTAAAGAAAGTAAAAGAATACTACAGATAGTCTTAGCTGAAATAAAATCAAGGGGATTAGAGTTAACAGAAAACCTTGTTTTGGTTTGAGACTATGTTATCTGCTAGGAACATTCATTATCAACATGTTCTAAAATAAATAAATGTCTTTTCACTAACAAGACATTGGGTAGAGATAAAGCATGTGTGGCACTCTATCAAATACACAGGCAAATAGTCGAGTTCCCTGGTCCATTTTTTTCTGCTCTTTGTTTGCTCCTTTCATTGCCTGGAAAGCCTGTTTCTCCAGGGACACATCTGCACTTGCAGTCACTTCAATAAGGAAGATCATGGTGTCACTATCTTTCCTCTTCCTTTTTTCCTCCCTGTGTTGCTTCATCATTATTATTACTATTATTATTACATGTAAAAGGAGACATCCTCCTAAATCAGTGGCTAGCTTGGGAAGAGCTGGAACAGAAGGAATATCACTCAAAGTCCCCTGAGCCCCTGTGAGCTGCAGTCTGGCTGTCAGCATTGTGGCAGATTTATGAGGATGGCCATGACCGGTTTGAAAGGGCAGAGGGGGGAGAAGAAGAGATCCCAACCCATTAGTAATTCCCTGCAGGAAAGTGACAGAGCTGATGACATGCATGGAGGACACATTGCAGGAGATGAGCTGGGGGAGACATTCCCATGCAAGAGTGATTTCAGGCCACTTTTGGCTCCAAGATTGGTTTCCTCTAATGATCTATTTCTAGGCCTCCCATCCTTTAGCTTGTAGACTATTTTGTCACTACTGGTGCCAGATCTTCCAACAGAAGAAAAGAATCCCGTGGAGATCAGTAAGTTTTTTGAACATGAGGGCTGCAGGTCACGGATGAACGAAGAGCAGAGCCCAGAACTGGAAAGATTGCCCAGAACTTGCAGCAGGACCAGGGGTATCACAGTGGATCACTGAATCACCCTGTGATGCCATAAATGTTACCTTTGCCACATCAGGCAGCCCAGCCTCAGAAAAATAGTGCAAAAAGAAGGGTAAGTGAACTGGGATATATAAAACAAATGCCAGCCTTTCCAAGGTGGCAAAATTATTTACTTGGTTGGGGTTTTTAAATTTTTTGTTCTGAAGAATCCTGCATAGAACCAGAAGTAAAGAGGATAATGTTCACAGGCTAGTTTAGTTTCTGATTTGTTTGGTATTTATTAAGACAATAAAGAGGCCCTTTCCTTTCCTTTCCTTTCCTTTCCTTTCCTTTCCTTTCCTTTCCTTTCCTTTCCTTTCCTTTCCTTTCCTTTCCTTTCCTTTCCTTTCCTTTCCNTCCCCTTCCCCTTCCCCTTCCCAGACCACACTTCTCACTGGCTATGGTGATGTGATGAGGTGAGGTCCCTCTTGCTGCTGTTCAAACACAGAGCCAAAAGGAGGTGTCCTTTTGCAGAACTAGTTTGAATAAACGAAACAGAGCTCCTCCTGAGCTGGAGCAGTGGGAGAGAGAAGTGCCATGAATATTAAGAATGCTGGTCTGTCCTAGAGTGTCCCAAGGGAATATGAGCACCTACATAACCTGGGTACCTCTGGGCTGCATAGACTCAGCCCACTAAGCTCTGCTTTAGTGCAGCTCAGAGAGTTTGGTCCTTTTAATATATCTTATACATCATTATTTTGTTTCAATGTTCAAAGTTCTGGAGGGTCTGCCTTATGGCTGCAACAGGAAGAGCAAAAAAGGACTTTGGGGCCAAAACCTGTGGCCATTTTCACCAGGGGAAGTCGGTGTTATTCAGTTTGTTTTAGAGGAATTGCCTGGGGTTTGCACTTAGTATTTGTAATTTGAGCAGACCCTCTGTGATCAAGAGAGGACGAGTTATTACAATGATCTGCTCCAGTACAGCTGTCATTAGCACTCTTCTGACTCCAAAGCAGAATGCAGGGCCACGTACAAGCAGGACACTGTTGGGCTCACAGGTCCTGCTCATCATGATTTGGCTGTGATTTCTTCTGTATAATACAGTGGCAGAAGGCCTGGATGAGTTGCACTAGTGGATGTTGTAATGCCAGATGCTGTGCCTGAGGGCATCATGGATCCTCCCCTGCTCACTTTAAAACAGCTGCCAGGACACTGCAGCCACTCCATGGGGATGTACCAGGCATTTATTGCAAATGTGGACAGTGAAAGGAAGAGGGAGGTTGGACAAAAGGATGGCAGGGAGTAGAGAGGAAGCCTTGAAGTCTACTGAGAAGTAATGTGGTGTGGTTAAAATGATGAAGCTCTCACTGGAGCTGCTACTAAGCCCACCACTGTATGTCTTCTGTCCTTTTCTCCTGTTCATTTAGTTTATACATTTTCCAGGCTGAGACAAGCAACCTTGTGGGCTCTGGGTAAGGGTGGGTGTGTGGAGCCTGCCTGTGGTGCTAGTGGGACAAGGTTCTCCTCTGCACCGAAGGCTGGCAGAAAACTTAAAAAAAAAAAAGTACCAAGCATTTTTCTCTTCAATTAATGAAAAATGGCATCCTATTACTCCTGCTGTCCTGCATACCTCCTGGCTGGAAAAAGAGCTGATTCCTGTGAAGCTGAAGAGTCTTGGTGTGACTGAGATGCAGTTGCCAGGCTGTGAGGTCTAAGAAGAGCTCCATGCTTTTTTTAAGCCTGCAGGCAGTTCTGTTGACTGACGCTGCCCGAATGCTTTCCAGGAATGCTGACATATTCTCATGTTATCACTTTTCATGCAAACTTTTCCCCAAGAGCCTGCTTCTCATTGCTCAGCAACGCATCAGGGGAAAAGGAAAGAGAGGAGAGCTGTCAAGGCACATCAGTCATTGTTGTGTTTGTACTGGAAGGTATATGCATAATGAAGGATAATATTTTCTGGCTGCAGAAGGTTGTGATATCCCAGTGTGCAATGCCTGTGAGTGTATCTGGTATGGATGTGACAAGAGAGGATTTGTCTTGGGATACAGAGCCTTTTTGCATCTGGTCCCTTGTGCAAATCAGGACAAGTTTGGCAGGGATTGAAAGTCCATATCATCTGGTGACCCAAATGAATAGTTCCAGATGGACTGGGGCCCTCATCACAGTTGGTGCCCTTATTGACTGGGGGGCCAAAGCTGAATGAAAGGAGAGATTCATCATGGAGTAGGTCTGTGTACCTTTGCTCATGCCCTTTGGATGAAGAACTTTAATTCCTCAGCTTTATTGATGTGTCACACTGCACAAACAATGGGCACTCCAATGTTGAAGAGAAAGGCAAGAATATTTATGTGAGACTGAACCCACTCCAGTGCCAGGACTCTTCCCACTTTGGCAGTCCTTGCCCAACCCTGCTTCTTTGCAGGCTAATGAAGGGCTGTGTCACCATCTTTTCTCATAGGTAACAGGCACAGCTCTTCCCCATGTACCTCAACTGCAAGGAATGACCATGCAGTCCTCCACTGCCTGTTGAGGAAGGCAGAGACTATGCCTGGGGGTCCTGGACACTGTTTTTTACCTTGAGTCAAGGTTTAGAAGAAAAACATTTTCCCTTTTGAGAGACTTATTGAGATATCTGAACTGGAAGTAAAACTTTAAAACATCTGTCAGCATATCCAGAATTTTCCTCACAAGACAGAATGCAGCAGCCCTCCCCAACAGCCTGGCATGCCTGAACAGGGGATGCTTTTTTCCCCTCTGTCTTCCTCTATCTCTTTGTTAACAGGTAAAAACCTGTCCTAAGGGCTGGGCCCTTGTTGAAAAACACAGCTCAATTTAGAAAGCAAGCTTTGAGGAAACCCCAGCCTTTGGCAATCCCTAATGAATGTCCTAAAGGTCTGACCTTTTCCTCTGGGATTCTCCTTCCCCTTTCCTGACCTAAGTAGGCAAGCAGTGCTGGGAGAAAAAATAGAGTGGAAAGCTTCTGAAGTCAGACATCCCAAGCACCACAAAGTACCCTTGCAAGACCTTGTTATAATCATTGCTTGCTTGCCCCATATGTCTGGCCATCCAAAAGGTTTAAGGAGTAACTGATCTGATAGCCTGTATGTGCCATTGATTTGTTAAGCTGAAGGTTTTTTTTTTTTTCTTAAATCCTATTAACAATAGCATTTGCAGAAGGAATGCAGATTACCCAGGTCTAATTGTATATCATTTGCATGAAGAATGAATTAAAAAGCAGCTTTGCAACACATTGACTCGGGATGTTATTGAGCCATTGAAGTCTCACGGCTGTGAGGGTTGGAGCTATTTAATTAGTGGGGGTGGGGTGTGTGGCTGGAGAGAAAATAGCGGAAAAGCGGTGTTTTAATCAATGGAGCAGAGAAATCACAACTGTTAGAAGATGCAAGATTACTCCTTTCAGGCAAATAACCCAACCAAATAACTCAAGGTCCAACTCGATGAGAACTTTGCTGAATGAAAACCTGGTATTTGAATTGAAGGGAGACAGTCACTTAGGAGAGTTCAATGCTGGTGCTTTCCCAGGGCCAGATCTGTGGAGCTCTGCTCAGGGACTACCTTCAGCTAGGGGCACCAGTTGTTTTATTTTGTATTTTTTCTTTCGGTTCATGCAGCCCAGACTGTGCCCTGAAAGTTAGACAGGATGCTCCTGATATCTCCTATGGGTCTCTGACTGATCCCACAGCCAGGGGTGTGGGTGTGGGGCTGCCTGCCTCACCCTGCCACAGGGTCTGCAGGGCAGGAGCATTGTGGCTCACTGTCAGGCTTGCGTGGTTGCTCCCAGCTGCAGCAGGGCAAAAATGATGACAGAAGCGCTTAAGCAAATGGGATGGGATCTCATAATTCTGTTCTTACCTGGCTCAAAGGCTGGCAAGGTGACTAAGGCATTTATTTTTCCTCTGTGAACTGTTAAGTCTCAGCTACTGAAGGGCTTTGTGTGTTGCTTTCAGGCAGGGCTTGAATCTGGAACATTTTTGTCACCTAAATATCTCTGCTTTTCACCTGACCATCAGGCTGCTGCACAGGGGGATATCTAAGGTCAGGTAACAGTAATGCTGCTGGTATCTTCAGGTCCACTTTCTCTTCCTTCAACAGATAACCATAGACACTACCCAAAACCTTTGTGATGTTCGATTTCTGTCACTGTCATGTGCTGGGTAACAAGTGCCTCATCTCAGTACTATATTTCCCAAGGAAATATAAGTTAATGCAAGTAAGAATAAAAACTGCACACATTTGAGGCAGAGTGTAGGATTTTTAAATGCCACAAGATCTTAGGGACAGAGATAGTAACTGAATTCCAATCATTGGGGAAAACAGGCCATTAAAAATGATGGGTCATTCCCATGGCATATGCTTAAGATACACGTTAAATTAATTGCATATCCACATTCTAAGTTTCTTGGATACCAACATTTCTCTGCTTTTGGAGAGTCAGGTTTTTTTTTTTTAAATTTTGAAAGGCAGCCCTCATCTAAAACCTATTGGATGCCAAACAGTCTTCTGGCATTTAACGAGAAGAGGGCAACTTGCTGGCAGACACTAAGGTATGTTAGGCCAAGCTCTTGAACATGGTATACTGAAAATGAAGCTGACACATGACAGCTGGACCACACAACATGCATGTTTGTCACAATTCCATGAAAGTGACACTTGTGCAAATAAAACTGGCAACTATTGTAGATGAACTACTTATTTATTCACTGCAATATTAACTGCATAAGTTTCAACTACACCATCATCAGTCTATCTGAAATTCAGCTACCATATCAAACACAGTATTTAAGGCAAAAGGAGAGTGGCACAAAATGGGAATTTCCTAGAAAAAACCCAAACTTCTAGGCCTACAAATATGGACCATGAAGAAAACCATTTTGGCAATTACAAACTCATGATGAATCACATTAGTACAGAAACTTATCATCAAGAAACAGTTCCTCTCTGCTTCAGACCATGACGTACAAACCAGACACGTGTTTTTTTTTCACCTCAATGTCAGCAGAGAGAAACTGAGTGAATGTGGCTGATTTGTAGCATGTCCTTTACTGCTGACAAGGATGGATGTGCAAGCACTTTATAGTATTTCATGTAGCCCTAAAGACTGAGGTCAAGCTTAGATGGAAGGACAGTATCTTTCCTTTATGAGTCAGGCAGGTCTTTTAAATTGTTGAACATATTTTGACAGCACATGATAGTGGCTGATTCTCATCCCTACCTTTGTTCATAGCTTGCATCTAGCAGACTCACCCTGATACAGCCACCAGTCGGTGTCTATCACTCTTGAAAAGGAGCTTTTAGGTTTGCTGTTGTGGAGTCAGGGAGCTGAGGGGAAGCAGGACTGAGAGGACCCTGAGAAGTTTTGGAGTCCTCCTTCCTGCTCTGGGTACAGTCCAAAGGAAAGTTGGTCTTGGCAGGTGGTGATCTCTTATTGTTTGGAAAAGATGCCAATGCAGAAGGTTGAAAGTCCAAGTAGCCTTGTATAGGCTTATCATTAAAGTGTTTTCCTAAATCTGAGCCTAGGTTGCAAACTGAGCCAGTTTCTTCTTGTGCTGCCTCACGGCAGCAGGAGAACAACATACCACTGTCTGCTGTGAACAACCTTCTGCATACCAGAAGATGGAGATTTGGACAAAACAGACTCAATTCTTTTGATACCTGATAAGTTGTGTTTACCAAATTTATACCTTCCTACCTTGCTGTTCCTCTGGATTCCTTCCACTTTGCCTCCACCTTCAGCAAAGTGTCGTTCCTCCATCTGTGGCCTGCACTGTGCTGGTGGCAGGTGACAATGATCATACACTGCCTCATAGGCACCAGACCCATCCTTGAGGTACCACCCTCCCCTCAGCTCATGCTCAGCTTGTGGCTGGCTGCCCCCAGCCCCCTGCCCCAGCACTGCTGCTGGACACATGGAGACTCCCCTTCCCCCCTCAGGATGGCACTTGGCTTTGACCTTAGTGACAGTCAGCTGATGGAGCCCACTCTGCTTGTCTCTTTTCTTTTCTCTTTTTTCTTTTCTTTTCTTTTCTTTTCTTTTCTTTTCTTTTCTTTTCTTTTCTTTTCTTTTCTTTTCTTTTCT
>VWZS01003937.1:3331232-3493849 GCA_013397075.1 Rhabdornis inornatus | reverse complement strand
TTCCCTTTCCCTTTCCCTTTCCCTTTCCCTTTCCCTTTCCCTTTCCCTTTCCCTCTTTTTTTAATTCAATTTTTAATCCTGCAACACATTGAAGACCCTCCCAAATCTGTGGTTATTGAAAATTTTAAAGTGTGTTCCATACCTCATATCTCAGTCTCTGAAGGAATTGATGGGATTCCAGAGCAGCCCCTTGAATAGTAATTCTCTTTTCTCCCTTGGTGTTCCCTTCTAATTTGACAAAGGACTGCTAATAATATTTTTTCTGAGCAATGAAGAACCAAGGGAAGTCAGGCACTTGATTCTGGAGAGAAGCAGTCTTTTCCAGCTGCTCACAATAATGCAAGTATAAACAGCTGGGCAAGCAGGACAGGCAGACATTTATGATAAATACCTGCCTCTCTCCCACTGCAAACATCATGGGGCATCCCTCTGATGTGTGCACACAGTCCCAAGTAAAGGATTCGTTTTCTCTCTTGTGGTAAACTGAACATGAAATATTACACATAAATATTAGAGATGTACCCTGATCTTTAAAAAATGAGTAAAATCCTTTGATGTTACAAACATTAATTAGAGGTTAATGCATAAATTATGTGATATTTGAAGAACCCCAGATTTAATTCAGCAATAAATGGTGGGGATTTTTTTGGCACCAGTCAGTACTTTGCTTCTCTAACAAAGATATTTGAATGCTGATTTGTCTAAAATCTGAAGCAAGCTCCAGCTATGCAGTTACTAAGATCACCTTCATAGAATATTATTCTATGTCCTCCACATTAAATTTAACCACTAACACAGACATGCACACAGCTCCATGTATATACAAACTTCATATTTTCTCCTGGGATAATCTGCCAAGAATTCTGTGGAATCTGTTACATCCTCTTTAATATTTGTAGTTGTTTTTGAATCATTTTTGTGTTTGTTTGCTTATATCCTGCCTTGTAAAAAAACATCCGTTATTTCTTAAATTTAGCCTTCCCTGTTATAGAGGTGTATATTTTGCTAACAGGCTGTGACTACCCTATCCTTCCTGCTAGCAAAATATGCACCTCTCTGTGATGTGAGGCAAACAGAAGAGCTTCTAAATTGAGACCTGGGCATATGAAAAGGGATAAACTAAGGAATTCTCAATGGAGTTTTCTTGCAAAAGAATATTGAAAATGCATCTCACCTTCAAAGTTGTAAGAAATTATTTTCGATGTTAGTTACTATTAAGAAATGCTCTTTCCACTTGGGCATGACACAAATAGAGAAACAAGGCTGAAAAGTGCAGTTAATTAAAGGCAAAGCAAAATGTTGAGAAATGGTTCAGGCAAGCCTAGGAGACTCCTGGGCAGTCTTAATGCTTGAGTCATGCTTTGTACACACCAATTAAGTCTGCACAGCTATAACAAAAAAATTCCATACACCTATGTAATTTTTCATTTAGAGTTTATAACAGAGATAACAACCTTGGTACAGAATATTTTCTGGGTATTAATGACAAAGTGGGGTTAATGGTCCTTGACTGCACCTTGAGCAATCCACACCTCTCGAATGGTTATTAATCCCCAAGGGCAAGACTGTGCCTCCATAGTGAATTTTAGATATTACTTTAATCAATACAGGTTTATGCACTCATAAATTCTGCTATTATGAAGCAAATAATTTCAGATATTAAGTAGTAATGTTCTAATATATATTATGTGTTCGCCTAAAGGTCCAGTGGTCTCCAATACATTTGATTTTCATTTTTCAAAAACACTTTTCCTCTCTCATGTATGCAGAAGAGATGGTGCCATGAAACCTTGTGTGCAGGCCACAAACACAGCTACAGATCTGTCTTCCCTTTTCTTTCCTGCTGTACCCATTTGCTGCAGTGTGTTCAATATGATATGTACAACCTTGTCTTTGTGAAATATGTAATTCTTGGGTTCTGATAGAGTGCATTTCTGAAGGAGAGTTGCAGGTGACGTGTTTTTTATGTAATGTCTTCTGCTTATCACCTCATCAATTTTTTAATGGGACAAGGACTGCCTTAAGATTTTAAGCTATCAGTGGACATTAAAATATGTTTTTGCTTTTTCTGACATAGGGAAAAATGAAGACTACGGTTTGCTTTCTTTTCTGAAAAAATACAACAAAATCTTTTCAGGTTCTGAACAGTCATCATTGGAAGCAGAGCAGAGGGAATGAGACCAGACACAGGATTTGAGATTCTGTTTTATTGCATGCATGATACTTGTGATAGGAAGCCAAGGGTCACTAGACTAGGAGCTGACCTTGGCAAAACACTTCAGCTCTCATTCCCTTACCTGTGTGTGCTTTGGTTCATTCCAAGCTTGTAAGCATCCTTTGCTCTGGAAAGGTTGTGCTGGATCACTCAGGGGCATCTAGGCACCTGGAGTTCTCCCTTCAAAATTGCAGAGTCACAAAAGTAATTGGTGCCATGGAGGAGTCCAGAGCTGTGCTTGTCTGAGATAGCTCAACTTCCTAAAACCTGTAAGGGTCCCCAGTACAGGCTCCCTTTGCACAAGAATAGGCTATCACATGGCAAGGATTTGAGATGTGTGCAAGCTGTAAATATTCACTCACAGCACAAATCCTGGGCAGCAATTTCTCCTCTGCCCAACTGGTTCTAGTGGACCAAATTCTCACCTAATTCCAGTCATCAGCTAACATTTTCATGAATGAAAATTTTGTTCACAGCCTCTGATCTTTATATTATGCAATTTTATGACTTCTTAATTCCAGCAAAACATGTCTCACTGCTCCAAACTGCTTGTTGTGATAGCATAAACAGGTTATGACAAAAAGCATTTTGTCATTCATCTCAGAAAAAAGTATGGGTAGAATATTGATCAGTAATATACAGCAGTCTTTGTATTGCCTTTGTATTTGTGCAACAATAAATACTCGAGATTTGTTGATAAATACCTTCATTTTCCAGACTTAATTACCATCATTCAATTAATCAGATTTTCTAGTTAGCACATTACATGGAGAAGCAGCCCCTGCATTCAGACACACAAATGACTGAAAATAACTTCCTGCTTTGAGATCCATGTGTCAGCATCTGTCAAATTGTCAACTAATTTTAAATTTTAATTAGTTGAAATTTTTTTTAAGCTCTTAATGCTTTCATTCCAGACAGAACTCCAGCCCTGAGCTGCAGGATTCCCTCTGTACCCTGTTTGCTCCAGTACTACCCAGCCTGGTGCAACTGTAACACGATCTGACCTGTATTTCTCAGGAAATGGTTAAATGTGGATGGGATCACCCATGAAAATAGGAGATGGAAATTTTCTGAACAGGAAAGGACAATCAGGGGAACATGCTGGCAGCACAATGAGGAGATTTCTAATAGGAGAGTGTCTGTCGAATCTACCTGGGCTTTAGCACTGGACTGGCTAAGCCACTGAGCATCTCCCACTGCCAGGACAGCTGCCCTGAAGTTGTGCTGACCCCTGAGTGGCTCAAGGGGCTGGGGACAGCACAAAGTCCCCGTGGCCTGCTGGTTAGAGAGCAAGAGCAGATGGACATCAGCACAGCCAGCATGGCATCTCTGGGGAAAAATGTCTTCAAAATGCTGTGCTGAAGGTGTGAAATGTGCACCCATCCACTGGCAGATTTTCAAGGGAAGCTATGTGTCATTGCCATAGCGTTCAGACATAACATCTTGTAAAGTTAAAATCTTAATCCTGGTTTTACTCCGGCAAAGGGTCTCTAACACGCATTTTGTGTGTTAGCAAGCTCCCTCCCTATTACTGTGATTGAGTTTTAATAGCACTGGCTTTCATGATGATAGGGAGAGGGAAGTGACAACAGTGACCTTGAGGTAACAATAACCTTGCAAGCACATAATGCCATTTATCACTGCATAGCTCCTTTCATTAGGAGTTCTGAAGCTGTCTCACAAAGATAGGCTTTTGCAGCACTGACACAGCCAAGCCCTAATCCCTTACTGGGACACTGTGATCATATCACAATGCAAATCATTACCACCATACACTCCCCATATTGGAACAGTTTGATGTCTTTTGCTGAGGAAATAATCTAATTAATATTTTTCATAGTTTTCATATTTAATCCCTGCTATTATTTTTTGCTGATATCTACCCATCTGTTTTTCTAAGCATTCACATTTTCTCTTTCATTATGTGTATAAACACACCCCTTTCTAAAGAAATGAGATGCATTGCTTTGTTTTTAATATCAAATTATTTTCTGCAGAAAAGATAGGCAAAAGAAAATTCTCATTTGGTATACAAATAAATAAATGTAGTTGTTAAATTCTGCCTTCAGGTGGTTTACAAATGAAATCTGCTACTGGTCAATGCCTATGCAACCCTGTGAACTACAGTGCAATGTACCATGGAAAGATTTGCCACATCCAGATTTGTAACAATTCAGCTTACAGTGGGAAAGAAATAATTTAATAAATTTATTTTCCAAACCCTATTGAGTGCTTGCTAAGACTGCCTTCTCGCAAAACGGTGACCTTTGTAAAAGCTAACCTATATTTTATCTCCCCTTATTTTATGGATACTGGATTCCCATTAATTTATTTATTCAGCCCCATCACGCAGATTGCTCACCTGCATCCATCTCTGTGGCAGCAGCAACCTTGACAGTCCTGACTGTCAGAGGCCAAGGACTCCCTCGGATTAAATATGTGAGTCCCTGTGGTGAACCCAAGATGAATGCACCCTGTGTGCTGCATACAGCCCCTGCAGACGCCAAGCACTGGCAGAGGCAGCAGAGGGGGCTCAGGTGTGCTTAGGGTGCTCTCAGTGCTCACTGGGATGTGGTTCAAGGAGAGCATGTGGTTCAGTGTGTCCATGAGTGAGGCATCTGACTGCCACAGTGGCTGCCCTTGGTTTATTCCGGCTTCATCCTGATGAGCATCCAAGTAGCAGGAAGGGGGCTGGGAGTGGGGATTAAAAAGCATTTTATCTTTTTTTTTTTTCCTAACTGAATCGAGGATGTTGAACTGTGTTAATGAAGAGCAGGTGAGCAAGTGGGTATGTGGCAAATATGCTCCAATATAGCTCTTCCAATTATCACTTTTAATTTACAATTCCTGGCAGCATTTATTTATTCTCGCTCAAGAGTTCCTGCTAACACCTTGCCAATACAGAAAGCCTCCTTTTCAGAAAGGCAAACCTTTTCAGAAGTGACTGAAAGAGTTCTAATGGAGACTAGGTGCCCTGATACCTTTGCCAGCTTTGCCACCCAGCCTGGACATGTCCCTGGATGCTACTGGGTGCCCCTGAGTGTTCCTGGGTGTCTGCCAAGGCACTCAATCCATGCTGCAGGGAGTGCAGACTGGTGCAGTCACAGTGCAACCTGCCCTCACAGGGCAGTGGCCACCTCACAAACATTCAGATGTTGCTGAAATGCTCCTCTAAAGTCTCCTGTCTGTCTGACTCATCCTGGCTTTCTAGGATGCAGGTGATGCCCAAACCCTCCCAGGGCAGTGAGGGAGCTGCAGGGTGCAAGGGGAGTTGTGGACTCTCCCCACCTCTGCCTATCAGCTACACAGTGACTCAGCTCCATGAATGAAGGTATGTTCCAGTTGTGGGAGTCTCCTGGCTCTTCCCAGGGCTCTCCTCCATCCTGGCATGGCATGAGCACTGGCAAGCCCTGGCTTGTACACCAGCATGGTCCTGGCAGCCCAGAAGGTGGTCTGGGCTGATCTGCAGGTGCCAGGTGTGCAGTGCTACCAGAGACCAGCCGTCCCTGCCCAGCCCTCAGTCCCCACCAAGCTGCTGTCCTGTCTGTAATTACAATGTTACTGCTGGGCACGCTCACAACAAGACAGAGTTTAATAGCTCCCGTCATTTGTCTTTCACAGCAAGCTGCACATCCGAAACAGGGTGATTAGGGAAGGGCTGATGGCTGGGAAGGGTCGCCTTGTTTCAGAGAGCACCCACATAAAAGGCAGCTTTTACAATTTTGAGTACAGTAACATTTGCATGGCCATGCTTAATCTGACAGCTATTTATTGCTCTGGGTTAGATAAAAACCTCCATGTAGAAAGGAATCGAGGCCTGAACTCAGTATGTGCCAAGATCCACAGATGGCTCTTTTCTCTGGCATGAGGGCTTGAGAAATGCAAGACAGACCTTCAGCATTCACAGGATTGCAGAACCTGTACCCGCTCCATACCTGCTCCGTATCTGCTCCCGGTGTCTGGCTCCTGCACCCTCACCCCAATGCAAAAATGGGATGGCAAACCAAAATGATGGCACAGGGGAGACCAGGAGTTCCCCAGTCCACAACATCAGGATCAGCTTGGGAGTCTTTGAAGAGAGTTGGGATGTGGATACAAGCAGCAAATCACAGAGCTGGGGAGTGACCTATAGCAGAACATCTGTGTCTTCACCCCGATAATGCAACCCCCCCAAATGCATTCTCAGAATGGGGATTGTATAACCTAGAGCTGGAGGTGAGAGATTTCAGATGGCAAGAAAATAGCCATAGAGGCAGTTGTGCTGGGAGGTGGGGTCTGTAGCTATTTCTGAACTTGAATTCAATAAATCTGCATCAGTTTTTCAGAGAAGAATATAGCTTTTAGGGAAGAAAATTTCCTGTGATCTTTTTTAAAAGGAGACATTTGAGTTTTCAGTTGGAAACAATGCTTTCCTTTAAAGAGTTTCCATAACATTCAATAGGCTATCCACATTGCCCATAGCCTAAAGACAGCTTTGTCTATTTTCTTTAATTGTCTCAGAAAATGGAAACTTTTAATTTTTGTACAGCACAAAATAATTATTTTTGAGCTAGCAAACTGGTGTCCCAATTACTTACATGGCTGTTAAAGCCCAGCTGGGGCTTAGGTATAGTTTTGAAAAATGAGTGCTGGTCCTCACAGGGTTGCAGGAAAAAAGATTAATCCTCCTGCTAGAGGGAAAAGGAGGACAGTACAACCTAAAATTGGCAGGAGACTTTAAAATACTCAAAGGATGTCCTGTATCTAATTTCCTATACATGCTTCTCATTTACATGGGGGTATATCAAAACCCCATATCTGAAGGAATAAGCAGAGGCACTTTCATTTGGAGATCAGCAGTGGAGAGGGCTTCAGTGTTTCTTGACCAGAAACTGCCATTTCTTGGATTGAGGCACGTCCAGGTCAAGAGCTGCTTACACTTTCCCTGGAGATGGTGGCCATGGCCCTCACTTGAGCCGACCAACCTGTCTCCAAGTCTGCTGCTCTTCTACATGTATGGGAGAGGGGGCAAGGGAGCTGAAATTTCTGCATCTGGATAGTCAGATTGGTCAGATTAACCTTATTAGCAAGATACAGTGTCTTGATGAATCCCCAAACCCCAAAATTTCTGTTCCAAAGAGGCTAGGAATTTAAATTTCTCTAGGAAACCAAATCACGAACAAGAGGACCTAAAGCTGCAAAAGAGGTAACAAATGTGAAAGACACAACAATGTGAAAGGTAATGCCAGCAGGTGGAATTAGCCATGAACATCTGGCTTTCCTCCTCTTCTACAGGTGATTGTACACACACAGTAACATTCAGCAAGCCCAAATGCTGATGTTAATTGACACACCAGATGTTCCTGGTGGGCCATGAATACTCTTTTCAGCTCTTACTGCCAATGAAGTTCTCCTTGTGCAGCATCCCACCATTCCCAGGTACCATTTCCAGGCAATGGTACCTGATGGATACATTGAGGGGTTTCATGGCTTTTTATCCGTAAGGACAGAGTTCTCCCACTCTGGCATCCCATGCCCAAAGTGTAGTCCACCAACACGTGTGTTCATTCACTTTGGGGATCTCACTTTGCATTCTTTACAAATTAACCTCGTATTTAAACACAGACAGTCAGCTTACCACGTGAACAACCACACTTTGAATAAAATGTAGTTATTCTGAGAATATCTGACATCAGGTAAACGTAGTTAGTTTTGTCCAGTTTTGTGTGCAAAACAGCCAGCTTTGCATGATGTTTGCAAAACCAACATTAGCAAGTCCATGTTTGTCCCAAAGCTTCTGGAGCCTTTGGATGGCACAATATTTTGAGACAAGAAGTTATGCAAGTGCATAGGATAGGAACTGCCAAGAGGGAATGAGGGTCTCCAGGCTGTATTTCCACAACACGATTTCTTATTCCTAACAATAACATAAGCCTCCCTGATTCAGCATGTTTCTGCTCAAACACATGGTTTGCTTCTCTTGTTAGATGGGCAAACCACACACAGGGTCATCTCAAAGCCACAGGAGAATAATGTTGTTTTTCTGGATTACTTTTAGTGATATTGAGTGTTGCCTGAGCACTAAATGTGCAGGGCAGGACAAATATATAACCACATATTGCAACATGTAGCTATACTATAGACTTGACGTTGTTTAATTAAAAAAAAAAAAAATCTGTCAAACTCCATTTAGTCCAAAATGAAGGAAAGAAAGAAAAATTGTTCACTCTATTGTATTTTCAAAGCATTTGCCCTTTCAATGAATGTCATGAGCAGGGAATGTTTCCAGCGATCAATACTTGGATGGGAGAAGCTTTCCAGCACTGCTGAGTGGCTTTCACAGCAGCTGTGATCAAGATGGAGGGTTTGTTGTTTTGTTTTTTAATTTTATTTCCTTGGTCTGTAATATTCGTTGATGTAAATATTAATACAGACCTGATGTTCATCTTGTCTTTGCAATATTTTGCACAGAAAGAGTTTTTCTCCCAATAAAATGAGCAATGCCTGAGAGTGCAGGAGAGGATGTGCTGCCTGTTAACTGGTTTCCCTAAGATCAACAAAGGAGAGAAGGACAAGAAAGAGTTCACCTGGGAATGGTTCACAGCTCCCTCCTGTCAAAAGAAGAGTTTAGCAACAAAAAAAGGGAAAAGGGGCTCAGGTGGAAGATGAATGGAGGGTGCCTGCCACATTCCTGGGAAGACAGGTTCCTGCTGCTGCTCTCCAGGGATGATTCCAGCTCTGGGAGTATTCTCAGGTGGCTGAAGCAGCAGTGGGATCAGCTCAGGCCCAGCCTGTGAGCTCTCCCATGACCTGGCCACTCCACGCAAGGCCAGGCATCCCTTGGCAGTGGCTGGGAATAGAATTCCTGCTGTGCTGTGCACTTGGGCTGCCCTGGGCGGGTGCAGCCAATGCCTTTGCAAACTGGAGCTCCAGTGCCTCTGAGGAAGGCACCATAAGCATAAAACACTCTCATTGGCAAGTCTTCTGGAAAGACAAAGAGTGGCTTCCTGCTAGCTCCTCTTGATCTGACCATACTCTTGTTGTGCTGATGAGATTTCCACACTGGTGCTTCGTTTATGCTGAACACAAACAGTGGCACACAATGTGTGGTCCAAGGAGATCTGAGCAAGTGAGCACTGAACCGAATCTGGGATGGATTAGGGCCTGTTAGGGGATGTACATTGATGTTACATTTGTGTTGCAGCGCTGTAACATTTGAATCATGATGTCGTGATATGCAAGATAAAGGCTGGGTGGCCCCTTTACAGTATGATCTTTATGGCTTTTATACAGTGAAAAGCTGCAGAGATGAGAGGGAGCTGTGAGCAGGAAAGAAAAGCCATTAAATGAAAGTTCTGAGAGTGATGTTTAGCATGAAAGACTCATAGGATTGTGTCATGAATTTTTAAAGGAATTAGAGATAGGCTTGAACCACAACTCCTGGCTCCAAATACCTTCACTTGGAACAATATGGAGCCAGATTTATCACTTAAACAGAGTTCTGCTTGGACTTTCCCACCCTTTTTCTGTGTTTTGGCCTTGTGGAGAGCCCACACTCTCCAAACAGCAGTGAGGGGATCAGGTCTTGGCACAGAAGGTTGCAAACTCCCTCTGGGGCCTGAGCGGAGGCTTGCTGAGGAATAGCCCATTGCCCTAAGGGCAATTAAAAGACAGTCCCACTGCTGGAAAAAGGCAAAGATGGGTGAGTTGAGGTTGTTCACCTCTTACTACCAGCCTCACTGGCTGCAGCTCTACATTTACAAACTTTGTGATTCCTGCTGTGCCACTGCCTGGATACAAAAGTGAGCACCACCTTGGGTGATCCAGAAGGATGTGGTGACTGCTTCAGGTGTCCTGACAGCAGCTCCCTGTGTGTCAATGGACTTCCCTTGCTGCAAACTAGGTATTAAAAAAAAAAAGGCAGAAAATCTAGGTTTAAAAGTCCAAGTCAACATATACAGTAATTTGCCAAAATTCAACGAATTGTGGTTTTGTATTTGTGTTTTAGTAGAAAGATGAATGAGAAAGATAATTTGGAAAGTTTGATGTTCTGGACTTTATTTATTTTTGCTTTTAATTTCTACAAGATGTTCTTTTCCTTGGGTTTATTCTGTCACTTATTCCCATGGTGGGACTGAAATTGGGTGGGGTTGTTTTTTTTCGTGATGATGGGGTTGCAGTGACTGTGGCTGTATTGCAGCACTGTACATTAGCACAGTAGCAGCAACACTGGAGTTATCCCAGGGTGATCCCTGCTTGACACACATTTGGTTTAAAGCAAGAGGGCAAAGTCCAGAAGACTTTTGTGCATCCCTGAGTGAGCTGCTGATAACCAATCCAGCAACACTATTATTTGTACTTCATCTGTGTTTCGAGACCAAGCCAGGGGTCAGGTCAGAGTGTACTAATCAGTACATAGATGGGGAACAAAGACAGCCCTTCCTCTCAGTGCTCGTCTCAGAGGCCTCATCCTGGGTGAGCTGGGATAAATAACTCCCTAGGCTGGTGGATTTCAGCAAAGCAGAGCTGACTTGCTGTGGCTGAAGGTCTTCTGGCTTTTGGCACCCAGACACATGGCAGATAAAGCACACGGGTACACACAGTGTGGCTGGGAGGGTGAGACAGCAGTGCTGGGCAGAACAGCACACTGTCCAGCTCACTGCTGCTTTGGCCAGCACCAAGTGGTGTTAAATGGGTCACTGCCTTTCCTGACTACACAAAATGCCCCTATCTAATGTGCAGGCATATCAGGAGGACTCTTGTTTTGGGGAGACTCAGCTTTGGCAACCAGCAGGGATCTTCTAATCCTCTGTTGTGCAACCCCTGGGCTTGTCATCAGTACCCGGTCAAAATGGGTAAGTGGGATGTACATAAAATGCTACCAGTCCAAAGAGCTGTTTGCTTTTAGTAATATTTGCTGTCACTTTGAAAGGTGTAAATAACTGTAACACGTATGGCAAAGGAGAGCTATCTTCACATGGCATGCTTTGATTTCTTCGCTGGATACAGCTCTGTTCCTCTGGGTTCTGATACCTTTCTTTGACAACACCCATCGTTGTCTGAAGTGGAATCACTGCTTTTGAAAGCATTCAGAAGAAAGATATGCATCCTTGTTAAGGGGAGTGCTCAGCCAATTCCCTACCAAGGAAGCTGCTTCATCCTTCACTCCATCCAGTGAGCAGCTCTGCCTGCCTGCCTGCTGGCTGCCCTGCTGCCCTGGCTATTGCTCATCTGCACAGTCCTGCCTCTCCCAGAATCTGCCCTGAGTGACTTCACCCTCTGCCTACAATGGCCTCTCAGCATTGTATAACTGCTCTCCCACTGTCCTCTGTCACTGCATTACAGCACTTCAACACTTCCTAATGCATTCCCATTACTTTCAGTTACTGTTTCTTTGCAGGCTCTTCTGTTCAATCTCCAGTTGAGTCAGAGTTTCTTTGTATTACTTGAGGCTTTTCTTTCTACCTTCCATTCACTTCTGCCCTGCTTCCCTCCTTCCACTGTCTTACATGAAACATTTCCTGATCCATTGCTCCATATTCCCTGTTGTGCTCCATCCCATGACTCACGCACAGGAAATCTCAGTTGTTTGCTCAGGATGTTCTGGAGTGCAGGGGCTGAAGTCTGGAGAGAAAGAGGAGTAGGAGAGATTCAATGAAGTTTGGAGGGAGACAAGATCTATGTTCACTTTCAGGCCTTCCCAGCTAATGCTCTTGAAAATAATAAATTGTTCCTGCTGGTTTTTTATTCAGTGTTTTCTCCCAGGAATGGAAGCATTCTCTTCCACTCCTCCAGGAAGAGACATCCAGCATGGCACAACTAACCAAAAAATGCTCAGGTTAAGCTTTCAGTTTTCAACCTCTCGTCTTTCCTAATCTGTAGTATACCTTCAGATGAGAATTTCCCCATCCTTCTAGCTACAAGGTGCTGTGACTGTTGTGATGGGGAGGAAGTCTCTCACTTTGCTTGCTTGTGGTTGGTTATGATGCTGATGGTGGTAGTGGGAAGTCCAGGTAGAAATCCTTGATTTCTCCAGTCAGGAGTAATTTAAGAGAAAGAAACTTTGCCCCAGAGCCAGCAGCACTGGAATTTGAATGTGGGTTTTTGCAGCTCTGACCAAACCCTTCCTTATTCCACCTCCCCCAGACAGCTGAGAAAGATACTGCTTTATTTCCAGGTCAGATGGAGGACAAATGTTTGAATTTGGCATGAAACAGCTCACTCTTGTTATTAATGATCAAGGACTTGAGTGTACCTGGTGAGTAGCTCTTATATGTGTTAGGAACAGCACCTCTGTTGTGGGAAGGGCCCTGAGTTCTCTGCTCTCTGCATCCTGCAGGAGAGAAATGACTGACTTTCCTGAATTCAGCCAGTTCTGGTGGCTTCAGGGTTGTGGAGTTCCCATACACATTGCTGTTTCTCTGCTAGAGAGGAAGAGGTGCCTTGGACAGAGCAGGGAGAAAGCAAAGGAGTTTAAAAATAAAGAGTTGTGACAACTCTATTCAGAAGTGTGGAGTGAGGGGAAGTGTGTTTCCATGCATTGCCCAACTTCCTGATTCAGGCAGTTCCTTTTGGCAAGCCCCGGGCGGGTGGAAATTTGCAGCGTTTTTTGTCAGCAACCCACGGCACCCTCCCCTTCCCTCTGTGACCTCTTCCTTCTCTGCACCCTACACTGAGCCTCAGGGAAGGCAGGAGCTGGAAACTGGGCTGCCCCGGGACTTTTCCAATTCATAAAAATTTGCTGCAGCCACCTAGACAAAGGAGATCTAAGAAGGGAAGGGAATCCCCTGAACTCAGCAAGTTCCAACTCCCACTCCCATCATCCATGGCAGCAGTCTTGTCCTCTGAGGGAATTAGATGAATCACATTGTGCACAGCTTCGAGCTGCCTCCTGGGTGCTGCAACACCAGACCAAAGATCCTGAATGCCCAGAGGAAAACTCTGCCCCCTTGCCCTGGTAGTGAAGCCTCCATTATTTGTGTTGTGTTGCAGACAGCTGTCCCAGGTGGCCCTGGTATTGTGTTGCCCAATGCTGTGCAAAAAATAGGAGCTTGTTCCTGCACTAAGGAGTTTGTTTTTTTTGATGAAGGAAATATCAGAGGTTGTATTTTATGAAGAGGTGAGACTGGAAGTAGCAGAGAAAAGTAGTGATCTCCTTGCAATCATTTGTTGAGGTCAGTTCCTCAGAGGTTGTCTTGACTTGGAGGGGGCCAGTAAAACAACAGCACATGGTGATGCAATGAGAATCAGTCTGGGATAGGGCTGTAAGACATGGAACTGCAAGATAAGCAGATTTATTGCTTCAAGTGTGTAAAATTCAACTATCAAGAAAAACTGCAGGAGGCATCCCTGCCTCCTCCCCACTCTAAAAAATAAAAAGTAAAAGAAAAATCACTTTTGCCTTGTCCAGGAGGACAAAAGAAACCTCCAGCTGTCACAGCAGGCTGAGTGTGCCCCCAGGCTTTCTGCATCTCCCAAATACCACCACAGACAGCTGCAAGGTGTTCTGCCAACAGCACATACTGCTATCTTTAAGGCAGCAGTTTTCACAGGTAGAAGTACTTCCTCTTGGCTTGAAAGGAAAATGCTCACCTCTAACTGGAATTCATGCATGTGTAAGAGTTAGTGGTAAGGCAAGAATGAAAGGCTGGGAAAGGCAAGGAATATTTTTCTGCGAAGAGTTTTGCCATATCTTGTAGGCAGTCACTACAAGCAACCATCAGCCTCGGCTAGAGAACAATAATAGTGGGAGCTCCCACAGGTACATGTGTCCATTTTTAATGGACCATTCAGAAACTGCTCATTCAGAGCCAACAACCACCTCAGGAAAAGTCCCAGAGCCACCTTGGGACACAGAAGTATAAATACATCTCTTTTTTAGATGCAAGAAACAGTACTTGGAAGTAATGAGTTTGCTCTCCTATGTAGTTGTACCTTTTTCTGAAGAACACCCCTCTGACCTGTGTTGTGTCTATAGCACAGAGAAACTGGAGACAGAACCACGGGGCACAGGGAGTATTACACCAGCATCCACGTGGCATAACCAGCCCCACTGCTTCTTAACAAGACACAGACTTTCCAAAATACAGCGTGGCACTGCGGTGGGGCACTGTCTCCAGCAGCTGCAGAGCCCAACTGGAACATGTAAACTCACAGGGGAGGTCTCTGCAGAAGTGGGAATGAGCCCAGTAGCTCTAAGTTGGGATCAAACAGCTAAATTTGCTCTCTTATGAGTAAAAAAGCACTGAGAGGAACAGCACATCTTTTTTTGCTAGATGGGTAGTAGGACTGGAAAACAACCCGAAGAAGTAAAACTGGACCATCCCAATCTGTCAGTTACACTCTGGAATTTGGTACCATTTGATCCCTGCACTTGACTTAAACACCCTCTTTTTGATTACATGAATATTCTTCAGGCAAAGCAATGTTATTCATTTTATGTTTTGGATTTTTTTAGTCAGTCTGTCAGGCCGATGTGCAGATTAAATACAGATGCTTGCATGGTTTTCTGTGTGACTTTTAGTGCAGAAAGATTATTACATTTACAGCAATTTCTTCTTTTGACACAGTTGATGCTCCCAGTCTGTTTGAAATCCAGGAGTACAAGAGTCTCTGTGAGCGTGCCTGATGTACAAAACAGGAACGTTTGCTAAATTGCTGCAGCCAGGGTGAAGCTGGGCATTGACAGACACGATTTCCCTCTCTCCAGTGCACTCTGCCAAGCACTTAGTGTCCCTGTCACAGCAGTTCTGGGTCTGTCCTCAGATGAGACCCACACTAAGCGTCCATAAATACACAGAAATGTGCCTATGCCTGACAAGTGTCCGCAGGAAGCTGTCTTCACTTGGTTCCCAGACTACTGACTCCTCAGTAGTCTCAGCAAGCAGAGCCACATTCTTCAGATGAAAGGCTGCTGCATACTGCACTGCTAGTGATGGTCCCTGTGAGCTGTCTCTGCTCAGCTGAAGCACACAAATGGCAAGGTAATGTGCCTTGGTGTGCAGAACAGGAGATCTTTAACCCATTTTCCAAACCAACCTGCTCTCTCAGTGATTTTGTTCCTAGCACCTTGGGTTAAGCTACGTGTGCTGTGATGCTGACTCCTGTGATGTTCTCATCACACTGCTTGCTAGTCCCTTGGCAACTCCAGTGAGGGTGTCTCCAGATAGGATCCCAGGGATGAGAAGTTTCCTCACTTAGCACGCTCTGCCCCAACAGAACTGCTCTGGCACCCGAAGGAGGACCCAAACATCACTTTTCCATCACCAGTAAGAGCCGTGTGCTGCTTTGGGCTGTAAAATGGGGAGTTGCAGAGTTGCTTATCCCATAGTTATTGTCACAAGCTTGTTCCCTCTGACCTTCTGCACTGCACCCTGATCCTGCAGGCTCACAAGGCATTGCATTACACTGCAGTGTAAATCCCCGGACAATAAAAAGTTGATGTGTCTGAGGAAAACAGAGACAGCAACATTTATGTGCTCTCAGCAGCTATAAATGCACTGTGCTGTGGACAGAGTTAAGTGTTTTCATAAGACTGTCTTGGCTTGTCTTGTCATTGCTCAGAGGTTCCCTCAAGGCCAGTGTACCAAGAAGGCCCTGAGGAACTGCTCCAGTCTTGTGGTCTGTGTGCTGGTATTGATCTCAGCAGGGCACTTGTGGCAGCACAGCAGACCTTTCTCTAGACACTCTGCAGTGGTGTTAAAGGCCCACACATTTCAGGTTAGTTAGCTGCTCAGGTGGTTGGTTACTTAATCTCAGACAAGAACATAGCCTGATCAAATACAGAAGATAAAGGATCTCATAAAACGCAAAACAGCAATCCTGCAACAGTGGTGGGGAATTTCGAACAGTCCCTCTTCTGTTCACAGATGGACTCTAGGTACTGTGTTTGAATACAGGAGAGTCCTTCCCACCAGATATCACTCTTTTCTGGCATCTTCCCATTCCCAGATCCTCTGTGAGATGAGGAGCCAACCCTCTCCACTTTCAGCTCTACAGCAAGGGTATCATTCACTGTAAATGTGGCAAAACTGGGCGTAGCATGCACATGAAACTGCAGTGGACTCACCATTCCACAGAAGTTTAATCCCTATACATCTGAGTGGAGGGGGAGAAAAAGGTCTGTGAGGCAGATGCTTTTAAGGAGAAGCATCTGCCTTATAAATTTATAAAAGGCACCCAAATGTCCTTGGAAAATGTTCCCACTGCTCCTTAATCAGAATGTATTCTTTTTGAAGCCATCTGGGACACGCATGTTGTCCATTTCAGTTCAGCCAAGCAGAATTGTCATCACTGTGGTTCAGTGCGTTCCCTCTTCGGTGGCTTATTTTGTACATGGTCATGAAGATGGATTAAAGAGCTGATAAAAAATTTGGAGCAGTTCTGTCCAAATTCTGTAGGGGATTATGTGAAAGAATAAAATCAAATGTCAAAAATATCCCTGAATTTTAAGTGATGCTGCTCTATTTATGGAGAAACATGTATCAACATCCTGCTCTATCCTTGCATGAGTTTTATCTTTGTGTCAATGCATTTTTTAATACGAGTTATTTTTCAGTTTACACTATGAGCAGAATTCTTCCACCCTAGATTACTCCACAAGTTTTTTATAATATGCTGAACAACTGTAACCATAAGTAGTAGTAATGATATCCCTGCATAAACTTTTAATTCTGTTCATGGAAAAAGTGTGATACTCAGTTTCCAGGTCCTTCTGTCCTGCCTTCTTTTGTGTGGTACAGACTGGGATTTCACCTGGTTCAGTACTGCTCTTAGGACTGTTGTAGGATCTGATTTCTTTCCCTTTTCCTTTTCCAGACCTGGCTAACAGAATAGCCCCAGTGCAGCAAGTTTGGGTCACAGTTGCTCTGGAGCAACAATTGAGTGGGAGCAGAAGGGGCTTATGGCTTCCACAGCAAACTCATGCTGGCTGAGGTTGGACCTTGCACATGTCCTTGGAGGAGACGCATTTTCTCCTTTATGACCTTTGACCACTTCCAGAGACACACGAAGAACTAGCACATTGTCATTAGAATGAGGTATTAAAATAGTCTGAACCCAGGAAATTTCTACTTGATCTCATACCAGGAACTTCTTGCCTAATAACACAGGGCTCTTCCCAAAGACTGAGAGGGGACTTTCCAGATCACAAGCAGTTTCTTCAGTAATTCTAAAATCAATACATCTGAGTGACATGTCTGGGGACAGCCCAGATAAACACTCAGGTACATAATTCCCATGCATGTTGTAGCCTGCGTGGGTGGCCAACAAGCAGTCCAGTGTCAGGAAGAGTTCAGGGAGGGATGTTATCTCATATGCAGTGTCCACAGATCCTCTGATACAAACCCTACTGGTGGGAGAAAGTCAGCAAATTAGAGATTTCACAAAATGGGATATTTCTGCAGAAAATCGAAGTGGGAAGTTCTCAATCAGCTACGCCACCAGCCAAAGAGGGAAAATGACAGTGGAATGAGAAAAAGGCTGAAAGAGCATCTTCTAGTGCAGTCCTGCCTCCTCACCACAGTCCTGTTCTTCTCTCCCTAGCACCATCTACACTAATGTCTCATTGGTTGCAATCATTCAGAAACATTTTGAAGCCTTCTCACAGGATATCCCTGCATCCATCCCAAATTTGGATAAGCAACCACAATTACTATCTCCTTTACAAACTCAGGAACCAATTCCTTTTGGCAAACAGATGTGAGCATAGGTCTCCATAGGACCACATACTTTTCTTTCAGAGATACTTAATTTGTGTGTATCATTGAATAATTATTGTTGTGGTAGAACATCCAGAGGCAAGGAAGAGTGTGGCAGGTGCCTGACAGATGTACACAGCAATAAGTTGCCTATCCTGGAGTATTTATAATTGAAGCAGACAAACAACACACAAAAGACAGGGGGAAATGTGAAGCAGGCAGTCTCTACAAAGACACACATAGCTGCAGGAGGTTTGGCCCAAAGACATGCTTCTTATTCTGTGACAGATCTCAAGACCTGGTGTTTCCTTACCAAGGTGAATGAAAACGTGAAGCCAAACATTCATGAGCAAGAAAAGATAGGAAAAAACAACCAGGTCTATTTGGGACAAACAGTTTCTTTACAGCATTTGGTAATATTTTATTTTAATCAGACTTTTTCCTTTGCACCAGAATCTGAAACTCTACATCTCACTCAAAATACGTTTATTTAAAAACAAAAATTCCCCCTAAAAGTTTTGTTTTAGGATATTTGGCAGCAACTCTGTTTTTCTCTGAACAGCTCTTAACAGACTGTGTTCTGGTAACAAATGTTAATAAGAAACTCTGTTGTTTCCAAGGCTTTTGTTCTCTGAAAGCATTTAACTAAATGATGCAGCTTCCATGAGGTGTAATACTCATTCTGTGTAACCACTCCAGGAAGAGATTTGATGGAGCAAAACGTACAAATAGTGGAGTCTGGTCCAGCATGCAGCTTAAAAGAACTGACCTTTATCAGAAAGGGCAGATTGAGATCAAGTTCCTACTCCAGCCATTGTCACCTGCCTTTTCACCTGTCTTTACTTCAAAACTCAAGGGCAGTTGCCAATACTGTGGAATCCTGCTCCACCAGGGAATATCAGGTGTTTTCATTCAATGATAGCAGTGAAATGGTGATGCTTTCAATTGGAAAAGCTTCTTATTTTGGGGGTAAAGAGCAGCCCATCATTTGAGAATTGGTCACTTTTTCTCCTTAAAAGGTAACCTTCTTTTCCATTAATGATTTCAGATCAGCTATATGCAGCCATAAATCTCTCTGAGCTATCTTTTTATTGTATTTTCACCAGATTTGTGAGGGAACTTCCAAGGCTAAGCTGTCAAAGGTCAGATATTTTCAGGATGCTGGTACCTTTGTCCTTTCTCAGGAGAGATATTTGACCAAATAGATTTTCTGTGCTTTGTCAGCCCTGCTGTCAGGATAGATCTCCGTATGAGTGCAGTGACTTGAAAACTGGAGTTTGTCTTTAGTTTGGTGGGATTTGGTCTGACACATTAGATTCTACCAGCCCATAAGATACTTGCACAATACAAGAATTTTTTCTAAAACCGGCTATGTCTCATCATTCAGAATTCCTCACCTGCATTTAGAGTATTGTAGGTTTAAAACTGTGGCATTGTGCAGTCTAGTCTAAACTTAGTTCATCTCAACCACAGAACATTTGTCAGACTGTCTGCTACTGGGGAGTGTTGACTCACTAAGTACAAGTGATCTTGAATCAGTGAGTTTCTTAGGGTCTGGGGTTTTGTGAGTGCGATGACAGTGAAGAAAAAGGTTATCTGTGTTTCTATCATAACCAACCAATGCAAAATAATTGTCAGAATAACAGTCTAAATTTCCTTCATTAGTTTCTTCACCCTCCTATTTTCCTATCTCATTTATCTAAAATATCTCGTTGATGTAGAGCTGCAAAAAACTGAGATGTTTTCAGCCAATGGTTTAGATTATGGCTAAAAAAGAAGATACAAAATGTGCTGTTACAATAAATACTGATTGCATAAACTACAAGTTTCTTAGTCATCTTCCTTAGTGCAGTCTGGAATCCAACCAGAGCTGCCAGTGAGACCTGGGTGTCCATAAAAGGTGTCTCTAAGGGGTGACCCCAGAAAGGGATGGCTTCCCTTCACCAATCCTCACAGCCAGAGTCTGTGCCTGGGCACTGCTTCCTGTCCCCTTCCATGCTCCCTCCACACCAGGCTCCAGCCCTGTGAGACAGCCTGGAGAAATGCCACTCAAGCAAAAATGAATATATGTTGCAGAAACTGCGTTGATTGTAAGTTTAAAATAAAAGCCATCAGTGTCAAAAGGAAAAAAAAAAAGGAAAAAAGAAAGAAAAAAGAAAAGAAACAAGCCCTGTCCTACACAACCGCATTGCTGGCTGCAAACAGCTGAACATTAGTCAACCCTTGACTGCACAAAGAGAGACTGGTTGTAAACAAAACGGAGAGAGCTGAGACGGAGCTCTAACGAAGGCTATTGAAGTTTGTGCTCTCTGTAACTTGAAAGCCGCAAATGCTGAAAGAGCCATCTGTATTAAACCATGGCTGGGATCATGTTCATTAGCTGGTTGGCTGTAAATATAGCCTCCCCCCAACACAAAAGGTAACGCATGTCAGCTCAAACCATCACCAGCAGGTTTGTGTAAATATTTACTGGGCTGTTCAGACTGCTGTAATTTGAGGCTGTTGATGTCTCACAAACAAGTTAGAAAATGAGCTGGCAAGTTCCCGAAAACAGTGTCAGAAGGCAGCTCTGGTACAGTAGAGGGAATGGGAGCTTTGTGCTCTTTTTCTCTGTGGGCTGCAGGGCTTCCCAGCTACTCCAGTCTGGCTAGCTTTTGGCCTCCTTACATTCCAAACTCAGATTTAAAGGTTTATAACCTCTTACACTTTATTTTTTTACTTAGATTCTAGGAAAATATTTCTTGGGAGTTTTGGATGTTATGACAAAGATGAGAGTTTTTCTTTTAAATTAATTATTTATTTAATTATTCCTTCTTTCATAAAAATTCATCAGGGCCTAAAGCCCTTGTAAGAGGGCTGCAGGATCACAGGTGGTCCACCCACCTGAGTAAAACTTCTGCCCAAATCCCTTGTGGATCATGGAGAAATGTTGGGGTAATCTCCATGTGGACAACCAACCACTGCATGAGTCTTTTGGGCTTGGGATGACTGCACCAAGTATCCAAGTTTATTGGAGAATGCAGAGTAGAGTGGCTGAATATGGCACACAATATCTGTCGTGTCTTCTCCAGGAGGCAGGGGCAGGGCACATGTCAAAGCTCTGACTCCATGTCTGCCCACACACTTCCTTCCATCTGTGCAAGCTCTCATTCTCCCAGGATGATATCTAACAGGCTCTTCCCAGGGAGCAGTTTGGATATAGATATCTTACAAAGTGGGGAGTGGAAGTAGGGCCAGAAATTTCATCAATTCAGTCATGAAGACATGCCTCAGGGCTGGAGGACAGTCTCTGACCTGTTTTACACTGTGCTGGGGCTGTAGCTTCAGAAATCACCTTTCTCCTATCTCCCTGGGGTGGAAGAAATCCCCTATTCACAAAAAAAGTCAAATTCGGGAAAGATCAACCTTCCTCTACTCTCATATTGTATGTGATGCCTGGGTATAATTATAAAGATCTGCACAGTGATGATTATCTGAGTAGCCCTTTTTTGGGCACTTCTATTTTGGAAGTGTGCTGATCCTTAGAGTCTTTTCTTTTTGTCCTCCCAGTGAAGACAGCAGGGAGAGTTTAGGGTCTAGAGGTGATCTGTGAGTGCAGGGAGCAGTAGACAGAGAAATGCTCCTTAGGGCTGAAGGGCTGGGAAGGCTGGTGGATTCAGCATGTGCTCTATGCCTGTAGGCCTGCTCAGCCCTGGAGGCACTCCCTGAGAGATGACACATTTCTCTCTCTCATGGAGAGTGCCATTGCCCAAATGAGCTGCAGGCACAGTGACAAGGAGAAGTTTTTTCCAGAAGAGATCTGTTGTCTTCACTGATGAAAATCATCCCTATCAAAATGAATACTTGACATCTGAGTGGCATTTGCTGCATTTAAAGGTAATGGGGATTCCTGAGCGATGCAGAACTGTTGGGGCAGGTCTTACAGAAACTCTGCTGCCCTTCTTGTGTGCGCAGGTGTGTGCAGCAATTCAAGAGGAGGGGTCTGGTGTGTAGCACACCACCATTGCCTCTCTGGGGCGTGGCTGGGTGCATGTGGCTGTCACAAGGCACTGTGAGAGCTGCCTGAGCTGCTGCTGGGCATTGCCTGCCTCCAGGAGCAGGGAAAAGCATGGCTGGCCCAGCTCAGAGGCCATCAGCATTGTTTCTGGGCATGTGTCAGGAAGCAATCAAGCAACAAAATGCCTGCAGCTTTACAGTCAGGTGTACTACTGTGTTATACATCCTAGCCCTGAACTACTATGTGCTGAGTGCTGCAGAGCTGTCCTCTCATAACTTCGAATGGCTCAAGGCAGAGAGATTTAATTTTCCCCAATGGAGTGCCCTGGACTTACACAACCTCATGGTTTAGTCTAGCAGACTTCATGTGATAGACCTCAGAGTCTGATCCTGTGATCTCAGTGTCTTACAATGTGACCCGTGCACTAAAAGCAGCCCTCTGAGAAGCCAGCTGTGTAAAACCCAGGTAGTGAGTCATTTCATTTGTTTGGTGACAGGGGACAGGTTTGCACCCTCCACACCTAATTCAGTATTTCAGGTGATTTCCATCTGAGGTAGGGCTCCGTCACACCAACATTTCAGCTCTGACAACCACGTAAAGAGAAGGTGCCCACTCCCACCCAGCCTTCATTGATGACTGTCTTGTTCAGCATGAGGAAGGCATTCATGTGCTCATGGTATGGATTTGGGGCAGTAACACCTTTATTTAAAGTGGCAAAAACAGAGGTCCTATGACCCTCCTTATCAAAACATCTTCCTCCTTGCAGAGTTAATTGAAGTGGCTAGATTCCAGAATCACAGACAAAACAGGTGTCTTCTGGTTACTGCAGGAAATTAATAATTTCCAGATATTACCAGGACAAAAGACTAGATCTAGTCCTATGGAGGAAAAATAAAACCCCATCTGCACTATGGCAATGTGTGGGTATGTATTGCATCAATCTCCATTGGAGGGCATTTACATTAATGGCAAGAACTAGTTTACCATGAGAAGTAAATTGCAGGCAGCCCAACAGCAAGGACTGAGCGGCCCTGAAGAGAGAAGGAAATCCCTTTGCTTAAGGGATCACTTCCAATAGGTTAGACAGCATCATGAGTCCTGCTCTGTCAGTCATCTTTCTCCATGGGTAAATGCAAAGTGGAAAAGCTTCCTCAGACAGGTCTGCCTCTCAAAACAAGGGAAGCACAGGAAGATGTGAAGTGGCTAGAAGGAGGGGAAATGTAATGTCTTTAATATATTTATAATAATATTTAATTTTATCATAATTTTAAATAATTTTAATAATGAATTTTCCAACTACTATCACTCTATCACCTGAAAAAGCAGCCCAGAATATGAGGATGTTACCATGCTGGGCAACAAACAAAATCCTTTATGCAGATTTTCATGTAAAGGGTATAATTTCCTCATGGAAAAGTTTTCTTTTCCTATAATCATAGAGTCTTTCTTCTTGGCTCACACCAGCTTCAGTCCATCAGCTTTTGCTGACAGCATCCCTCACTTGGGTCATTCAAAGAGGAGGGGAAGAATATTTCCTGTCATAGCTACAGGCTGGAAGAGACTACAGCGAGCTGAAACAAACAAGAAATCTGTCCTGTTAAAAGCAAGGAGTCTAAGAACTCTATGCCAAAAGCCTTTTGTATTTTCAGTTGCTGCAGCTGGTCACAACTTTTGCTGGTGGTGTATTTGGCAAGTACATTTAAACGGAGGCTATTCAATGCACCTATTATATACATGGGGTGTCCCAATGGCCAGATTGTAGTCTGCCAGCCTACAGGACAGGATACCATGATGGCTACCATGTGATCAGTTATAGCAATAGTGACAACTATCTGTCTTTGCCTTTTATGGCAAAAGAACATTACCAGCAGGTCAAGGGATGTGATCGTCTCCCTCTCCTAAGCACTGGTGATGCCATACCTGGAGTGTGGGGTTCAGGTCTGATCTGTCCAGTACAAAAGAGACATGAATATACTGGAGAGAGGTTGGTGAAGGCTCACTAGTGTGGTTACGGATGCAGAGCATCTAATAGATGAGGAGAGGCTGAGAGAGTTGTGAGTGTTCAGCTTAGACAGAAGGCTTGGGGGTATCTCACCAATACATATAAATATCTGAGGGCGTAGGAAAGAAGATGGAGCCAGACTTTTCTCAGTGANTGATCAGTTATAGCAATAGTGACAACTATCTGTCTTTGCCTTTTATGGCAAAAGAACATTACCAGCAGGTCAAGGGATGTGATCGTCTCCCTCTCCTAAGCACTGGTGATGCCATACCTGGAGTGTGGGGTTCAGGTCTGATCTGTCCAGTACAAAAGAGACATGAATATACTGGAGAGAGGTTGGTGAAGGCTCACTAGTGTGGTTACGGATGCAGAGCATCTAATAGATGAGGAGAGGCTGAGAGAGTTGTGAGTGTTCAGCTTAGACAGAAGGCTTGGGGGTATCTCACCAATACATATAAATATCTGAGGGCGTAGGAAAGAAGATGGAGCCAGACTTTTCTCAGTGATCCCAGTGACAGGGCCAGAGGCAATGGGCACAAACTGAATCACAGGAATTAGGGACCACTAGGGAACACTTTCTAGTATGAGGGTGACTGAGTCCTGGAACAAGCTTCCCAAAGAAATTGTAGAATCTGCAGACTCAGAGATACTTAGAACATGAGCGGACAGAGTCCTGCATGGGCATTGGATCAGATGATCTCCAGAGATCCCTTCCCACCACAACCCCTTTCAGGGAAGTGACATTTCCTGGCATCAGAGCATCCACGTTGGTTTTAACTGAGGTCTCACATGGCTGTAAGATTCGATGTTCATGAGAAATATTTTCCTATATATAGGAGAACAGGTGTCATACTTAACAGAAATAATAAAAGACACTTTTAATAGACTCAGTTTGATTGTCATGTAGTTAAACATCCTTGTACCTTGAAGGAAGGCTCTGAAGTTCAGCCTATTGTGGATTTTATAGAGGTGCTACTGGGAAGCGGTTTTCAACCAGAATGCATAAAAGACTTTGAGATAAGACCGACATCTTTTACCTCCATCTGACTCATCCAGAAAATCTTGTTACATATTTTGATCTGAAATTAGCAAACATCAAGGAATTTTATCTAAGTTAGCAGCTGTCATGTCTGTAGTCACTCCTGCACAACTTTAATTATTGCCTTATGTCTGTCTTGTGCTACTGTACAGGAGAAATATGGAAAATCTTGTCCTTTACAACCAGCTGCTCTGAAACCACAGTATTGTTTACCCTCTTACTGGGATTGTACACTGAAAAGCCTGGTCCCTAAAAAGTGAGTTGAGGTATCTCAAGTCTGTATACTTCCTGAATGAACACTAGAGTCATGGAGAAAAGTGGTTATTTTGATGCATTTAAATACTCATATATACACATTTTTAGCTGTCTAGAGTATCTATTTGGTCAAATCCCTATGCAAGCCTGCAAGAAAATTCCTTATGAGGAACAGAAGAGAAATAAAGATAGGATATTACAATTTATTGTGTTGACATGAAAATTACAGCAGAGATTACTTTGGAAGACTTGCAATTGCAGCAATTTTCAGATGGCTCTTGGCTGCCATAGGGAGCTGTTTCCAGACTGCAGGTAGGCTGACACATGCCAGGATCACGAACTCCAGGTAGCCCTGGCTTCTGGCTGTCATCCATCAGCTTCTGATCTGGCAGCATTTCACAGAGCCCTGGAGGGAGAGCTCCCAGCATGAGCTAAGGGCAGCTGGAAGGATTTCTCACCATTTAGCAGTGATACACCCTGTGTCCCAGGCAGTCAAGAAGAAGTTTTTAACAAGCCAAGAGGAGTTTGGAAGAGGGAAATAAGTATATCTGGGAAGACAAGGCCTCAGTCCTTACTGTGCTGATACCTTGTTTTCCCTCCTGCAGCACTAGTCTCTCACCTAGCCATGGACCCTCGTTCCAGCTAGCATCTGCACCCTCTCCTTACCAGCCTCTATTCATTCTAGTGTCTCCACCCCTTCCTACAGTTCCTGGCCCAATTTTTGCTCATAGAACTAATTCTTATTCTGTTTGACTATAAACTGCTATTTTCTAGGCATATTGGGCCCAGCAGTTGTGATGTTTGGAGCACAGATGGGAGAAGTTTTCTTTCTCCATTTGTATTTCAAATGCTCAAGCTGCAGCCCTGGGAAAGATCTTGTTCTGCCTCCAGATGAGCTTCCCTGGCTTGAGCTGGTGCAGTAAGTGGGTCTTTGGGGAATGTGAATGCTAAGACTGCAAAAATCTCTGCTAAGAATTAAATTTCTGCTTTGCTAAGAGGTAACCAACTTTGGGCAGCACTTTTATGGGAATAACTGACAAACTACTTACCTCTCCATACTCCGCTACCAGATCTGAAGTCTCTGCTCCAACACAGGAGCAGAGGATAGTTAATCTTTTCAGGGATAGTTAATCTTTTCAAATTCAAGATTTTGGTTTTTTGATTTTTCCCCCCCCTAACATGGATAAAACAATTTTTCTAAATTCTTTCTCAGAAACTAGTCAGTTGTTCTAAAATGTCTTGAATACAAGAGCAGATATTCTCTCTAAGATAAGCTAGATGCACAGAACACACAAAATGTTTATCCCATATTACTAAAGCTAGGCAAAGTTAAGATCAGGCAAAGGAAAGATTTGATGTAGAATGTAGAGAGGAACCTTAATATTAAACTGTGCTTTGGACAGAGACTATGACAGTAATGCATAGTTAGGCAAGATCTAGGGGTGCCAGATTCATCCTACACTGTTAAGAGCTGCTTGTTTTTCTGCTATTATAAAACAGTTAAGAGCTGCTTGTTTTTCTGCTATTATAAAACACTTGTTCTTCAGCAAGTGCTGACACTAAGCTGTGGAAACACATCAGACAAGCAGAAGGCCCCAAACCTCCAAAGCCATTGTACTTCCCCAAATAAGCTAACAGCACAGAGCAGCTCTCTGCAGACCCAGGCAATGGTGCAAGACTGATGTGGTATGAGAATCAGGCAAATGTCATATCAGAGGTCACAGCGTGTACACTCTGTTTGCAAAGGGACTGTCCTTAATCATGGCACACCATCCTCATGCCTCAGACCTGCAGCTATGGAGACCAGGCCAGAAATATTCTCTCTGTCTGGGGTCTGCACCTCTCGAGGGCACAAAGAGCAAGTATGTCCCCAGCCTGAGGATGTTGCTATACCACCAGCATGCTGGAGCACGGCTTAGGATTTAGTTGTAGCTGGAGCCATTCAACACATTGGTACCACAACAGGAAGAGTTTAGGAGCTCAGCATGAGGGCAGTGGAACTACATGTGCTCAAACCATCCCCAGTATGTATAATGTGTGTGGGATGATGAACATGGTGAAATGATCTCATCCTCTTGAACTATATCCAGAACTACAAGGCAAAGCACTTCAAGCCATACGATATTTTATCCTGGCTGCTGATTTACCAGCCAGCACAGAAGTTAACTGAGTGATTTATTAAAAAAACATTGCCTGCATGGAATAAGGGAAGATAGGCAAAAATACATGAAATATGTCCCATGTTTGTTTGTTCCTTAAGCATCATAATGTGCAGGCACTTACAAAAGCTGGCTATGGTAACATGTTCAAAAGAATTGTTTCAAACAGCTGATAACAAGAATGTAACTCAGGCAACTTTTCTTACGGCAAAAAAGAAAGGAAGGAAAGACTATACTTTATTAAGTGTTAATCTGTGGATTTACTACTAATCTGTGGATTTTATACTTTGACAGTGTCTGGCCATCAGCTTCAAGCAAGAACATAGAGAACTGTGGATGTATGCAAATACTGTTTTGTTTTTAAGGGCATAGTTGCTTCTTTCTATCCACATGCATTGTGTTTGTAGACGTGCTGTGGGCAGTGGTTGTGCTTGCTAGGGAAAGCAGGGACTAGAGGGAGTGAGACGAAAGGAGTCTGAGTCCTCACAGCTGTAGCATGGACTGTGTGTTGCTGGCAGATTTGGGAAATGATCTAAGGCCATCAGACAGAGCTGTCTCATTCTTGAGCCACCCTCTGATGACACCATGAAAGCCCCAGAATTTCCCTGTTCTTATCACTTTTATGGCTAGTGTGGTCTCATAAACATGGCCAGGTCATCCAGAATGCTGGGCCTGGGGACATCATGGGGCATTCCTGGCTCCCAGAAAGCAAACACTGTCCCTGAGAAAACAGCTTTTCTGCTTTGTCTGCAATCTTCTTTCCCAGGGACAGTTTACCAGACTGCAAATAACAGGTATAAAGGAAAAGACATAACACTTCCTCAGGGAATAATGAGGAACAAGGTGGGAGGAAGCAGTCTGTATAGAGAGGAGCCTAAGGACAGCTGCAGGTAAATGAGAAACTGCTCAAAGACACGTTGGATGCCTCATCCCTGGAAGAGGTCAAGGCCAGGTTGGATGGGGCCCTGAGAAACCTGATTTAGTAGGTGGCATCTCTGCCTGTGTCAGGATGGTTTGGTCCCTTCCAACCCAAATCATTTTATTCTTCTATGATGCCATTGCTTAGATACTAATGGCAGCAAAGAAATGGAGTGAGAGTCTAACACAGTAGATCTTTTGAAGTAATGAGAAGTAGGTATGGTCTGTGGAGCAGAGAAGCTATAGAATAGAGCACAACGAGGAGAAAGAGCTGGAACACCTTGGCAGGAGGAAATCCAGCGGGTGTTTCTCCCTAGCTGACCATCCCCAGCTGCCAGAAATTTTCTTATTAATCCCTTTTATGATTACCAGTGACCTGGATTTTTTTTTTAAAACCATGATGAAACATGATGAAACAAGCTGGAGTTTCCCTTCTGCAAGATTTTTAAAGGAATAGGTTAATATGGCTCAGTGCCACAACTCACTGGTCTCCCAGTGTGCTTCAACATAGCATTGCTCAGCAAGAAAATGTAATCCTTTCATGAGCACTGGCTGTCGCTGTATTGCTGCTATGTTGGAGTTACATATTTGATTTGGTCAAAGCACAATTTAGCATGCTTGGACTGTTCTTAGGATCTGCTATTGCAGAGCTGGGAGCTTCTCATGGGAATTTAGAGGGATAAGAATCTTGCATGATTGATCCCAGAGCTCCTAAACAAGTTCATCTATGGAGCATTGGTTGTATTATAGCCTATAGAATACAATAGCGCTACATTACTTAAGAGTGGCTGGTGCACATTGGGCAGAACTAACTCTCTCTGACAAAGTTATTTTATTTGGAAAATATATCAAAGCAATCTGAACATCAGGAGTTATACACAACTCTTAAAAACTCCTTTCAAGCTCTCCTGGGGCAACTCAGGATTTATTCAGCTGAGTTCAAGTGTGGAAGAGCAGCATTTGAGGTAAAAAGTACAAGCCCTTTGGATTCGTTTTGCCAATATGCGACTGTGGGGACATCTGCGCAGATGAACTGATTTGTGCAACAGAGAGTTTGCAAACACAGGGCAAATTTGGCATTTTAATGTCATTAATGACAACAGAACAGTGATGTAATAGTCAATGCCAAAGAACTCTGATCTGGAGCTCTGCTGTTGATGAGTAATATCCAGGTAGATCGTCAGGTGTGGCTGTAAACACAACGTCCAGGTTCTCAGAAGCCTTACCTGCACTGCACAATGAGTTCACTCCTGAGGGTACATCATAGCTCCCAGGGAAGGCAGAAGACCTCTGACCACTCCTGCTTTGAAGTGCCATGGGGAACCCTGGCTATGCCTACACTGGGCAGTAAGTTCTGTGACACGGCAGCCTTGACCACTCACACCTGGCAAGCCTAGCTAGCTCCACTGGCTGCCGGTGTCAAGAGTGGGCTGTCTCCCAGCTTCCGTGAAGCACGAGTACAGCTAGGGCTCTCCACCCTTATCACGGCCTTCTCTGTATCTGAGGGGAAATAAAGGACCGAGGAGGAGACCCTTCTAGGTTCTGGGAACAGGTTTATTGGAAGGTGAAGGGAAGAAACCACAAAGGCAGGGAAGGAACCCAGAAAAAAACACGAGAACAACCTTACAGCAACTTAAATACGGGACCTCCCCCATGGGAGGGTACAAGGCGTCAACCAATGAGAGGCAACAAGGAGTGTAACATAAGGCGGATTACAGTCTCACATAGCCAATAAGGAGTAACATAGGCTGGGACTCCTACAGAGTAACAAATAGTAAACCGAGGAAGGGATGATTGATACAGAATGTTCTGGGAGAATGGGCGGGGCCAGGAGGGATTGACAACTGTAAGGGCAGGGTTTAGGGTGAAGGACAGGGAAGAGTCTTGAAGGGTAGGCGGGGCTTAGGGTGATGGGCAAGGGTAAAGGCGGGAAAGGGAGAAACCGTTTTATAACAACACAGGGGTACAACTGAGGGAAAAGCCATTACAATAAGGGAACAATACAACTGAATAACAACCAAATTAAACTTAAACTGCAACAGTTCTGCTCCTTTGTGTGTGACACACAGCCACTAGTTACTTTTGGCCAGCAAGGCTTCTAGCCGTTGTCTGGCCTTGAACTGGTTCCTTGTTGCCACTCCACCTCAGGCCTGTGCCCACCCACTCCCATTGACCAAGGGCACATTCTCCTAGGCAGGGTAAGGAAATACACAAATGTAGAATAAAATCTATACTATCTTGCCTCCACCAAGGATGAAAGACATTTCTAGAGAGTTACCCCACAGCTAGAAATGTACGTTTGGAAGAGACAGAGTTATGAGGAATGGACAGTGAAGAAGAATTTTCTGCTCTTTGCCTCTCTAGCAAGTTAACATGTTACTCTATAGTAAGATGAAGTCTGAGGGCTCTTGAGAGAGAACTGGAGTGGAGACTGTCAGTAACAGTGATACTGAAAATTAGTCCAGTTAAGAACAGAACTGGAAGAGGCCAGTTCCAATCTGCTTTTGATAGAGCCCTTTTCTCTATATTTTGAATTCCTCTATCGCTTCAGGTGGATGTCTTGAGGAACTGTTCATGAGGTTGGCTAAGAAACAACAAGAAGAAGCAATTCAAGGCAAGTAGCAAATGCCTGTTTTTAATACTGCTTTTCTACCAGGGCACTAACCATGCTGCTGTCCTGACCTGAGGTCAGCAACAGGAACAGTCTGGTCCCAAACAAAGGCTTTTAGGCTCTTCTCTGCATGTGGGTCCTTTCAGACTGCTGGTGGCATGTGGCCATCACCAAGAGCCCTGGGAGAACTACATGATGTAGGACAGTCAAGTTTGGTGGTGAGGGTACAGTTTACTTGTCTTCTCAGTCCCTGTTGCTGTGTATTCAGAGTTAGCATGTGCTGCAGTCCTGAGACTGCAAATTCTGACAGCTGTGAAGCCCCACTGTAGGATGAAGATGTGCTGTTGACATGGGTGGTTTTAAAAGAAGAATAACTGAGAGCTGTTTTGAGAGCTGAATAATCTTTCTTATTTTTTCTTTATTTTATTTTATTTCTTTAATAGTCCTTTCAGTAGCAAAGGCAACCCCCAGCAAAGGCTGGCATCTCATTGTGTCAGGCGTCATTCAAATCTGTATTAAAAGGTCGCTTCATTCCAAAGAATTTACAGTCTAAATAGGGCAGACAAAGCAAGGCAGGAAAGATGAAGTTACTGTATCTACACAAGAAAATAAAGTAGGAGAGGGCCTATTCTCTAGCCATTCAGGCCAGTGATGGTATGTTTTGTGTCCACATGGCTGACCACTCCCCCATGGTGAGTGGAGAAGGGGGAGCTCTTCTGTCCAAGCTGCCTGCTGGGGCAGTCTCTACTTCATGCTGTCCTCTGAACTGAGCATTGATGTTGTCTGGGGGAAATCAAGTCAGAATGGGCCAAAGCCAAGTGAAAGACTGTGTTAACAATTAAACAGTGTAGACAATTGTGAGCCAGTACTTGAGTCCTTGCCCTGGCCTTGTTTTAATTACCATTTTAATGAATTGATTTTTGACCAACATTTTGTGGGAAACCCGTGGCAAAGCCTGAAATCCAACCTATATCTACTGAGTCTTCCTCTGGAGCCCCATGCATAATTTCTTCTCCCTCATTCATTAACTTTTTATATCCTTTCTGTGCTACATTAGTGCTTAGAAACAAATCCTGCTGAGAATGTCGGTTGGATGTGGTCAGTAGTTGAGGATGTCTGTTGGATACGATCAGTATTATGAAAAAAAGATACTCCAGTAAAAGGAGGATATAGGATCGACAAGCTGTTTAATTTGGTAGCTAGTTTTACCATTTTAGGAAAACAGGAGATACCTTAATGGAGTAAGACACCATGTCAAGGGAATGTGTTCATTGGCATCTGATTTCATTTATTCAGCCATCCTCTCTTTGGTCGACAACTTGGATATAACAACTCACCTTGTATTTAGAGACCATCTGAAGCTAAAATTTAAAAATCCAGTTTGAAATGATTTGTCTGTAAACTGAAACTTTGTCTCCCAGCTGTGTAGCTGAGATTGTGTTTGTTTTTTTCACAGCCTCTTGAACAAACTTGAAGAGCATACCTCCTGACCCCACCATCACACTGGTCGAAGAGTGAAGCAGAACAAGGACCAGATACAGACTGAAGTCTTTAGCCTCCAATTTTCATTTGCAGTTATTAAAGGGGGAATTATCTGAAACAAAAAATTCAAACATTCTCCTTAAAAAAAGTCTTATAGGATCTTTCTTGGTGCCAGGCCAGGCTGGGTATGAAGTTTTTTGTCCATCCTGAGGGAAAGTTACAGTAATTCAGAAGTTCAAGGCAATCTAGTTGCAGAAGGCAACAATGCCATCAGCAGATTTCCTGTCATGCAGGGCACATTGGGAAATGTTGCTCTTGGGAAGAGCCATGTATCCTTCTTGCCACCTTTGAAACATCAAGGCAAGCTCAGAAAAATATAGCAAAGTGACTGTGGTGGTTTAGAGGTGTTTCATAGAGGGAGCAATCCTGTATTTCCTGTGTACATGGGCTGTGACTCTTCCTTGTCTTCGGTCAAGACATAAAGAGCAGCAGAAAAAGATTATTCCCTTCCCCTATTACACGTGTGTGCAAGGATCACTGGATGAAGACTCTTGCCTGTTTCCTGGAAGGTCAATAGTGATGTGCCATTTCATGTGACTTTTCAAGACTTCTGGTCCATGAAATCTGCATTCTACACATGAAATGGGAAGGACTGTTTACTACTAAGAGGAAACATTTGTTACATCGCATTTAACATAGGTTCTGCAATATTTATACAATTTCTAAACAGCAGTACAAGAGGATTCTGGGGTGAGGAACAAAGCAAACTACAAGACTTTTCTAAGACATGAAATACGTAATCTTGTCTAAAATATGAAATATGTTGTTGAAGCAGGCAGTATTGGTTGGCCCAGACCACGCATATGCATCCCAACAGAGAAAGAGTTGCCTTCAACTGGCTTTCTGTGTCAGCAGAGAAGGCTTTTGTAGACAGTGCTAAAAAGCATCAAGCAAGGTCCAAGAGCAAGAATAGGACCACCAGGTGCTAGAGGAGTAAGAGAGAACCCAGGGAAATAATTTACCAAAGCAGAAAGGCTCCCCCTTGTGAAGTGCCATGATAAGATCTCCTTGGTCCCCTCAGCACCTAGGTATTGCACATTGTCACATGTTTGCAGAATAAGTGCATAAGGTACAAACATGCGATGAGTAATTGCTTCTAACTTGTGAAGAAAGCTGCATTTTCTAAATTTGTTAAGCTCATTGGTTTCCAAACCCCACACCATATTATCTTAATTTGCTTCTAGTTTATTAATTATTATCTAGCATGCTAATTTTTCTCTCTGAACTACAGAACAGCAACTCCCAGACTGCTGTCTCTAGCTAATATCACTGACTGCTGCTCCTGCTGCTGTTGTTTCATCTACACAGACTTTTCCAAATCACTAATCATTTCATCAGCATTCAAAAAAACACTAAAGATGTGCACATATAATTTTTCCTGCATTTGTAAGAGGCAACAGTGGGGGTTACTCAAGGGAAAATCTTAAAATAAGGTCATTATTCAACTTCCACAGGCTGTTCTTTTCTTTTATCTGCAAGTTAATTTTCTAATACATTAATCGTTCATAGTAGAAAGTAGCAAGCAGACGGAAAACCAGTGGGATTGTTTCTTTAGTAAGTGGTAACATCACACTTGAAATTAATGAGGAGATCCAGATAAATGACTTGGAAAATGTTTTGTCCCCTTTTGTTTATAAATGGAAATCAATTTCCTCCAGAAGAAAGGTTCGGTCAAGAGAAGGATGCTCCAGAGGTGCCCCATGAAGGGGATCTCATGCTTATCTTTCATGAGTGTGTATTCTGAAGTTTATACTTGTGTTTTGCTTATTCACACCCTGAACCTATATAGTTCACACGCACACTCACACACACACACACACACACACACACATTTACTTTGTATGATGTTTTCACTAGCATCAACCCTGCATTTATATGCGCATCTGCAGACTATCTGCTACAATGCTGCCTTTAGAGCAATGTCAAATTTACTGCTGTAGCATCGAGAACACAAAAGAGCAGGAGTTGTACCCGTGGTGCTGAGAGACATGACCCCATCGCATGCTGGACGTGACCTCATGTTGGAAAGACACCTGCCTGGTTAGATGTTGCAGGCTCTGGTTCATGACACTGTAGGGGAGCATGGCCAGCCTGGGGCATTTTGCTCCCACATGAAGTCTTTATGTCTCTGGCAAATGAACCATTTCACAAAAGCCCAAGGTACTCAGCCTCTGTCTGAACCCCACTCCGTGCCAGGGAATTGATGGGGTAAATGTCATCCTTTTACACCAAGCTAGAAGAACAGTGATCATGCGCACAGTGGTAGACACGATGCATTCCTTGGTCTGAGGTTGTCTCATGACATGAACCAGCACTTCAATGTCTGCCACAGTCTATTTTTAACAGAAGTGCTCCTCTGTTGCTTTACTAACCACTATGGGCCTATGCACAGAGCTCTTTCTACAGGCGAAACCTGGAAGAGGACTGCAATAGGCTTGTGGCAAGGCCAAGGGCAGAGTCTCAGTTCATTGCCTGCAACATAAAGCGAGCTCTCTGCTGGAGAATATCAACCACATCGAATTCTCTGAGGCACTTCTGCCCTTCCTGTCTCCGTGGGGAGCTAAAACCAGCCCTGTGCCCGTGGCTCTCTGAGCTTCAGGGTGAACCCTCCTTGCCCCCTTCTTCTCTGCACAGGACTGGAAGGCATGCCCGCTGCCGAGGGGACCCTCATGTGTGTCCAGCTGGGCAACTGCGTCCTTCAGGAATGCTGTAACAATATCATTTACAAATTGATTGTGGGTCATAAGCTGAGGAAATTTTAAAATAGTCTCATAGCCATTTCGGTTCATTTGTTGTGCCAGTTGTTCTCTTGTGGATTCAAGCAAGGAGCATAAGAGATGGGTATATTTTCTTCCTTGCTTCTTTTTGTATGTGGAGCTAAATTAGATCTCTGTGCTGCGACTGGGCTGTAAAAGGGGCTCCAATGCAGGCAGGGCAGGTGATTCAAAACAAAAGGCCTTGATTGAAGTGGTTACAATACACAGAACCACTAATGTTATTCTGGGCCATTCACTGTGGTTTATAGCATTGTACAACAACAAACAAAGATGAAACTCACTGTGCTTACTGACTCAAGAAATTTTTCTTCAATTTATTTTGTCTCACTCATTTAAAGAATTTATTTTAAAGGTTTGGACCGTTTTGTGACTTCCCCCCCTTCCCCACCCCCAGACCATTTTCCTGTCCCCAAAGCCCTTTTTATCAAAGATATCTTTGTAAATAACCTCTTTTTCTTTCTGTGCACTGGGCTGTCCTGCCAAATTAGCTGTGCTGCCATGGAGACGTGGCATCAGCAATCCTTGTTCTTTTTCTGTAGGATTTCACTAGGCCCTTGTCTCAGGCCTTGACTAAATTAGAAAAAATAATGAGATATTGAATGTAAATGTTATACTCTTAGCATTGTTGGTAATGGTGCTGTAAGTGTTGTAATATTTCACTATGCCACGTCTTAGTTTTTTGCTGAATACATGTGTCTGTTGGGTTTTAGTTTATCCTAGGATTCAAGCAGGATATCAATACCCTTATGTAGCAAATAAGCTGGTTAGAGAGATAGTAATCTATACATGTCTAAGCAGTGAAGAAGACAGATGAGCCTTTTAGAAATTATGCTATCTATTTTTTTTTCTTGTTTGTCCTCTCTGTAAAACACGCTTCAATATTTAGCGACATAATAAAGGCCACTTATTTACAAAATGGGCAAAACAAAATCTCTGTTCTACCTTTGGCTGGAAATGACACTTCTGTAAAACTTGCTGCACATACCACATGAGATACATCCCATTACTCATCCATATTTCTTGCATCATGTGTTCAGTCAGTCTTAGAGTCCTATGTTGTCTCAGGAGAGTAAGTAAAGGGTTATTTCTGCAGGAAAACTTCAGACTTTGACATTTCCTGATGGAAAAAGGCAACTCAAAACCAACTCTGCCAAGATTTTCCCTGTCACCTCCAAAAGGGAGCTTTATGGGACTATTAAAAATGTTTCTATAAATACATTAGCAACAAAAGGAGGGTTTAAAGAATCTCCATCCTTTATCGGATGTGAAAGGAAACATAGTGACAAAGGATGAGGAAAAGCCTGAGGTACTTAATGTCTTCTTTGCCTCCATGTGTAATACTAAGAGCAGCTGTTCTCCAGGTATTCCACCCCGAGCCAGAAGACATGGATGGGCAGCAGAATGGAGTCCCTATATTCTGGGGGAAAATGATCAGCAACCTGCTACACCGCTTAGGCACATAGAGGTCTATGGGACCAGAAGGGATCCACCCAAGGGTTCTGAGGAACATGACCAAGTTGCCCACCAAGCCACTTTCCATCATTTGCCAGCTGTTCTGGCTCACCAGGGAGGTCTCAGTTGACTGGAAGTCAGCAAACATGATGCTCATCTCCAAGAAGGACCAGAAGGAGGATCCTGGGGAACTACAACCCAGTCAGCTTGGCCTTGGTGCCCAGGAAGGTCGTGGAGCAGATCTCTCGAGGGCCATCATGTGGCATGTTCAGGACAACCAGGGGATCCAGCCCAGCCAGCATGAGTTTACGAAAGGTGGGTGCTGCTTAACCAACTTGATGCCCTTCTGTGACAAGGTGATCTGCCTGGTGGAGGAGGGAAAGGCTGAGGATGTTGTTTACCTAGACTTTGGCAAAGCCTTTGACCCCATTCCCCACAGCATTATCCTGGAGAAACTGGCTGTTCATGGCTTGGACAGGTGCATTGTTTGCTGGGTTAAAAACTGGCCAGAGAGCTTGGCCCAGAGTGGTGGTGAATGGAGTTAAATCTATCTGGAGGCTGGGTGCTGGTTGTGTCCCTCCAGGCTCAGTAGTAGGGCCAGTTCTGTTTGATACCTTCATTGGTGATCTGGACAAGGGATTGGTTTACTGGTGGACTTGGCAGTGCTTGGCTAGTGGTTGGACTCAATGTTTTGAAAGGTCTTTTCCAAACTAGCATTATTATGATTCTGTGACTTATGGGGAAGAGTCAGATTTTCAAGTAGATTTATATTGCATGTCTGGAGCATGATTTTCTCAAGGTAAAACTTTAGCTGGGGGACAGAGCAAGTACTACAGAGTGATTTCTGTCTGTGGATTAACGTGAAGGTATATGAGTGTCCCAGTCTAAAGTTACTCAGAGCTCCTTGTTAAATGATGTACTTTCTCCTCTGAAAATATACATCAGTGACAAGACTAATAAGGAACCATGAACACCAGCCAGAGAGCTGACAAGTGTTTAAGTAGCAATTGAGTCAGATAACAAGATTTTTTTCCCTGCAGTGTTTTCATTCCCCCAGGGATAACTCAGGGGAGTTTTTGAATGAACTAATGTGAGCAAAAAAGGCAGAGCTGCATTTTGAAGTTTCAGTTTTCCAGGAATACTTTTTTGCATTGCAGAGTCAGTTTCCTGTTCCTTCTCAAAAGATGCCAGATCAATGGCTTTTTAGCAGAAATAAGCAGTAGAACATGAACAAAAAAATTCCCTAGGAAACTTCACCTCTCCTCCCCTCCCCACCGCTGACACTGTATTTGCAAAATAGGTCAACGTTCACATTGAAGCCATTGAGTTTGCACAATCACTTCCCTTTATGAAGATGTCATCTTATGGTATTGACCCCTTCCACAGCAGATGGAAATTCCCTGAGTGCAGCTACCTGCACAACCCCTGAACTGCAGTGATCTCAACTGGAGATGACTTTGTTATGCAAACCATCATTCTCACTGCTTACAAGAACAATATCTAGAGTCCAGAAAAGTAAAAGATAAGAAAGTCCCTTTGAATTTACTTCCTTGAGTGTTTTTTACAACATATTCTATGAGAAAAGATGATCTCTAGAAGAACTGTAATTTCTTCATGCAGTTGCTGGTCTGAGTGGCACAATTCACAGATAGACCCTCCATGCACTGCTGTAGGGTGTTATTTGAAAAAGTGCTTAAAATAGTTATCAAAATGCCTAAAAGTGCATTTGTCTTTGAATGTGTGACAGACTGAAATGTACTGACTGGATGCTAGAATAAAGCTGATGAGTGTTAGCTGAAATCAGCGGTCTAGCACTAATGTGGTGTTACAAATTTTAAAGCCACAAACTATCAGAAAATTCCTAATACTGAAGAGAATTTTCTGTTCCAAGGTCTACTTTACTGTTCATTCAGCTTCCCCATTCCTCAATGGGTTCAGGATTCCCTGCTTCATGCAACTCTAACCACAAGTGACTCAAGGTCAACCTTTGGGGTTGGGCTTGTAGACACAGACCAAGCTCCAGCTCACCCTGAGCCTTGGAGGAAAGGCGTGTGTTGGCCTGTCTGCTGCTCAGTAGCAACATCTGCTGGCTGTTGAGGACCTGCTGTTAGGAAGTCCAGTTACAGCCAGCTGGCTTGAAAATCATTAAAAACTCAGATTTTTCAACAATGAGATCTTGAGCTACATGTTGTTGGGAGGAAACAAGGTGCTAGAAGTAATTATGGACCATGTGTTGGTTGTTCTGGGCTAAGTTGCTTTTGGAGCATAAAAGAGTCCAAGAGTGCTGCAACAGATGGGAAGGCTCCTCCAGATGAGACTGCAAGAAGAATAAAATATTCACCAGTTTTTACTTGTCAGTTACATCCTTTGATGGAGCCACAGTTTGCAACTGTGACAAACTGTTAAAAGCAAAGAAGCAGTTTATTTTTAGAGGAAAGGATTTGTGAAGCAGGGGAGTGGCACAAATCAGGACTGACTCCCTCACTAGCATGGTCCCCCAGCTAGACCATGGCAGATTATTCCAGGAGAAATTCCTTTCCCTTGCCTGAATGGCTTTTCATGTACTCACAACCCAGCATTGGTCTGAGATATGGCACAACTCTTTTGGCTGTCACCAATGTGGCTGTGTCCTTCTGTCCTGAGACCCTGGTCTTAGGAAGCCCTTTTATTCTCAGCTGGTTACTGCCTGTGAAATGGCAAGAGAGGAAAGCATAATGTGCATCCCTCATCTCCTTGCAGAAATCCCCAGCCAAATAAAAAACCACACAAGGGTATCCAAGACACTGTAAAATTAAACTGTGGATTCCTGCTGATAAGTTATAGGACATCTGGAGGTGTCCTAGAAAAACTGAATATTAAATGTTTAGTTGTAAGTTTCTTCTACCTTATGAATCTGGGTTGGAAATCCATGCAGGGATGCATGGTGTTACATGACACTAAGTAAGAAATTGTTGACTGTGTTACGGTTAATAGGACACAATTCTTATTCCCATTTTACATGGCCCAGTGGAAGAAGCAAGAACTGACTTTCTTATGAAGCTGAACCAATTGTGAACACCATCTTTCATCTATAAAATTAAGGAATACCCTCAAAAAACCCCAAAGGCAATATTTTCAGGGACATTTTAAGAAAGGCTATTCCTCTCATTGTGGCATGCAATTGTCTTTCAAAAGTGTGTTTCTGCAGCTGTTTAACTTAAAATATTATGTATGTGAGCACATATTTACTATTTAAGGTGGCGATTATCATAAATATAAATATGTTAAAAGATCTTTTTGAGTTTTACATCAGTTTATAAAACACTTACTGTCCGCAGTCTAGTTAACTTCAATATAAAACCAAAGTTCTGCAATGTCATATTTTCCATTTTAATGTATTTAAGCCTTGTTTGCTCAAGGGAAATATTCCTTCATTACTGCATTTGAGGTAAGAATAAACAAAATGAATACCACAGGCTTAAAGAAGCTGACATAATGATAATCTGAAGATAAATTATTGGATCATTTTCTAATATTTGTCCTCTGAAGTGTGCATAAACACTCTGATAAGTATCTCAGAATCTGATCTTTCTTCAGATCAAAATAAGCCCCACTACATTCTTAATTTCTCAGCTCTCTGGTAATATTTAAAGTAGTCCAAAAAGTTGGCATTCTTTCAACAAAAGAAGTCTGAATGAAGGTAAGACAGTTTTGTCTTGAGAATTTGAAAGTTCAGATAAGACTGGTTGCTATGAAGCAAAATCCCTTTCCTGTTCTTCTTTTTTGGCATTTCATGTTTACAGAAGGGAGTTACTTTAATGACCACAGCCACTGTCAGCAATGCTTACTTGTAACTTATCTATGGATGACCGTGTTTTACTATAAGCAGCTCTTTGTTCTAATCAAATAATTTATTTTTAAAAACCCCCTTGCTATAATGTAGAAGACCTCTACAGATAATCTGGTCATTCTTTTTGATTTTCATTATATATTATCCTTACAGAGTTAAAATTTCCAGGTGGAAAGTCCACAGATGAAAAACATATTTTAATAGTTCAAGAATATTTTAAGATTTTTCACTACATGGATACGCACCTAAGACTCAAGGTACTCAGAATTTACATAAATTTAAGACTGATTAAATGAAATGTTGATATAGTTGTGATTTTTTTCTGGTGGAGGAAGAAACCTAAAGTATTGGCCAATGGCCATAAAAATCAAGAGATAAGTTATCGTCTCGTGTTTCATTGAACTCTTTCAGCTACAAGTGAGTGATTAGCTTTAAGGAAATATTCATGCTTCTTTTTGGAAACAAATTCCCACCAGTTTATTTCTAGTAACTGGTGTGTACCTTGAAGTCAGCATCAGCTTCTCAGCTGAGGATACTGATGTAAAAATTATGCCAAAGTACAAACTTCTTGTTTCATACTTTCGGAAATTTCTAAGGCAGCTTGTTCTGCTAGGAAATAAGGAGTTAATGAAATATTTTATTTCAGTTGTGTGTAACAAACATCAAGCAACATTTATACATGACAACAGTAGCAACAGAGGGATAAAATACATTCTTTAAATCAAATCCATAACTGTTTTCTCAATGACAGAAGAACTAATGTCATTGTGGTGAGACACAAAGACCTGTTTCTTCCAAGATGTGTCATTTAACTATGGGTGAATCTTGGAAAGCAACATTTAATTACCTGTCATGGTCAAGGATCTGTATGAAAGATATGTGAACCATATGTCTACTGCTTTTGCATGGACTTTTATTTATCTCCATCTTTCTTGAAACTTAAAAATGTTTTATGTAGATTCTTATTATCAGTTATACTGAAATTGTTATTCGGGCCTTTTGTTTAGTAGTCCACTTCATGTAAATGGCAAATTCTACATAAGATCCAGCAAATTTTATAGTAAATATTACTGATTTTTCTCTTCCATGCAAAATAACTCTGTTGCTTATCCTTTACCTTAGAGACTGCATCTTGTTTTTCTGCTTCAGTGTCAGAATTGCAGTACTTATAGAGATATGGAACTACCCACTGAAAATACAGAAAGAGTGTGTAAACTCAGGCTTTGATCATGATCACTGTCTGTCCTGCTCTGCCTCTAGTTGTCTGTGGACATCTTTTCAAATATTGTTATAAGCATTTAGCTTATGATGAACTTAAGAAGTAAAAGCACCTTTAGACACCAAAATGTTCAATTTAATAATAATCCTCGCCACAGCTCTTTAGTACATGTTTGGATTACAGCTGGAATAATTTCTGCATAAAATTTTGCAAAATTTTGGATTCTTTATTTTAAAGAAGCAACTTAATGTGACTGTTTGGGATGTGATGCATAAGAGTCCACCTCAAAAAAACGGAGTATTAGGGAAAAAATTGTTTAGAATAATTAGGGTCTGTAAAAACTCACAAAATCATACTTTATGTCCTAGTTTGTCATCTTCCTCAGCCTAGGCTGTTCAGCAAACCAGCAGAAGTTTCACTGCAAATCCAGTGAGATTTCCACCTATTTTGAGGGACCTCTCCCCATGTTTGTTATTTTTTTTGGATAAGGACACAAATAAAAAATGAGGTTTGCCCCTGCCACCAGGGAGCCCATGTCTCTTCTAAACTCTCTCACAGGTATGAAACGTTCCTCTTGGAATCCTTCAGACTTGCCACCACATACAATAACAGTTTGGAATGCAGTTTGGCAAACACCTCCTCTGAGCTTCCCCAAACCACTTCAGGGAAGCTTGGTTAAAGCTTGTGTTGGGGAAAAAGAACACTACACAAAGCCTGTGTGTAGTGGCTGGAGTCACAATTCATGAGCTTTAGCAAGAAATTGTGTTGTTGTAAACATAAAATGGTTTTTATGTATTAGTCAATGTCTCTTTCCAGACATTTCCTTTCTTACATCTTTTCTTACATGATGCAGAATCAAAAAGCACAGGACCAGGTTAAAAGCATGTTTTAACAGGCAAAGCCTCACGTACAGACCTATATTCACAATTTTCATTTCAGATGTGTAATTTAGTGCAGTCTTAAGACATCCCAAAAGAAAATCCGTTTTTTCTCCCTGGTTTGTGGTGAGTTTTTGTTACCAGACTGTGACTTCAGGCTAAAATCTACACTGAAAAATGAGGTTTAATTAATGGTTATATTGTTTAATGTGACACTGCTACGGCTGGATTAATTGATTCACCCTTCTTGTTACTGGTATAACAAATAAAAGAAATAAAGGCTGGTCCCTTCTAGTTGCAGGCAAGTGGAATGCTCTGCCAGCCCTTCTCTGCCTTCCACAAGCCTGGAACTCAGCTTCACTTACCCAGCCCCGGTACAGAGCAAGCAAGGAAAGGAAACACCTTGACTACTCTATTGTTACTCATCCAGCTGAAATGGCCAAAACCCATCACTGAAACAGTCTGATTCCAAAAATTAAAAGCAAAATAAAGTGTCCACTAGAATCAAAACTCTTCAAAATCAATTTAACAAAATTTATTAAATTAATTAAAATTTAACAGCAAAAATCCTTTGACACCAGATTAAGCCCTTGCATAAATATGTTTTTACTTTAGGAAAGGTTAAGCAAGGCTGAGATGGAGGGTGGAGAGAATTTGAAAGAATTCCAGCCAGGTTGCATACGAAAGTAAGGAGGAACTGAGTATTTTCAACATAGGTTTGTAGGGGGAAGCCCAGCACCGTATTTAGTTTAAGAATCAGCAAATTAGAGCTGGAGCAGACTTGAGAGCTGGTTAATGACTCCAGTATGAGTCCTCTGGTGCAGAGAGTTGTGTATGGATCAAATGAGGTTGCCATCTGGTAGAGATACACAAAATGCCAGTGTGAAATCTTGTATACCAGTGAAATTCCAAGTCCTGCCTTCTGCCATTTTCTGGTCTCTCTTGCACACATTTCTTCCTGTTGCAGCTCAGGAGATGATCTGATACCAACTCTTTAAGATTTTATGGCTGGAGTGGGTCAATGAAGTGCACAAGATGTTTGTAAGGAACTAACAGAAGTTCATGGCAGGATAGATCCTCAGAGCCTCCAGAAGTGTCTTGAAATAACATTTATCTTTCCTTCACAGATATGTTATTACTAATAAACCACCTACCTCAGTAACTCCACAAGTTCACCAGTCTGTTCTTTGAAAGATTTCACCTTTTTTCCAGGATTTGCTTTGTTGCTGCAAGCCACTACGTTTTCATTCTGTTTGACAATTACAATATGTCTCATGGCAGCAAGCAAATGAAGTGATAAAGACACATTTCTTTCTGCTAATGTGAAGTGTGTGAAATTTACTCACTGGTCTTTCCTTCAATCAGAAACTTTTAGGATTAAAAAAAAAATTTGTTAGTCACCTTGGGTTACTGATCTTCTGTGTTTGGTCATTTGTCTGTGAAAGTCAGCAGGCTGGAAATTGTGCCTATCTCAGATGTATAAACTACTGCTTTTGCTGACCTTTATTGTAGAGGAAACTTTGGGAAAAGGAGATCAGGTCATGATTTAATTCTCCCAGGTAAATGCCAACAACACAATTAACACTGAGCACTGCTCATGTCAGAAAGGCACTGGGAAGAAGAAAGCTGTTGGGAATGTGGGGTGGGAAAAATGAGATAGACTGCAGGTTCACAACTGTTATAATGCTGGTCGATGGCTGCTTCTCATGTACATTCAATATTAGTTTGCTGTCCATCTCTCAGGTTTGATCTACAAATGGTTTGACTGCTTCCTTCCACTGCTCTACATTTTGGCTCTAGAGCCTGCTGTGCTCCCAGTGATGGAGGCTTTGATGTGACCCTGCCTTGCCTCCCCTCCTGGGCATAGACCCCCAGCCCCCACTGGGGTCTCACGTTGCTCCCTGAGGATGTTCTTGCAGCTCTCCCCAGTCCCACCTTTGAGTGAAGCCCACCTTGAGCTCTCTTTGGGTGAAGTCAGCACTTGGAGGATGAGGTCTCCCATTCCAACGAGCTCATGCTGGGTGTGCCTGGGAAAGGAGCACCTAACACTGACCCCCAGGGCTGCTCTCTTCCCGCTCTGCTTAGGAGACAATGGCTGGCCACTGCCTAGGTAGCATTAACATCCTATCTTTTCTTCAGCATTCCATCCATCCATCCATCCATCAATCAGTTATGAGGAGTTTCTCTTCAAATCCAGCCTATGGCAGAGAAATGCATAATGTGTATTTAATCATACCTTCTCAAGTGCCTTTCCTGTAGAATAATGCTTTTTTCTGTCTCTCTGAATGCTTCTAGGAAGCCTATGACAAGATTTTAGCAGTCAAAGGATCCAATATTAGGACATTTTGATGGATTTTCATCACAGATACTCTATTTCACTCATTTTCATAACATCATTTTTTAGTCCTTCCTCTAGCAGCATGATTTATTCCTCTCTTTTTTCAAAAATTATGACTCAAAGATGGATGTCAGCAGTCTCTTGCTCACTGCACACAAAGAGATTCTCATTTTTCCCTCTACCTAACATGAGTCTTCCACATACAAAACATCATAAAATGTAAGTTTTGTTTATCATTCTCTTGTGCTAAAACACTGATTTTACTATCTGATATTGGTAGTAAGTGCTTGATGGGTCCCATGGATATTTCTGCTTTTTGTGTCTTTTTTTTCCAATACTTGCTCCTCTAAATATTAAATGTGCTTTTAGTGCAATCTGGGTTCCTTTTCCTTATGCACTACACACATTTCAGACTCTTCCAGGTTACCTTTTGAACTTTTTCCTGTTCCTTCACTGGTGCTTGTGCCACCCCAAATTGGCTGTCACCTGCAGATGTAATGTATGGTTTATCTCACTCAGTCCTGGTGGTTCCCTGCTGCACCCACACCCAGCTCAGGACATTGCTGTTCCTGGTTATCTCCTGTTTGTGACATCCAGACAATCCCTAGATTTTGGTGTTTTTATCCAAGCTGGAATTAATTTCAGTTTTGCTTCTGCAGGATAATTTTGTGGAGTGAGGTATCAAATGCTTACAAAAAAGCATTTTCTGTACCACATTCCTTCCATTGTAAGTAGATTTTAAAAACTATCGGTGTTGATGCCAGGAATAATTGGATTTCTGGAAATGTAGTCAGAGAGGAGTGTGATCTGAAATGAGCTTTGAATGAAGTGCCAGTAACCCTAACACGCTAATACCTGTTCTTGCAAGTTATTCAACTTCCCTACCTCTCTTCCCCTAAATGTGAAGAAAGAGGGATTAAACTGTAAAATAAGAATTACTGTGTTTACTTGTTTCTTAAAGGTGCTAAGAGCTGATTAACACTCAAGAAATATGTAACCTGTTATTTTAATTCCTCAGCTTCTCTTGGAGTCAAAATCCTTAATTGAGTGTATATATTCATGCTTAAATTTCAGTCTTCAATAGTGCTGACAGTTTCAGATCCTGGTCCTCTCAGCATTCTCATCATAAACCCAATGGGATTAGTGAAAATGAAACTAAACTTTGAAGATCATCACCAGCCTCACTACTTTACTTTTTTCTTAATAGCAATTCTGAATCCCATTTCAACTTATATTGGTGTTTCATGACCTCTTTGAATCTGTGTGCATATTTACTCAAGGTTCAGTGTAAGTTCATCATGTTCCCTAAAACTTAGCGAAAGTTTCGTCTTAGCTCACTGATCTGTGGATCTATAATTTTTCATGATGTTCCTACAATTGTTTTTGCTCCACAGTTTCATAGGTAATTGCTTACCCAAGATCTGCTGGGATGAAAACACAACAGTACACAAGAATCCAGCAGTTTTCTGTAGTGCAGTGATGATAAATTTGTGACACGTGATTCAGGAGCTGACAAGGGGAGATGGGCATTGTACCTACAAACAAGGACAAACTATTATCAAGGATGTAAAGGTTTGGGACAGGCTTGACTGCAGTGATCATGGGATGGTGGGGTTCAGGATTCTGAGAAGAGGCAGCAGAATGAAAAGCAGGATCATCACCCTTGGCTTTAAGAGAAGAGACTTTGGCCTCTTCAGGGATCTGCTTGGAGGAAGCCCATGGAAGACAGCACTGGAGAGAAGAGAGATACAGGAGATCTGGTTGATTTTCAAGCATGATCTCCTCCAGCCTCAGGAATGGTCCACAGCAGTGGCAGAAAATCAGGGAAATGTGGCAGAAGGTCAAGAAGCTCCTGAGAAAACTGAGACACAAAAGGGAACTGCACAAGATGTAGAAGCAGAATCAGGTGACCCAACAGGAATACAGACTGTACATGTAGGGGTTGGGTTAGAACAGCCAACACCATGTGGAATTGAATGTGGAGAGGTACAGGAAGAAATACAGGACAGGCTTCTGTAGATACATTGTCCACAGAAGGAAAAGGCCAACATCATAGTGAGGCCAATCTTGAATGTTTTTGAACTTCCCTGGTGGCTGGGGGAGGCTTCTAATGGTGGGAAGAAGGCAAATGTCACTCAAAGAAGGGCAAGGAGCAGGACCCAGGAACTAGTGGATGGTCAGCCTTACCTTGATCCCTGAGAAGTTGATGAAGTGAATATTCCTGGAAGTAATTTTCAAATATTAAGGACAAGTAGGTGACTAGGAGTGGTTAGCATGAATTTGGAACAGGGAAACTGTATTTGGCCAATCTAATAGCCTTCTCTGATGAGAGGACTGGCTTGGTGGGTGAGAGAGGTAAAAGTTGTTTGTCTTGACCTCAGTAAGGCTTTCAACACTCACTGCTGTAAAATCCTCACAGAAAAACTGATTAAATATGGACTAGATAAATGCAGAGTGAGGTGAATTGAGAACTGGCTGAATTGCTTGGCTCAGCAGGCTGTTATCAGTGGCATGAAGTACTACTAGAGGTCAATCATGAGTGGTGTAAATACAGAGAGTGATCCTGGGACTTCTGGGGCTGTTCAGCCTGGAGGAAAAAAGGCTCAGAGGGGTGATGCCATCAATGTGAATAGATATCTGAGGGGAGGAGTAAATAAGGAGCCAGATTTCTCAGTGGTGTCCAGTGATGGCACAAGAGGTAATGGACAAACCGACAGAATGGAAATTTCATTTAAGTGTAAGAAAAAGTTTTTGTAGTTAGTATAATGAAACCATGCCACAGGTTGCCCAGGGAGGTTTTGCAGTCTTCATCCTTGGGCATATGAAAAATGTGACAGGATACAGTCCTCATAACCTGCTCTAGCTGGGCTGATTTGAAAAGAGGGTTGGATTAGGCAGTCTCCATGAGTCCATTCCCACTTTTAGCTATTCAGTGTTATTCTGTGACATGCATTTGTAGCGTCCATTCACATGAGCTACTGCAAAGTGACAAGGGTTATATCTTTACTCAGGAAGCACCTCTGTATCTTTTCTGGCTACTTGTATTTTACTCTGAATTTGTCTTAGCATCACATCTTCCAAGTGCTAAATATGAATGTCCACAGGGCTTTGATCACCCACGAATTCTTTACTCCACTAAATTGCTTACCCTTCATGGCCTTAAAGGAAAGAGATTTCTCTGCATTTTCTTGAACAAAACAATAAAAAACCCCTCTACCACTGACCTAATTCTAGTTTGTTCTTGTAATTCTCATATTTGCAAAAATCACAACCCAGCTTATGCAAATACTTTGATTGATTTGAACTGTGTTCCTTATATAAATACATGTCTCAGCTGCCCCAAGAGATAATCTGAGGAGTTTGCTGCTGCTTCTGCTCTCTGTATCCTCTGATGTTTTGACATGGCCTTAGAAGGTTAGCAAAGAAACACAGCATCCTCCACCTTTAGTGCACTGTTTCCTATACTCAGCTGAACAAACTGATGTAGTGGAATAAATGACCCAGTTAGTACCAGTGATGAGGTCGATGCTTCAGCTGCACCATACTGTGACAGACAAGCTGAAGAGCTGATGAAGGCTGACACTGAAACTCCTGTCTTGGAGACAGTGCAGCTGACATTTGTGAGAGGTCTGCAGTTAAGGAGGACACTGACATCTGGGTTCAGCAGCTTCTGAGTGAGAGCCTCGCTGTGGTAGAGAGGGGTAAATGCCACAGATCCACAGCTGTGAGCTTGTGTGTAGCAAGCTGAGACCTACCTTGGCCTCACTCTCATCTCTCCTGGGTCCAGGAAACTTCACAAATCCTTTGTGACCCTCCCCTTGTGCTCTGCTTAGTAAGTGATGCTAGAGACCATAACTGTGAACAGGACAGCCAGACTCTGTCATGTGCAGTGAGAAAGTTGATTGGCATCAGAGTGTGTGTATACCAGATGGAGAGAGGGTAGGTTTTGCTTTTTTTAAATTCTCAGAAACACCCCAGGAGTTATGATCTGAGAGACCTAGAAGAGATTTTCAGCTCTACCATAAATTGTTCAAGTCAGGCTGGTGCCAAAGCTCCATGAAAAGTTCGGAATGAACCTAAATGCTGTGAAAATCATGCACACACCCCACACACCCCCTTCCATTGTATACTGACATGCATTTTCTCCTCTGTGTTTCCCACTGGAGTTTAGAATTTTACAAGCATTGGAATACAAGAGAGGACAGGGGAAAACCAGCTCCTGCTGTGTCACTGGCTGCTGCCCATTTCCTTCACTGGCTTTCATATGTGTGCTGGTTCTTTTTTGGCATGTGGGACACTTTCCACTCGCTGGTATTTTTTGACTCATGTGCTTAAATTTTAGAAATAACTTTTGAAATGTGCTGATATGTTTTATGAAGCATACCAGCATTACACATCTAAAATATGCCTCTGAGGGATTTTATGCTGCTCTCCTTTGACAGGGTGTTGAGACAGAGAACAGCCACAGACTGGTTGTGGCACAGTCAGGTGTGCTGTAGGGAGCCAAGAGCAGGGCAGGATGCCCCCCAAGTGTCTAAGAGGAAGTGCATTGCTGAGGGGTGACACACTGCTGTAGTCTGAGTGAGTAATTGTGACTTTGACACTGAAAAGCAAATAAACCTCCTGAACAAACATACATGGCTTTCAGGAGCCATCACTTCCTCTTGAGTAAGATGCAGCCTCCAAATTCTGTTATGGCTTGTCAGGATTAAGTAAACCACGTAGGTTGGCTTGGCAATAGTTTCAACCAGGCACCTACTTTCTAGCCAGGACTCTGCAAGAGGTTTTCAGCAACTCACCTCTTCCTAGAGGAGTATCTAAGGTATATTAGGTGCATCTGTACAATATCCTACCTAGAGTGGTGCATCCACAGGTAACCCCTGTGTGGCCTTTCCCTTGTGGCCAGTGCATGAGCCCCTGAGAGGAGCATGTGGGATTCACCTTTGTGTGTGCCTGGTGCACATCCTTCCCTCGGGTGGCTTTGGAGACCAGTGGCCTTGGGTGGCTTTGGAGAGTGTCCATGTCCAGCAGTGGCCCCGGGGGCTGCACTGGGCAGTTTGCAGCAGAGGGCAGGAGTGGGAAGGAGCTGCCATCTGCTAACACTCTGGGGATAACCAGCCTGTTTTTCCATTCCCACACTGTTTGTGCTGTGGAAGTACCGGAGCACACATTTCCAGTCTACAGCCAGCTCTGTTTACTTGCTCTGAAGGGCTTGAAGGGGGAGACAAGGCAGCATGACCTGATGATCACACACATTAACTGCTGTCATTAACTTCTACCTCGTCAGCCCCCAGAAGGAGGTGACAGTTCTGGGGGGCACTAAAAGGGCTCTGGAGCTGTACAGAGAGACCAGGCAGGACACACTCTCCACAGGTCCAGATCTTCATGGGTGACAGCTGACAATTAAAAAAAAAAAAGAGAGACAGAATAAAAATTAAGCTCTTTGATAGAAATGCAAAATCCTAGAACATACTAGAGCTTCCCAGGCCACATATGAGGCTTTTGTCACAGTTATTTAATTTGATACAGTTATTTCTTATTTTTCTTACATACATCTGATGTGGGGTGGGAAAAGAAAGTGTTTGCAATACAAATAAATTTTGGGGATTAGGAAATAGGTGCCACAAAGGTCTGATAGTAAGCACTTTCTCCTACAAATCACAGCCTTCTCTTTTATCACAAATACTTTTAAATCAGGCAGCCTTAGCTTTTTTGTTTAGCTTTTTCTTATTGAGTTGGTATCCCTTAGGTGGGTGACATGGATTTGAGGGATTTAAAGGACATCAGACAATAAAAATGTACAGCAATAAATTCTATTGATTTTCCCAATGCAGAAAATAAAATGTCAAAGTGTGTGTTGATATTGATTTCCAGTGGTTAATTTGCTAAAGGTTTGAGGTAAATTAGTTTTAGATTATTTTGGTCCTTAAATGAGGCCTTATTATGACTTTGTACAACTTCTTCCAAGAAACCTGACCCTGGGCTAGAAGTCTTGAAGGAGAGACAGCCTCTGGAAATGCTTTGTGGTGCTTCCTTCTAGGTTGGAGGAGAACTTTCCCTCTGCATCCTCAGGCAATTGTTAGCATTGAAAAGGGGAGCAAGGGCTGCAGCACTAAAGAATTTCAAGATGAACTTTGGGAAAATGCATGCAGTCAGGGAGGAGAGAAAAAAGGGAAAATGTTCTGGCTGTTACAGCCATTTGAACTGTTTCTGTCAATAGCAAGTAGGGTTGGGTTTTTTCCTCCCTCTCTCCCAAACTGATGGAGTTAAAGCCTGGAAGAAGAAAGTCTCACTATGTTTTCTTACCAAAAAGCTCTCCACTGACATAACACTCAAGTGCAGCTGGAGGTAAAAAGGAAGCTGGTGCTGGTCCTGGAAAGATAGAAAGGGAAGTTTCATGGGACTTTTAAGGACCAGTTCATGCCAGAACCACTCTGCTTAAGAGTCACTGAGCCCTGGCCCTGGCCACTCACCGTGGATGGTGGTTGTATCTCACATAGGACCACAGGGAAGGGAACAGCATCTCTGTTTGCACCATTTACTCTCTGTGAACACTGAAATGTTTCCTCCGAGGCTTTTCATCAGTGGGACAGATGGAAGCAGGTTAGTCCAGATGATCTTTCAGAAGATGGAGTCCCCTGTTCCCTCCTTCACCAGCACCATTGGATCATTCAGTGCTGGTCAGCAAACTTGGGATAAACCAAACACAGTGGAGCAATCTCTTCCTGTTCACAACACCAGAGAAACATTTCAGCTCGTGGCTTTGGAGGTGGGAGTTCAGTGACTCTTAGCTTGCCTACAATATCAAAGTGTGCTAGTGAGCAGGAGAAGATCCCTGATATAGCAGGGTGGGATATGGTATTTTTACATGCTAGGGTGCAATACCACAGAGTGGGTTGCTACAGCAGGATGGACTGGGTTGTTGTCCTCCCAACTAAATGTCCTTCCTTCTCACCCTGCTTTGGGTTCTGGAGCAAACTCACTCAGAAATGGCTCAGGGATCATGACACTGAATTTGGTGGTCAAGATGTACCAGCTTTTCATTCAGCTATCTCTAAAAATGTATACATTGCTAATGGACCTAATGAAACCTCACACTTGCTTTCTGTCTATGTCAGAATTCTGCTTTGAATTGGTAATTGTTGGATCTCTGTCACTTGATTATTAAGAAAAGGCTGGATTTATTTACTTGGCAAGCTAAATCAGTCTTATTAAGACAAGGCTTGGATGTAAACAACCATTATAGGCCATCTAAATACCAATTTATCATTAAAAACATATTCATTTCATATTAATGCCTGTGTGGGACCCAACTATGCAACTTCTTAGTCATATGGATAAATTAACTCATACATGTAGTCTCAATTAATTCAATGGGTCTACTCATATGAGTAAGGACTGCTCAAATGAGTAAGAGCTGAGGGAGCTGGCCCTGAGGGAAACATATTTATGACTTTGTTGTTAATTCTCATGACTTATGTTTTCAATAAGCAAATGGTATTAATTCAGCTCACAATAGCTTCTTAATTAACCTCTATACATCAGAGGCATATACAGGAATCTTAATTTAAAGCATTACTATCTAAGCATGTCATCATCTGTCCCATTCCTCAGGGTAACAATTGACTCTGTGCACATGGCAAACACTTATAGTGGGTTGACATAGTTCAAAGAGCTTCATAAAATGAGTGGGAAAGACTTAGGCATGGTCTACATGGAGATATTGTATCAAACTGGTTACTTTTCTTGAAAATGTTCTGTATCCGCACAGAGCACTTGCTATTGCAATAAGTGCTTTGGCACCACAAGTTGTAGTAAGTAATTCTCTCTACGGTGGGAACAGCTCCAGTTTTAGACAGTATGTCAGATTTGTGATTTGGGTAGTCTCTTTTCTGTTAGTCTCCCACCCTCCCTCTCAAGACCTAGAGACCCTCAGCTTCAGCTGTTTTTGCTGTGTGCCATCCCACTCTTTTGACACAGGATGGGTGTCCTCAGGGAACTCCAAGATCATGATCCCTCCCAGCTTGTTTTAACCTAATTGACACCCAAAACCACATAGAGACCAGAAGGTCCAGCCAGAGAAGATTCATGACAGCATCAAAAAACTGTGTGATCCATACAAGTACCCTAAAAAACAGTCAATCAGTTCCTCCTAAAAGTAGACATAAGAAATTGGCTAAATCATCTGAAGAAAATCAGTTGCAGTTCAGTAGTGACAAGGGCAAGTAATTGTTATTTGAAAGGAACTTTCTGTACAAATACAAGCTGAAAGAAAAACTTCTCTGCAGTAAAAGACAGTACACAGTCCTGACTGATACAGAGTTGAGTCCTGTAGACTGGATTTCAAGAAAGATGTCAGCCATCTAAAAACAATCCAGAAGAATACCAAGGAGAATACTGGAGCAAAATGTCGTCTAGCAGGAAAGATCAGTCAAAATGAGGTGAGACTCAGAAGAAACAAATATATAAAAGTTGAGAAGACATGAATATATAAAAAGGTTGCCACAGAGGAAATAATGTGTGTTTTACTGTGAAGAAGATAAGAAATAATGAGGGTATACTATAGAAAAGAGATTTGTATTCAGAATTAGAAAAAGGTTTCAAATGTAAGGACAGAGAATCACCACAAGCAATTGCAAAGGCAGAACAATATAACTAATTGAAACTATTGATTTATGACACTCAGAGTGGCTATGCATATTTATGTACATGCAACACACGCACAATGCAATTTAGTACCATGGTTTTAGGAGAAGAACAAGAGACAGGTTTTTGTTTACACCAGGAGATAAAGTGAAAAGACTTTCTAGTATAATTCTTTGTGAGTAAAGGAATCAATTCCAGGAATCAAAATTGGTAACAAGGAGAAACAAATGAAAAGCAGTCATACTGCTTGAAATAATAATCTCACCACCTAGGAATATTCAAAATTTTTCTCTTTATTTATTAAGCCCTTAAAAAAGTTCGCTTCAAATATAGAGGAAAAGATAGGAGTCAGAACGCTGTATTTGGCATTTTTATTGTAAAATGCAATTTGAAAATAGTATTGTGTTGATAATTGGATTATTTATCCCTCAAAGAAGAGAGTCAGCCCCACAAGTGTGGAATAGTGAAGCAGAACTTCCAGGTTCTCAGTCACCCTGTTCCACACAAAGCTGGCAGTCACCATGGCATAGTTTTCCTTTCACCCCTTTGTGGCAGGCTGTCTCACAGAGTGCTGGGTTCCTGAGAGGGCAAACACACAGAATACTCGTCCTGATCATGTGTGAGCTGTAACTGAGCCAGGACTCAGCAAAAGGTGGCTACATGCAATGCCATGGGATCAGAACTTTCCAGGGAGTCAGGCAGCAGAGAACACTATTATGAGACCCCAGAGATACTCTGGGGTATTATGTTTGCTTGCTCCATTAAATGTGTGATTTGAGAGGCAGATGGGGAGACAAATGCTTGCCTACCTTAGTGTTACTTACACAGGGATGTACTGCAGCTCAGAAGCAGAAACTATGCCATGTGACTTACGTTATTTATCAGCCCTATGAATTGCAAATATATTCAAATTGCAATTGACAGCTTGTAAACAATCTGCAAACCAAGAATTAGCCTCTCCAGGGCATCACATCTCTTTCAGAGCTACATATAAATATGAATATTTTACAATCTGGATGAAACAATTCATGAGCAGTTGAAACAGTGACATGCATGAAAACCATCAAATAATGATGTATTTATTTTTTGCTAATTATATGTTTGTCTTTCTTTTCAAGCAATCTCCCCCTTCCCCCTGTCTTTTCTGGTTGTCTTCTCTGAAAAGAAATAGAAAAACAAAAAAAGAAAACAGAAAAAACCCCAGTTGGCCTTAGATGCTTTTTCGGGCCAGAGAAGAGAGCTCTGGCTACATGCAACTGGCAAATGTCAAAAAGAATAAACTCCTGCAAAGATAGATTAGAAAGTGAGCCTTAATGACAAATAGAAACAATACTTGTAAGAAAACAAAAGCAAAACAAAAAAACCCCAACAATCCCAGGCTCCCATCACACCAAACAATAACTAAGCGTTACTGTATTTTTTTGCACACAAGCTGTGCCCACTGAGCTAAAAGAAGTGTTCAGAAAATGCCAGTACAATCTGGTGGGGGGCAGACCCAGGGCCCTGAGAGCTTTCTTGCTCCCATCATCACCTAATTAATCGGTCCCCTCCTAGAATGAACACACACATACTCACCAGCCTTGTGTGCAAATGAGAGCAGCTTGAGGAGGTTCAGATGGCTCTCCTCTCCTGCTCAGGCTGGAATTGCTGGCCAGGCTGAGAGGGCTCATGGTGCCCAGGTGAGAGCATTGCTGGGTTGGAGTGGGGCTGCAGCTCTGGCACTGCTGCTGCTGCTGCTGCTGCTGCTGAGACCAAGAGGGCTCAGGCCAAGCCCCTGCAGCCCAGCCACCTTTAACCTCTGCATTGCGGTCAGCACTGGCCATGCTGGCTCGGCAGAGCAAAGGAGAAAGGCAGGAGTGTTGGGAAAGCACAGAAGGCTGCAAAATAAAGAGGAGACTGGGAGATGAACCTCTGTAAGAAGTGGTAAGTGGGAGGGACACTTCTCATGCGACAGAAACGAAGGTCCATGAAGCAGTGTGGTTACAGCAGCTTCTGAGATCCCCTTTCTGGTGTGTCCTCATTGGCACCCCTGTCACAGCTCTGTGAGGACACACTGGCATGCTGGAGAGGTCCAGACCTAGGATGGGTGTTAGCTGTGGACATTTGAATGGAGAGTTGGGCAGAGGAAAATCACCGGTGACACACAGTGGGAACATGAGCCACCTGGCACCTCCTGCTTCTGCTGAACGTCCTGAGCCACCACACCAAGGAAATGTGGACACACCCATTGCACCAACCCCTGCTTCTCCTGCTTCAGACCTGGGCCCAGGTTCAGAGCAGCCCCTAGTGCTAGGATGAACTTGGTGTCCTTGAGGCAGCAAAGGGCTCAAATGAACCTTCTGTAAAGCATAGGCTCTGCACAGAGAAAGAAAATCCCACTGCAGTCTTCTACCAGCACAGGAACTTAATCCAGATTTCTCCAGAGAGAAAAATATTCCTGTTTTCCCATCCATGTTGTCAGGTATAGCATACTGAAGATTTATTGGCCTAGGAGATGCTGCATATTGTACATGTGTAAGTGCCATGCATGAATGAGAGCTGCTTTTTTTGTAGCAAAAATTTTACACGTATTTTTCTTTCTTACTTTCTTAACTTTTTTTCATATCCATCCTCTCCTCTCCTCTCCTCTCCTCTCCTTCATTTCAATGAGATTAACGAGTAATGCACCATTTGGGGACTCCTGGAGAGATTACTGGTCTTTAGCACTGTCCAGTGGCTGCACTGTTGTCCTTTCCCTCCTTGTTTCCACACAGGTGATTGGCTCCAAGACAGAATATTTTGATTAACGCCTTCCAGGTGCACCCTGTGCTCTTCACTTGTCTGAGATGTGAACACGAGTAGCAGTAAATGGCCTGACTCACTGAGATGGATGGTCTCTCCAGGCATCCCTCATCCCTCCCACAGCCTCTCTGTGCCCTTGGTTTCCCAGTGAATCCAGGGTGATTGCATCCACAGCCACTGTACACATAATTTGGTACTTCTCTGTTCCCTCCTGGCAAACCTGATAGCCCCCTTTGGTCCCAGCCTGGTGCCAGAGGTGGTCAGCACCGATGGAGGGCTTTGCTCCCTTGTTGGAGGCACAGTTCCACACCCAGGTACAGCCCCAGACTGCCCCAGTTACTTTCCACGTGGCTGAAGGTCAGGGAGAGTCCAGTTTTCCCTTTGTGCATCTGATGAGAGCACAGGGTTTGGCAGCAGCGACCTTGGGCGGGGAGCTTAGGAAAGGCGAGGCGCGGTGTGCCTTCCTACATCCTCACTGAGTGCTGCACCTGGAAATGGGAATTGAGGCCATCACAGGAAGCCTTTCCCCTGCCATTTCACATGTCTCAGCAACATGTGAAGGACACTGCTTGTCACTGCAGGAGCTGGCAGTGGAGTTGGGAGTTAATGGAGGTCAGGCAAAGGAAGGGAGGTGATAGTTATCTGACCTGATTCCAATCTGGAAATAGAATCATCTGGTTTATTCCTCTTTGCAATGTGCCCAAATGGGAATGGTTTAATTCAGAGCATTAGCTGGGCTGTGGATCTCCCTTAATTTCAGATGCCTAATAAGAAAAACAAAAAGCTAAAAATATATATAAAAAAGAGATTTTTAGGTATGTATCTGATCTGATATAGCTGTGTCATGGCCTGTATCACACACACTGTTGTGGACTATGGCAGAAAGCTGCTTTTCAGTGTCTGCCTACAGATTTGGACTTTGACTCAATCTACCATTTAGCTCAGGGACAGAATTTCACTGCCTTGAAGACGCTGCAGACCAGATCATCTCTGAAATGTGTCAATGCAGCCTGGGGTAATGGTCTTACATGAAGAGTTGTATGATGCTATGGAGAGCCCTATGGATTTTGGAGCATCCAAAAGGGCTCTGAAACATGGGCTTCATGCACAGAAGAATATCATGGACTCCATTAGAACTATGGACCTTCAAGGTGTTCCTGTCAACATGACCTAGGTTTTCAAGGCATCAGATTTGCTGCCACCCTATGGCAGTGCACTGGACAGGTCCTCCTCAGTCCCACAGATGTTGTTTTTAGCATTGTTTGTTCCAAGCATTTTGACTCCAAGTTGGGAGCACTGGCATGATGTATGGTAGCCAAACAGCCACAGCCTTCACATACTTCTGTGCAAGAAATAGCAACAGCAGTAGGATTATCTACAGTCTTTTTGCAGCAGCTATGCAAAGAGAAAAGGACTGCCAGAGCTCTGCCCTGTCTTTCCTTTTGGCTTCAGAGCACCCTGAAGCTACAGTTCATGTGCTTCTCTGACCATATGTCATTTCTAAAGAGGAAAATTAAATTCAGGAGTCTGAATCTTGATCCATTAGTGTAGCAGGCAGGAGCCTCCACATCTGGATCTGAATCTTAGTCCATTAGGGTCACTGGCAGGAGCCTGGAATAGTCTGGATGTGTTTCTTTTCTTTGCAATACAAGCACGTTCTTTTTGGAGAACTGGTAAACCAAACACCAGCCCTTAGAGAGGTTCAGACACGAAGACCTGACCCCAGGCCATCCTGCTGAGCCCCAGACAGAGAGTAGGCACCACCAGCCAGAAAATTCCCATCCCCGCCGCCTGCCCTTGGGCGCCTTTCACTGTGGAGACCGCCCTGCTCACAAAGCTTATTCTTACATGTTGGGGTTTGGACTTGGTAACAAAGGGCCTGTGTATGCATCTTATTATGCTTTCTTATTTGTTTTCTGAGATGAGTGTTTGGGGCTCAGGCCAATGCTAAAGGTTTGGGCTGACCTCTCCTCCCCATCAGGAGCTGTCTTCTTGTGTGAGCAGTGTCTGCTGAGGCACCAGGCAGGGCTTCTCACCAGCTGAGAAAGAGCTCCATGGGATCATTGTTCCTCTCCAGGACCCCTCCAAAGAACTGGGGAAGGGACAGCATTCACAGTGAAAGAGTATATGAGGCAATAAATTTTTTGTGTGTGTGGAAGATGCCAGATTAAATCTGAGGCGTTTGGAAAACCACAAGAATACTCCAAGGCCATGAACATTACTCCTGCTATATAATAAGAAAAACAGAAGATTCAACAGACCATAAAATGAAGGGAAAAATCATGTTTTCTTGCCTCAGGAGGGTTTGAAAATTCAGTGCTTCTGCTGCTGCTGCTGCTACCACCACCATTAAGAATTTTTCACTGATGTCAGGTCAGGGGCAAAGCTTAGGTGAATGACGGCTCAAGGGCATTTAACCCTCCAAGTGCTTCACAGCATTAATTAATAGAGCTGGGCAAATAATTTGCAGTAGATTATCCAATGAATTCAGCACCTGTCTCTGCTTGCAGAGAGCTAGTTTGTGCCCTGCTTTTGCTCTACTGAGCAGAAAAATAATTCTCTCTTTCTCTGAAATGCTCAGCCTACATGTTATTTTGGGTTTGGTGAGGATGGCAGACCCCTCCACCCGGGTGTTTTCTCTGTACAGGTGAGCAAAGTGAGGGCAAAGATGTTGTTTTGCTGTCCTCACTTTTAGGGTCAAGCTAGGAGCTGCAGAAAAAGGATACTGCTGCTGGCCTCAGCAGGGGCCAGGCAGTGCCCCAAAGGGTGTCCCCTGCCTGGCTCCTCCTGGGCTTGTGCTTGTCACTGGCTCCTGCCTGTGCCTTCAGGCATCAAACCATCTCCACACTGCACTGCTCTGACTGGAATGAGCTCTCCTGGTGACAGGGCTGTGCTGCTGCAAGTGGCTCTGTCCACATGTCTCACCAGCAGTCTTCTGCCTGCCCGGGATCATCCCATCTCCAAATGAAAAATAATGAGGCATAATAAAGCAAACAAAATGAACACAAATAACTAATAAGCAAGCATGAGTGCGCTTAAAAAATGTATATTGTTTCTGATTTTTAGCTGGAAATTTTATGAAAATAAAAAACCCCCACTTGTTTTCTGCAGATATTTCTATGCACACAGGTGTTTGTGAATGTGTTTGTTTGTGTGTAGAGATGTGTGCGTGTGCCTTGGAAGTCTGTGAAGCTGCTGTTGTATTGGAACAAAACTTTGCAGAGAGAGGAAAAGAACAAAGGTGACTGTGACAATAAATTTTATCTACATTGCAGGACAACTGTGTACAGTCCAAAGGAGATCCAGTATGAAAATACCATAAGGGATTTGATGGAGAGAAAAGCCATAGCATGAGCTCAGCTCCTAGCAGATTTCAGAGAAGCCATGTGAGGGAGTGGGAGGAAGGCCTTATACTTTTTTTCCCCAGGCACCAGGAAAGCTTTATTTCCAGCTGATACATTCCCATTCACCAGTTTTAAACAACTGTGAGAAGTAGATCTGTAGGAAAACATTTTTGTGGAGGGAACAGGCAAGCATAGATGCTGTGCATCCTCCATCCACAGAGGACTTCAAACCTTGGCTAGAGCAGGCCATGAGGGCTTGGTCTAGCCTTCAAGTCCTGCTTGGCCCTGGGTGTTGCATAGAGACCTCCAAAAGTCTCTTCTCACCTGAATCACTCTGTGGTCCTATGAAACCAGGCTTCATTCGTAGCATTGTCTGTGGAGCTGCATGCTCAGCTCAGGGAGGGAAGGATCTTACCAGCAGCTGATAGTGAAATGTTTGATCAAAATTTGGTGAAGAGGCATGGTCACAGTAGAAGGCTAATATTACTGCCAAGCAAGGAAAATCATGTAGATGAACTTACTAGGAACTGACAAAATCATCCATAATACCAGCCAGACACTGTCGTTGTAGGGGATTTTACTTGATTAGAAGTTTCTTGGGAATGGATGTGGGGCAGCCTAAAAGCTTTTAGAAGTCATTGGTGGCCAGTTCTTACTCAGAAAGTTGTGATAAATAGAACCGGGAACCTATTCTGGATTTAGTGAATGCAGATTAATAAGGAGCACATTAATTGTAGAAGGGAGACCAGGTAAATTATTCCATGGAAGGATTATTTACTGGCAAATAGTGTCAAGAAAGCTGATGCATTAAGGTGTCTTTTATATTCACTAACAAAGAAAAATCAACTTCCATGCAGTAAACACAGCTACAAGCTTGAACTGGAGAAGGGATGGGTGAGATAATACTTTGGTAAATTACTTTGGCTTTCTATTTGGCCAAGGCTGCTGCACTTTATCCTAAAAGTTTTGAAGTATTTTCTCTATTAAACTGAGAGCTGCTTCTGATTTGTGAGCACCTGAAAAATATAGATGAGATATCAAAAAACTGGAAAAAGGTTTTTCTGATAATAAAAACAGGAGAAAAAAAAGGATATAGACCAGTCATCTTCAAATCCTTAAAGAGCATTGGAAGAAATAAAGAAACTTCTAAAATACTTCTAAAAACCTAAGAGTTAACAAGATTCATAGAAGTCTACAAGGACTTGTCAACACTGATCTGGTGCTCTACGTTCCCCAGAAATCCTGCTGCCAGACAAGCTCAGGATCACACATCATCTTCTGTCTCCAACTTTGGCCCCAGCCTGCAGGAGAGTAAAAGAAAGTCACATTCTGCAGTGTCTACCCCTCTCCTTGTCTTCCAAAGGAAACCAGTGTGTGTCACAGCTAAGGTAGCTTCTCTTTAGTGCCATGGCACTGTTCCTACATCCAATCTGAAAGAATCCTGCTGGGAGAAATTCAAGTCCCTAAATCATGGTCTTTATAATCTCAAAAATTCTACTTGCTCATCAGTCTCCTTATTCCTTATACTGAAATAGTCTATGTAAATTAAAGAGTCTAATGTGAATAAAAATATACATCTTGTCCATTTTTTTAGTACCATCTGGATGGAGGGATCATATACTCTGCATGTTCAAATCTGAGAAACCATAGGGCATAGTGAACTGAGAAACTTAGAAAGGACATCTATAGTAACTTCAATAATGACAAAACAACTTGCAACCTTAAGTGAGGACTTAAGTGAGCTCTGCAGGTCAGCTAGCACCTTCCATTCCCACTGAGCTCATTCAGTGGTAGGAAGAAAATGCCAAGGAAAGGGAAAACTAGCCATGGAAAATCATACCTCTGAAAGGAAGAGCTGAGTTGAAAGGTATGTGGATTTCAATCATCAAAGGCAACAACAACATTTACAACATTTACTGTGCATGATAATCTTTACACTGAAAAATCAGTATCAATGTGGATTAGCTAGGTGTGCAATACTGCTGGAAATAATGGCTTGGTGGTATTTACTGAGGACTACAGCACACACCAAATTTAGTAGATTGCATCTACCTTGGTTAAAAGAAAAGAAATGATGCTGGCTTGTGTACTTCCAATATAATGTGCAAAGACCTCTAGGGAATTGATTATGGCTGCCAAGGGCTCAGAGAAAATTGTAATACAGAGCTGAGATGAACAATAAACCTGGCTTTATTACAGACCACAGGACAAAGCCTCTGTCCTCAAGGACTGTAAATAAGCTGGGGCAGAGCAATTTCGTGGGACAAGGTAAGGGGTTCTGGGCTGGCAAGAGGGGTGGGAGGTCATGGACAGGGGTGGCTGCTGTGTGCTGTGATCAGCCCCACAGCCCAAGACAGGCACTTCCAGCCCTGGTGCCTGGCCTTCATGGTCTCCCTGCTCCTTCTCCTGCTTTCAGCTTCAAAGCTGGCAGAGGCAGAGCAGCAGGTGGGCAGTCCTGTGCTTTGCTCCTGCCAGGGAAAGAGAAAGCTCTTACATTTTTCAAAATAATTTTGTAAATCAAAGTCAAAAGAAGTCAAAATAACAAGTCACAGCAGACAAATACAGGATAGACAAATACATCTGGATTTACTAAGTCCTTTGATGCCACTGTCTCATGATGCAACATTGCACAAAAAGAGCAGTCCAGATAGGCTTTGCAAAGACAGAAATGAGTGACTACATATTGCCAGCTGGGATTAAGGAAAACATCCAAGAATGGTACAGTCTCAGTATAGCCATCTGCAGGGAGGTATCTGTCAGGATACTGTAATGGAAGAGATATGTGTGAGGGCAAGTTTTGAGGTTGGATCTGGAATACACAAAAATCAGTGAGAGGCTTTACTTTAGTTTGAGAGCACTTCTGATCTTTATTCAAAGCATGTATTAATGACCCATGGAATTAATGATTTGCATGTTAACAAGTGTACAGATGATGCCTAACTGGACAATATAAAAATTCCTGATGACACCAGGGAATTACAAGAATTCAGAAAGATGAAACTATGGGCAGAAAGGAACAGGGGAGACAAGCAAATTTGAAAACAACAATACAAATGTTTAGCCACACTGTAGTGTGGAATATAGAAGCATTGGGTTCTGGGGTGAAAATAACTTGAAAATGTATTAGTTCACCAGGTACTTTTTACCAGACAGGTTTATTTAATAGTTGGACTCAATGATCCTGGAGGTCTTTCTCAACCTTGATAAATCTCCGATTTTGTGATTCTTACTGCAATTTTTGGTTCAGACCTCACACTTGGGAGAGGGAAAGTGAGATTTTATCTCAACAGAGCCTGGGACTGGCATGGAACGTTCTACTCAGATGTGAGGGCACCTCTGTGAGTTCACGGACAGATAGAAGTGAGCCCACGAAGCCACACCAGTATTCAGGGAAGACCGTGGTGCTCCAGCATCCCCTTTCCAGAAATTGCCTGCAGAGCCTATTAAGCTAAAACTTTCTCATCTGACTACATTCAGGTTTGGGTTCTATCTTGAATCCTTGGAGTCTTCTATGTCTTTAACATAAAACTTCTAGACTTGATTTCATACACATATGTTTGCTCATATTCCTGCACTTGAGGGTGGAATATTTAATGTACTTCCAGAAAAGAGTCCTCTTTCTTGACTTGTTCTTCATCACAGGCAGATAATTTTCATTGGCATTTCTCTTTGCCTAAGGAAGAGGGGTTGCTTTATACTTTGCCATTTCTATTGAGCTTCATATACCTCTTCTGTGAAGAGCAGAATCCTGAGGCCATATGAAGTTTCTCTGTGTCCACTGGTGGCACAGTGCTGATGACTCCCAGCTGGGATGCAGTCCCAAAAGCCTGCTGGATTTGGTAGCACTTTGAAGCTATTTTGCCCCTTGTTGTGGCTGAAAGTGAGTCTGCAAGCGTCTCATAAACCATCAAGCATGTTTGGAACTGCCTTTCTTCTGACATGGAACAAGAAACTTCATAAAATAGGGTAATGAAAAAGCTTTCTCTATTTTATCTCTGCATTCTCAAGTTGGATATCTCCTTGCCTAGCTCTGTGCTATAAATCTGGAAATCTGAAAAAATATTGGAAGTCATGGAAATAAAGTTGAATGGTGGAAAAATTTAGTACAAGTCCAGAAAGAACAATCGTTGGACTTTTTCTTTATCAGACAGTTCCACCAAATTATATTCTTACTAACCTCCAGATGGTTGGACCTAGACTAGTAGGGAAATATACATGTACTCCAGCCAAAGGAACAGACTGGATGATAAGCTTTAAGTTTTCTAACATCCATGATAATAGTCTGGTGGCAAGAAATCTCTTAGAATGTAAACTGTTGCATTAATGTCTTGGGTTTCGTGTGTAACCACAAGGATCCAGGAGTGTAGTTTATTACAGGTATTACACCCAAGACATTGGGATATAAAAGAGACAAATTTAGAGAAAATAAGAGACAAAATAAAGAAAATATAGTTTTATGATGGATTGCTGGAGTGTCAGTTTGATTCTCAGATAGCTAAAACTCACTCCTCGCTATTTAGAATGGCAGAAACAAACAGGAACATCTCACTGTGGCAAACACTCCTAAGAGCACTGAATGAGCATGGGTAGGACTTTCTCTTTTTGCTGCCTTCAGGAACTGGTGAGGACACTTGCATATGCAGAGCCAAGCTGTGGATTTCCTCACTGATAACACGGGCATCCTGCTGCGTAAGCGCTGCTGGATCAGGGCTCTGGGCTGCTCCTCCCATTGGCAACTCTCAGAATTAATGAGTTATTTCCGGAGAGGCATATTCTGTCAGCAGCTCGCACTGATTGCAGTCATAATAATATTAATAACAACAATAACAACAACAATAATATCATCCCCTTTTTCTATGCCTTCTGCCTGAAGTCAGCGACTACAGTCTTCCTAATAAAGTTGTCACAAGTCAGTGGCTGCAGATGTCAGCTCTGTGAGTTGGGGTGGTGAACTGTGGTGCAGACCACAACCCCCCTGCTTCAAATGTATTGACAGGCTGAGGACAGCGTGCTTGCCCAGGACTGCTGCAGAAAGGGAGGAAAAACATTGCTGGGGCAGCTTTCAGAGCTGGATGTGTAACCAGGTCACTTCACTTCTGGCAGCTTATAAAAGTGAGAGAGGAAGTCTGCAGTGTACACTGATGTGACGTGGAGGGAGGAACAGGAGTGAAAGAGGACAAGAGAAATGTGCACACACACATGCAAACAGGAGAAAAAGGAAGAGCCCTGATAATGAAGTGCTTAAGACATCTTCGTATTAAAGAGAGATGAAGTAATTTCAAATTTAGGTCGGAAAGCAAGCACCTATCAGCAGTGATGAAGTGTGTATTATTTTATGCAGTTTTGCAGCCACATCCTCTTGCCTGTCTATAAGTACTTGCATCATGAAGCTTCTGAATGCTGAGGATCACAAACTCTTGGAATGTGATAGCAATGAATTCACTCCAATGTCTGTAAGAAGCAAGGCACCACACTGGGAAGAAATTACCTGAAGATTTGACTCTTCAGGGGCTGGGGAAGGTGATAGGTATCGGTAAGCCTGGCACATGCGCAAGGGGAAGGGGTGAGCCTGGCTAGAGGTGACATCTGGCTGCATCAGCTGTTGTAACTCGGAGGAGGGTGAGTAACTCTTGCCATGCTGGAGCACAGCCATGTCCAGCTCAGGCAGCATCCTGCCAGTGACCGGAGCTGGTGCCGGATGCTTCAGAGGAAGGTGACGCCCTCCCCTCTCACCTCGGATGATGAACACGGATGATGATTGCACAATCCTACTGGGGGGAAGGGGGGGCAGACAGTGGCTTCAGCCCATGATGAGCTTCCAGCCTGGAACATGGAGATTAATGGCTGTTGCAGTATCTGTCCCAGTCAGCATAACTGGAAAGTGCTTTTTTACTGCATGGATATTTAACCTTTTCCTGAATCTCATCACAATTATCATCTCATGGGAACAAACAAAAGACAGGCTTGCCTCCACCAAGTCAGGGTCTCAGCAAGGATGTAGGATGTCAGAGTTACCACAGTGCATCACAGCAGAGCACATTTGATGGGCTGTTGCCCAAAGACACTTGGGTTTCCTACAAGTGCCAGCTGCACCTGGTGAGCCTGGCTGCAATGTGGGCAGGAGAGAGGGCTGGCTATTGGGAGCTTGGCACTTTGGGTCAGCCAGCCCGAGCTGTGGGCAGCTCTAGTCTCTGTGATCAATCTTTTAACAAGTTGTATTAGTTGAGGGGCAAACAGAGAAGAGGAGAAGGTGAAAGATCAGTATAATTGAAGAAATAAGAAGCAGTGCCTTATAGTCTCTGCGCTACAGTGGCAGGTAGCTTTCTCCTGTTTCTGGTTTAGCACCTTGTGCTGTTGTCTTACAAATATATAGAAAACACTAAACTAGGCAATATATTTTCCAGTGCAATTGTTATCTTTGTGCCTCTTTTAGGAGAGTAGGAAATCAATATGCAGCATCTCTTCTGCCTACCTGCTTCCAAATGACAGTTATTTGCTTTTCCTCTGGGGAGTAACAACATGAAATATAGGTACTTGGCAACCAGGGCTGCACCCAGAACAGTTCATCATTTACTTGCCACAGGTTACACATTGTATAATAGTGGAACCAAGCCCCCTGTTAACGTTTAACCAGATGTTAACTCCACCCTGGCAGCACTTGGATATCACCTGTCGAACAGATTTGCAGCTGCCCAGAATTTCTGAACAGCTCTTGTATTCCCACAGTAGTGCATGAATATCCAGGAGGAGAAGGGAATACGTTCACCTATGCAAGGCACAGGATTATGCGCTTAAAAAAATGTAATAATAACACCAAAGTGCGCTTTCAAAACTAAATATTAAATTCAACACTAAAAATGTAATAGTATCCCCTACAGGAAGAATCCTGCTAGTTTTCAAAGAAGTTTCACAATAATAGAGATAACAATAGAAGCTTCTCTTTTAGAAATACTGCTCTCCTCACCAACAGCACCAACCCAGCTGGTCAGCACCACGCCCAGGTCAGTGTCAACCCGACCTGACAGGGGCTTCTGCTTCAGTCCAGTATATTTTTGGTGTTCAAGCACACACACTGCTACCCTTTTGTATTACAGCCAGTAGTGGAAACCAAATTTGTGTGAGGCTGTTCTCTAGGTATTTTTTGAGTCCTGACTTCAAGCAAGATGTACAAGATCATAAGGTTGACTGCTGTGATTTCTGGTGAATCTGTGAAATCTCACAGATTTAGGCCTATTTGAATAATTCAGTAGTGTTTGGTCCGCCACAGCTGGGTGCTCATCCTCTGAGAGTATGAATCTCTTTATTCACTCACTGCTTGCTACACTGATATACTTTCTCTGAACATATCTAATGCAATAAGGGCTGTATCCTCTGCAGAAAGCTCCAGTTTTTCATGGGAACTCTTCCAGACTGGATCCCACCCTAATCACATTCAGTCCATGAGTAAGCATTTCCTGGGTCAATTCCATATTGTCTTTTAATTTTTGGCATTCTGAAAATTCATTTTTTATCCCTGTTGCTTCATTCTCTCTGAGTATTTTGATATCTGTATGATTCCACTAATCCTGAACACCCCCTGCCCATAAACAGGACAGCAAACAGAGTTATCTTTCTATTCTTTTTGCTGGTATCAGGACGATATCAGATGTGAGGGTGGATTTCAGATAAAATTAATATGCTTTTCACCTGGGGAGAAGCATAGGAGGGTTTTCTTTACATATCACTAAGTTGAATGGAAAGGTAATATTTTAACTGCAGTACTGGATCAAGGCTATCTGGGACCCGCTGGCATGTGGTCTGTCATTTGTAAAATGCATGTAACTCACTCTGTAGCTGATTCTCGGGAATTTTGTGAGGGAAGAAAAAGATTTATTAAGAATAAGTGTGTTCAGAGTTTAAAGAAGATACTTGAAGAAAATGCATTTTTGAAATCTTTGGCTCAACTTGAGATGAACTATTTTAGAGATTGAAAGTCTTCAACACCAGCCCTCAGATTTGAAGGAAAATCCACAGCATGTTGACTTGGCTAAATTGTACACAGAAAGCTACGCTGAGCACAGAGATTTGTCTATGCCTCAACACGGTCCAAAGATGCTGTAAGCAGCCAGGCAAACAATGACAGCTGATTTTGTGAACCATGCGGACTGCAGAGGCAGGGACCAGCATGGCAGGGTGGACACCTGGGCTTTCCCAAGCACAGAAAGCAGAAGCAACCTGTCCAAGTCCTTGTCCCAATAGGGTGGAAGAGGAGATGAGCAACTTTCCCACTTCCATGGGAGTGATAGATGTATATATAGATAGATATTTCCTACCATGGTGGCTCGTGGGGGATTGCTAAGGGGAGCGAAGAGGAGAATGAGAGCTGTGACCAAGTGGGAGGGGGAGCAGCAGTGGTGGCAGCCCTGCTGAGGGCAGATTGTAACAGGTGATTCAGAAACCAGTTGTGCTCTCAACAACTGCTCTGCCTGCTGTACCAAGCACAGCCCTGAAACTGCACAGCTTTTGAGCCTGAGACATGCAAAGAGCTCTGCAGCTTCAGCAAAACAGGATGAGGTGAATGAGTATATCCTGACCGTGTCCAGGAGGCGAGTGCTGCATGGAAATGCAGCTCTCCTGCCTCAGCCCTGCACTGAGCCCCCAGGGCTGGGGGCAGACAGGAGGAGTGACAGCTCTCTCTCCCAGTGTGATACCTCTTTATTGGTGCCAGCTGAGTCCTGAAATCTCTGCTTTGGAGAGATGAAACACATGCTCATATATTGAGATGGGACGGCTCTAGGGCACAGCCGCACTTGGCTCTGTTTATTTCGTTGTCTTTAATTTATTCTGTGGTGTTCACCCTGCCAGAAATATAATAATAATCAGAGAGATAGATTAAACAAACAAGAGCCTCTGCCTAAAGTTTCAATAAAAATTGAGTTTAACAATCTACTAAGATCAAACAAACAAAAAAGCCCCCTAATTAATTTTCCTTTCTGTCTTCTATTTAATTTAATTAAAAATATTCTGGGTCCAGAAGTAGAACTAACAAAATCTTTTGGAAAAGATGTGCATTTCCAGGTCAACTATAAAGAAGTTTGCAGTCCTGTGTGGGGACTCATGTTTTTGTTGCTTGCAACCTGTTTTTGCAGTTACAAAGAGATGTCCGTATCCTAGTAACAAAAGTGCTTGAATCATCAGAATTTCTGAAGCTCCCAAAGTTTGTCTATTCCTGCGGGTTTGTTTTTGTTTAAAACCCCCACAAACCCAATAAAATGAAACAATGAAAACAGAAGTGACAGGGCCACTCCTCCAAAAAAGGATGCAGGAGACCCCTGAGTCGCAGCACATCCTGGCAAGCCAAGCTGTTGTTAGACTGTGCACCCATTCCTGTCCAATGAGTTTGTCTAGCAAGTCTCCATCCTTGCCTAGTAAAATGTATGAAATGTATGAATGTATGAAAGCAAATTTATTTTGATCACCATCATTGCAAAATAAGACTTGCCTGCCAACAAATAGCAGCAGCAGAAATTTGTCCAGCAAAATTCACTTGCTCCTGTGGCATCCTCGACACAAAGTCAGAAATTAGTGGTCAGAGGAGAGGTAGAGCCATGACATGCTTTCTCAGCATCACGTACCTGTGTCTTTTGTCCCATCCCAGTCACTTGGACATCCCAGCCTTTTCTGCCTGATGTCCTTCAGGAAGGTGGCTATTGGAGGATGATATGACATCATGAACAATGCAAGGTCTTCTTGTCTCCATCCTCCACTTCTTAAATCCTGTTATTATAGCTGTTCTAATTAATTCAAATAAAGACCTTAACTGCTCAAAGCTGTATTCACATTTTCCATCACTGAAATGCTATGGGGCAGTGAAAGGCATTTCTAGGAATGCAATACCCAGGATATCCCTAGGCAATAAATTATCCTCTCCCCACTCCCCCTCCCTACTCATTTTATTTAAAAGTGAAGGGTGCTGAGTTTTATTAGGCCCCTTCTTGTCATCACGGCCTGTGATTTGCAGTCCCAGGGCTAGACTTGTCTTCCCTTTTTTCTCCCAAGCACCACGAGATCACGTTACATTAGACAGAGAGGTCTGCCGGGTCACAGCCCTGGTCACTGTCACCCACTTCCCATTTCCTGCAAAATCCATACATGGGAACACTTTCACTTCATCTTTGTGAACAAAGAAAAAAAAAGTTAAAACAAATGGTCAGAAGGTTTGCTTGTGCAAAGTTTGGTAAACAAACACACTTGCTGTATTCATATGTATTGATGTACACTGCTCTACCTATGAGCCAGATGGAAAGAAAACCTGAAAAAGAAAGGAGGGAAAGTGGTTAAATCTGGGTATCTGGAAAACACATTTCCCACTCTTGCACCACTTGTCACCGCCTTTCAAGCAAGCCATCACCCTGACAGAAATGTATCTCTGTGCAGCAGCATCCCCCTCGCTGCCTGGGCGCACAGCAAGTTGGCCCAGCTGCCTCTCCAGGATTTGCCGATTATTAAGCTCAAAGAGAAGTAAAACAAACAATGATACAAGCATCAATGTCAGCAAGGAAGCAGAGTACATGCTTCCCAAAAAGATTTATTGTGTGAGACCCATAGGGTTCCAGGATGATTCTTAGAGGGTAGCATTTATGTCCATGTCGTTGCATGCAAATGAGTTAATATTGTATTTATTTACACTGTCAGATGGCACATGCACCAAAACCTTCAACCTGTGCATACCAGCACAGCTGGGCAGTCAAAGAGCCAGGAGCCACCCTGGCTTGTGTGCCTGTCCCTGGAGGAGCACCTTGTGGGGCCAGTAGAGTGACCAAACAGAGGCTTTACCTCCTTCCCTGAGCAAACAGCTATGGGTATGGAAACTCTGGTAAAGGGACAAAAAATATCTTAGAACTGGCCAGGAGAATCTGAAATCTTAAATGCTTTTGTTCCCAAGTGACTTAACCAGCAAGTTACAAATTACAAATACTGCAGGGGGATTGTCAAGGATATTACCGGAGTTTCAGTTCTGGAAAACAAAGACGGTTTCCCTCAGGGCAGTGGGAGAACCAAATAATTTTCTTTCTTCTCTGTCTCTTACATGAAATTTTTGTGAGCTGCCTGTCTTCTGTGCTAACATAGCCCACAGCCAGAGCTGAAATAGAGGGCTGACTTTATCAGACTCTGCAGGTTACCTCCTTCTCTTTTATGGAATCAGTAACAGGAAGGAATTTTCTTTCTTATCTAGGAAGTGAACCTAAAATTGCTTTTCCTCAGGCTCCTGGTTTAGCTGAATGGTATTTGCCAGTAATAAACAGCAATTGTTAGCTGTAGGAGAATGGGGCCCCTTACCCTGTGAGAGCAATGGATATGACTGGGCTAGCATCTGGAGTGAAGGGATGGGAGGCACAACTATCTTTCTTTTATGAGTTATTGGTAGTAGAAAGTGGGGATACAACAGAGATTGAACCATGTGTTTACCCAGTGTCTGAGACCAAACCAAAAGAGTGTGGACCTTCAATACAGCAATGCTGTAGTTTAAATGTTTGGCGTTGACAGTGAAAGTGATACCATATTATGTATTTTTCTAAAAGGTTCATCTTCCTTAAAGGTGCCTCTCCTGAAGCAGAGACACCAGACTAGTTTTTGAAGGTAAGCTTTCAAGCTGTACGACCAAAAAGAAATTTGAATACACGAATCTTTGAGATTCTTTAAGTATATCAAGTATAGAAGAGTGCGCTATGCATGAAGACAGCCATGAGAAATCCTGAGGTGTTCAAAAAGGACAGGGAATGTGATGAAGCAAAAACAAGGAAGTTGCCTGGAGGGAAGCTATGTGGAGCTTCAAGGAGAAAGACAAAAGAGATTCGACCTACCCCCATGGTGCCAGTGAGAGTCTGGGAGATTCACATGGGGAGTGACGTGCTGGTGGAGACAATCCGTGCAAAGTACTTCCAATGCAGATAGGAAAAAATGGTGAAGAGCAAAGCAAGAGTTAAAGAATTTCTGGGCAAGGGACATCACAGTAAGCACAGGAAGGAAAGCAAATAAAGAGCTGGAAAGGAAGAAAATACCCAACAGTTTCCAGTAGCCAGTCAGGGTGATGAAAAGGGAGGAGAGAGAGGAATAACATCTGACAGTGGAGATGCAAAAGGAAGTGTCTGGGAAGTTAACATCAGTGAGACAGGCAAGTTGAACACTGTGGTGGAGAGCACTCTGTGCCTGTCATTCTGGCTCTGCACAGCTCAAATGAGAGGCAAAGGGACAGCCAGAAATGTTGAGTACAGTACAGATGGAGAAACACTGATAGGGCAGTAAGCTGGACAACATAGGGTTGTGTCTACAGCTCAAGGTGCAACTGAAGTCACCTTGCAGAAGGTAGGGAAATCAAAGAGGATAACAAGCCAAGTTGACAATAAACTCAAAAAGCAGAAGCAAAGATCGTGCCAGTCAAGTAGAAGCAAAAAGACGTGATCACAGAGAATGTAAAGAGCTCAGGAGTTGAAACTGTGGTGTCTAGAAATGAAATACTGAGAATAATGGCAAAAAGAAAAAGTCTTTCAGGCATATCTGTTGCACAATAGCAGAGCAGTCTCCCCTCACTACATACAGTCTCCAGATCCAGGGAGTTTGGTTTCAATGGCAGACACTTGGTGTGCTGCTCCAACATTAACTGCAGGGAAAAAAATGTCAAAATTGATGGAAGAATTCTGGTCTGGGACTCAGTTGAGAACAGGTTGGCATAGCTCAATTTCACAGTGTGTGGAAACTGCAGCTTTTCTCCTGTGGGGTGTGAAAAGGCAGGAAAGAGGGTGCCTGATCCCTGTCTGGAAGAACAGAGCCTCTGTCAGCAGTGCAGTTATATTTACAAGGAGTCTCAGATATCACAGCATGGCAGGTAGGGAAAAAAGCAAAGGTGACCCAAGTAGACACTGAGAAAGCACAGTAATACTTCAGATTGTGTCACACTCTTAAAAAACAGCAGAGCTTTATCCAGCTAAATCAATGATCATTGTGGGTCCCTTCCAACTCAAATATTCTGTGATATGTATGTGATAGCTTTTAGATTTTGAATCTGTCTACCCATGATAAGCCACTTGCATATGTCTAACCAAGTAACAAGTAAGGAGACTTAGCCTGGACTCTCTCTGATTAGGATCTACCAGCTACAGCACATTCCCAACCAGGGCAGATACAAGAGAAGGAAGTAGAGTTTTGTTTCAGCAGGGTCACTCTACCAGCCCTGCAATGCCAGCAGGATGGTTTCTAGCTCATTTTATCATTTGGGCTTCTTTCACTCTCCCCACTTCTCTCTTCTCTGGTGTCTCAGCTCCTTTTCTTCTGACCTGAACTGGACCCCACAGGACAGCTGAGGAGCAGCAGCAGAGGCTGGCTGAGTGAGAAGATGCTTGGTCTGACCAGGCAGGGCAGAGCAGCAGTCTCAAAGACCACGTTGCAGGTGGGTTACTCTCCATGTGTGACTGCCTTCTTGTTTGCCATGCCCAACAAGCTAAAGCAGCGGGTGGGAGAGGTTTTAGTGCAGGCTGCAAACCAGCATCAATGTATGGGGAGTTTAGTGGTGAGGAGCTGCTTCCTGGTGTGGCTGCCCTACAGTGTTCAAGGGGCTTAAAGTTTGCTAGGAAATGTCTTCGGGACCTACCAGCACCTCACAGGGGATGGGCAGACATCTCAGGAAAAGTAGTGCCTTGTTGAGGTGTTGGCACCCTGGGCCACCACAGCTCTGTCACTGGCACAGTGGGTGGCTTTGCCTTGCTCTTCTTCATGGCAAGAAGCTGGCTTGCAGTAGGAGCTACAACTCTCAGCAAGTTTTGCCTGGCTGGCTGAGAGGAGGGTTTATTCCAGGGTTTTGCTGCCTTTTCTGCTGCAGTTTTCCTGCTCTGAGTGTATGAAGCATTTGAGGTGAGTCTGATTTCCCTGGCAGTCCCAAAGGGAATGAGAGGAAGCCTCAAGGAAAGGCAGAAAATTGAAGATTTAATGACTTATAGATGCTCTGCTCAGCCTCCTGCTCTCTGGTTAGAATAAAAGCTTGACCTGCTTCCTATGTATCTCATGGCTGGATTTTTATTTGAAGAGAGCAATGGCAGGCCTGTAGGATCTGGGACTCTGTTTCTTCTGCTGGGAAACACACTGGAGGGAGCAAGGGTTCATGAGCCAGGCCTTTCTGTGGGTCAGAGGGCAAAGAAATGGGGACAAAATACTTTTAAAAGTTGACTTCAGAGTGGCACATGAAACATTAAAATCTGATTGAAAACCATGTACAGCTGTGTCTCCTCTTCCGCACAAGCTAACGCGCACGAGTCTCCAAAAAGTAGGACATGGGGAAAGAGTTTAGGCTGATAAACCAGCAGCAGACATATTTCTAAACAAATTTCCCCAAATCCCTGTAAGTCTGGAGTGCCACAGACACTTAATGGCACCTAATTTCTTTCCCATAATGAATTTCATAAATATTAATCCTCCTTTAATTCTTCCCACTGCCCTGTAAAAGACAAAGATGTTGTCTGAAAGACCTAGATTGAAATATTTGGGTGAGCATTAGTATTTAGGTTTCTTAGTCTAGAATTCATGTAAGATACCAGAACAACTGAAGCTGATAAGCTTTCTGGCCTGAAAGCACAAAACTCTCTGACAGAGCACTCTCTAACATACTGCGTGTCTTTTGGACTGGTTGTGGACATCCTCCTATCTCATGCAAAGGCCCCTTACTGTGGCTTAAACTTACTTCTACCAAGTAAGTGAGGTCTAAATTCTTCACATATAACTACCCCTGAAGTGAAAACACATTTATAAAATTATAGGAGATCAAACTTATAAAAGTTCATAAAGGCATGAGTATTTAAAAGCCTTTCATAAAGGCTTCTAAAAACTCTTACTTGAAGATAATTTGTCCTCCTAGAATTAATTTCTTACAGCAAACAGGGCAAAATTTTACTACAAGGATAGAGTTTTGTTTGTTGTCGACTCTCATCCCTGATCAAACTGGGTTAATAAACTTCTGAAATATGTAATTAACCTGTCCCAAGTTTACAGTTTATACTGTTATCTGATACTAACAAAATTAAACCCATCTTCATTGGTAAATGTAGACTGAGGTTTAATTTTTAAGCTGACCATGCAGCAATAGGCAGCAAAGTTGATGACATTGCACAGAAACTGAGCCCCATGCTTGTGATTCAAAACATTCTGGGCCATTCACCTCTGAATTTAAAGTGAACTTTAAGCACTTCTTTGGTGATTAAAGAGCAAGCAAAGAGCACCAAAGAGATCACATATATGTTTTAAGTTAGACATGCTTTAGTCAGTTGTTGGATTTTGGATCAAATAAGCATGCCAGAGTATGAAATCCAATTGGGAAGATCTCTGTGAACACTTTAGCATCTTTTTACTTGTCTATTCTGGTGGCATTTTAAATGTTCAGGTATAGATAGAGGTATGAATATACATGAAAGAATTAGATTTTTTCCCTATTTCCATTTAGGTTGAATCTAGTAACAGCTTGTGTTTTATCTCGAGAAGCCTACAGAAAACTTATCTTTTCTCCTCCAAAAACACTTTCCTGGTACTGGAAATAAAACAGCTTTACACTCTCATGAGGTCTCTTGGTTACCTGACCCAACCAGACACAGACAAGCCTTTACCAATTACCTGACTCATTAAGAACTGGTTAAAAGGCAACCGATCTGCCCCTTGCTCTCTTTGCACAAGTGACTGGAGTCAGGGTTTAAATGAGGCTGTGGTGCTGGATGCCTGGGCTGTGTTTGTAGCTGTGAGAGCAGGGGAGGACAGAGCTGTATTCACACAGATATATGCTATCTAAGCAAAAGTTAAAGCAGAACTAGAACAGTTATTCAGCTCCAGACAGGTTTTAAGAATAAATGTGGTTTAGACCCTTCAAGCAGCAAGCAGAAAGATGCTCTGTCACTAATGTCTAAAGCTATGAAAATGCAACATTTTTTCCACTAGCGCTGCAATAACCCACTGTGCAAGGCAGGGTTAAATTTTCTCTTTCATCACTAGCCAGTTACTTGAAGTGCTGTTAATGTCTGAAATAAAATCTGAATGTCTCCCCAGACAGTGAGATTCTCTGGGCCTCTCTTTTCTCTTTGGGTCCCCATCCCACTGGACATGTCATCACATTAAATATGTATTATTTAATTTGGCTCATGGGAGAAGCTGTGGCTGTGTCATGTACTAATGGCCACATTTTCAGGATTACCTACCAGGATTGTACCTTGGCCACTGGCATATTGCCTGAGAGTATAACAATAATGAGCAAACTTGCACCTGCCTCTGTAAAAATTTGTTACTAATTTGCTGCTTTTTTACTCTTCTTAATGCCCCTCTGCCCTTCCCTGTTTTATTGTGGGATGCTCTAAAGCTTCTTTGATTTCGGTTAGTATATATGGAGAGAGAAATAACATTTGCTTACCCCAGATAGGTGTCAGGACCCATAACTCTAGTGAGATATGGATGCTTCTGAACAAAGTTTGTGGACATAATGGAACAGAAAGAAAACACCAATAATTAGAGAAATACTGGTGCTGATGCTTAGCATTTCATGACATTAGTTAACAGAAATTCATTTAGACATTGGAGTCAATGGACAACTAAAGTTCTCATCACATTGGTGTTAGAGACCATTTACTTACATGCCTCACCAGAGATAAAGACTTTGGTGTCTGTGTTTCAAAATGCTGGCCTTGGCCATGAGCTAAATTGTGTTATACCTACTTTTTTTTAGCACAGGGAGATTCTGTCGTTAGCTCTGGCTGCAATTATCTGTGACTGTTGCTCTGCAATTTGGTGTCCCTACAAAAAAAACCTCCTAATTTTACAAGAGAGTTGAAGAAATCAGCTATTTTTACTTGGCAAAACAATGGCTGAGAGGGGATGTGACTGCTGAGTGCAAATACATCAAGGAGCAGTAAACCTGAGGGAGGTGAAAAAAGCTATTTAAGCTAAAAAGTAACTTGGCACATGAACAAACAAATACTAAATGGCCATGAATAAAATTAGCAAAAGTAGAAGCAGGTTGCCAATGATCCAAACAATGAGGAAGGATCTTTCCAAAAGAAGAAATGCAAGCACAATAGTGAAGTATTTTTAGGAAGTAGTTTAACTAGTTCCTGAAAAGGAATAAGGAGATTCAGCTTGCTGCTGTGGCTAAGCACAAAGGCCTGGGATCACTTCCATGTAATGATATTTGGGTGAATATTCTCTTTCTCCTGTCTCCTTGCAGCCTATTTTACATCAACAAAGACTGCAAGTCCGGTAGTAGAAAGCAAAGTAAAACGGTGGCATAGCATGACTCAGTCAGGTTACTTTCCTGGAAATACAGGAAGCTGAGAATTTGGTCAATGATACAGAGTGAACCCTCATTCAGGTCCCTTTTGAGATGCTGGAGGACTGGAGTAATGCCCAAGATTCACATCAGAAGGTAGTAATTTGTTTTTACCAGTTAATACTTTCCTATTTTCTATGTTTAGAAGATATTTAAAGAAAAATATCCCACTTTTCACATAGGAAAAAAGGTGAGATCTCCCAAGCATACTTTATTCTCAAAAAGCCAGACACTCTGGGAAAGAGATGATCATTCCAACACCCAAATAACTAATCTTTAGTTAAACTAGTGTTGATTATTAAACTGGACACCTGTCTACAAGCCTTACAAGTGTCTGTAGGACCACTGATCCTTTGACTAGCATGCTGACTTAACTTTCCATCTTTCAAGAGCACTTCCTTTTAACAGATTCCATAATATTGCTGAAGTGTTCATTCTATTTCCTGACTTGGCTTTTAGTCTGTCTGTCATGGCTCTTTAATCACCATATACTCTTTTGTTACGTGTAAAGAAGACATCAACAACTTCTGTTGTGTCAAGGGAAAATGTACCAGGCAAAAATCAAACATCTTCTAAAAAATAGAGTTTGACTATTGGTATTTAATGTGACACACCCCTTATTCAGCTGCAGACAATGTCCCTCCATTCTTTCCAAAATGATGCTTGTACTGATAAAATGATTAGATCTAAAATGTTAAGGTCAAACTAAATATACAGAGATATTTTCTAGCTTTTTCCAAAACTGATAGACAGACTGCTAAGTCTCAAATATCTCATATACTACTATTTACTTAACCAACAATCTTCTAGCTGGACAGATTATTAATTTTCTCACCAAGAGGTCCCACAAATCATCTTGCCCTTCACTTGAAGATTACACCATGAAAATGTTCTCTGCAATTTTGTATATGATGTTGCCACTTTGCCTTTTCTTCTGTCCCTTGGCCGAGTGACAATTCAGTTTTGTAGGGAGTGATAAAAGGCTCAAGTCTTCATTCCTTGGAGGAGCAACTCTCTCACCAATTTCAGATGAAATCTTGTGGAGACAGTCACCCAGCATATTGCTCAGTATTGCCCAGCCACTTTCCTCAGGAAACAAGCAGCAAAGATCCTGGTCTCACCATCATCATGAGGAAGATCTTTTCACTGTCTTTGTGAGCAGGTGTTGATTAACCTCATTTCCTGGGTGCAGAGTGTACAGACAGCCTTTGGGTCCTGGGAAGTGATCCATGCACAATTGCCTCACTTCTCAGGACCATTATCATCAACTATTCCTCTTTACTGATCCTTTGGAAAGGGGATAATTTTTTCCAGGCTGTTCATTACTGTGAACAAGGGAAGGAGGGGCAGGAACAGCAGCCACAGTTTGACAAATGACCCTTAGTAACAGATTAAACAAATGGTAAAAATTAGCTATGCTACAAACTCCCTTAACTCTCCCTACCTTCACTTGTGCACAAGTGCCTTCCTTCCCACCTGCATCCATATAATAGGCTCAAAGACATCTTCTCAGAATCCTTAATTATCAGGAGCACATTAATGGAGAGGAAGGATGACCAAAGCACACACAATTAGTCACTGAATATAATTGTAAACCAGGACAGATTTGATGACTAATTGATTCTCAAATCCAGCATTGCCCAGTGCCCAGTAGGAATGCCCAGAATGGGAGTGCTCTGCCCTCAGTAACCACTTGCACACCAAAACTGTGCCACGATGACTTGCATCAACAACAACTACCAGTGTTTGCAGCAGAATTAATTGTTAATGGACTCTCATTGGACTCAATGGAGAGTCTCAATGGACTCTCACAATCCCTGGAAATGAAAAGGTGCAGAGTTTGAGCAGACATTTTGGCTCCCATTTGGAGCTGAGGAGGCAGTGAGGGTTAGAGCGCAATCTCTCAGCTGAGGACCACAGGACTGGCCAAATTTGAACTAACACAGCAGCTTCCTTCAAACCCTTCCAGTATCTCCTTGATGAAAATGTTTTAAAATGAGATATCAGAACAAAAGTGTGGTTAAAGACTACGTGTCTACCCCTGAAAAACAAGAAACTCCAAGTAAATATTTACAGTCTGCTCATTAGAAGTTTAGACACAAACCTACTAGAGCTATTTACAGTTTGCTAGTTAGGAGCTTAGATACACACTAATATCAGCACTCAAGAGTTAGTCACTCTTCCTATTCCCATTATGCAATGAATTCAAGAGAAGAGTTCTCTTCTCTGATGTTTGCTGTGGGGAAGGTGTATTTAACCACGGGGCAGCTTGCCCAGAGGTGCAGAATTCCCACTGAGGAGGTGCCACCTCACTAGCATCCAAGGCAGTGTTATGTGAACAATCTGAATGCTTCAAAGTGTCTGGCTGTGGCAGAACATCCACACAGCCTAGTAAGTTGCCTTGGTCCTGTTTTTATGGGGTTACCTCTCAAAGGTGGCTAAATTGAGAGTGGTTTGACAGCAAGAAACCAGTCAGAGGCTTTCTATGTGGGCACCTGCTTTGTTCAAGGCTCTGTTTTCTGTGTCATCTGTGTATGCACCAAATGCTGTCAGCTGCCTGCTCTCCAGGCTGCACAATATCTTCAGAGAAACCAAACAAGCAAACCAGAGGCCACAGGTAGGCTCTGTCTGCCTCTGCCCCAGAAAGAAGTACCTTTGTGTCACAGCTTGTGCTTCACTCCTGCCCATTCACTCAGTGCTTCACATTAGCCACTGCCCATTCTGCCTGTGTTCACCAGGCACTTCTTGGGAAAAAGCCTCTGGGAAACACAGCTTTATATCATTGAAAAGGGTCTGAAATACAGCTATGAAAACAGTTGCCTTTTTTATTTTCCTTGCAGCATCATTTAAATTCATTTTTAACACGGCAAAATCTTCAGGAATTTCTCCGTTACAGGAAAAGGACAAAGAAGAGTGAGATTAAATGCAGCCCAAGCAGGTGCATGTTGCCCTCCCAAATGCTGCTTCCCTTCTTTCCCGCTCCCTTCTCCTTTGACAGAGCTGGAAGGTTGCTTTCTTAGCACAGCTGGAAAGTGAGTCGATTGTGGTCTCAAGCAGGACACTTTTGGGCAGCCATGAGTTAAGAATTAGTTAATATTAGTTAAAGTAAACAGCACTATTAGTTTTACCTTTCCAAAATGTGATAATAAAACAACAATGTAAGTCACCGATTCCTGGCCTTTCTCCAGTATTCTGAAGTTTTGTTATGATTTACTGGATACAACAATGTCAGGCAAATCTATTATCTTTCAGATGGCTGTTTATCTCAAGCCTGGTCTCCAGACCCGGCTTTTTTTCAAGGCATGCAGTTTTATCTTGAATTCACAGAGATTGACCTGTCTGACTCCTGCTAGAATATGCTATGGTTACTTTCCAAACTATACACAAATATATACATGAAAAAGCAAAAAAGAAGCATATGGTGATGCCAGAATTTTAGTTACACTCTGTGTTGGGGAAAGTTTTGGGTTTATTTTACTTATAATCTCTCTGGTGGAATGAAACCAGTGGTATACAATAGCATTAAAACATTGGCAGATATATTGAGTGATAACATTTTGGTCTCTAATTCCACTGACATAAACTCCAGAGTAGACCTCCTTCTCCTCTTGATACTCTTTACAAGTTCCACTTTTTGTTTTGTTGGATGGGGTTTTTTTGTTTTGTTTTAATCTGGAATTTAAACCTATTGCATGCAGTGAAATGACACATCACTAAGATTAGCTTTAGGCCCCAATATATTAAAGGCGGGGTAATTGCAGTGGGCAATTACCTTACATAAGGTGTGGAATTACAATATGTGGATCCAGGCCTCATTTAGATTGGTGTTCAGATGTCTAACTGGAAAGGACTCATTGCTAGGTCTGAAAATGTTTATTGGTGGCTATTTGTCTTCCAGTCTTTCTATCAGGTCTGCCTACTCAGCTGTTGTGCCTTCTCCTTCCTACTGCAGTGCCCAATAAACCCTTTATGTCATCACACATTGTGTTTTCATCAAGCACTTTAACACCGGGTTTGCTCTTCAGTTAAAAACATCACCCCAGAATCTACAGCATGGGAGCACACTATTTTGGAAGAATATTGCATAGAAAAAATATGTTTTGCATTCTGTGGTATAATTGCTTAGATATAAGCATTTCCATAGTTAAATAAAAAAGCTGGTATTAAGTAGGAGAGCTCTTTAAAGACTGGATTCATGCTATTCTCATACATCATGCATACAGCACTGATGTTTTGTTACTTATTAAGTATTGATTTACAAAGGGTTGCCACTGCTTCCTGCACATAGAGGAGCCTTTGCTGCTTTCAGAACCAAAACAAGAACATGAGAGGTGAATAACCGACCTGCTTCTTTGTAATACCTCAGCAAACCTCTTCTCAGTCTGAAGCTGGAGCCCTGCCTTTCCATCTCCTTTGATGCACACAGTGGCACACATAGAGGGAAAACTGTAAAATACAGTAAAACTGCAATTACATTTTTATTTCATGACAACACACTGGTAACTGATGACCTGTCTGGACATGACCACCTCATTGTCTCATTCTTCACAGTGTAAATGTGGAGCAGGATGCTGGAAGGACATCTGCTTTGGGTTTATCTGCTTTGGGTTTATATTTACAGCACTAAAATTGAGAGAGGAATTGTCCTGGAGAAGATCCTGTGCTGTTTCCATGTCACACTAACACACAGAAGAAGCCTGCTGAGTATGAATCTAGAATGTGATTGGCAATTTCTTCTTTTTAGGTTCACATCTGATTTCTTGTCAGGCAGCAAAAGTAAACACAATGTTGATGAAGCTATAACTTGCTTCTCTCATGGAGATGTCAAACCATTCTCAGTATTTTTTAGGAAACAGAGGATTTCCCTAGGATTTGTGCATGACCCATCCCTGGAAGTGTTGAAGGCCGGGTTGGGTGGGGCTCTGAGCAACCTGGTCTAGTGAAAGTGTCCCTGTCCACTGCAGTGGACTTACAACTAGGTGAAATTTAAGGCCCCTCCTAAATAAAATCATTCTGTGATTCTGATTCTATGATTCATGGCAGTGAGAGGCATAGCACAGGAGCTGACCACAGGTATATCTGCTGCAGATGTTTGCTCTTCCCCAGGTCCTTCAAGGGAGCTTCCCTTGAGCTCTGGCCTGGCCAGTGGAAGAAAGAAATAGTCCCCCTGCAAGGCACATTACCCAGTCACTTGTCCCACAACCTGTATGAAGCCAGAAATGTAATGGAAAATGTCAATGCCATTGCCTGCTTTGCTCAGCAGGCTCCTCTGGCATGGAAGATACAAGTCACTAGACATCCCAGACTGATGCTGAAGGCAGTTTCAGCCAGGTCAGGAACCCCAGAGGTTCTTCATTAAGTGCATCATCAGACACAGCTAGCTGGTGCTGAAGACCAACCATTTGCCCTGTACACAGAATCACAGTACTGGCTTGGGTTGGAAAGGACCTCTAAGATCATCTCATTCTAAATCCCCTACCATGGGCAGGGACAGCTTTCCCTAAGCCTGAATATACTCCACTAAAACCAGCAGCAGATTCAAAACAAAGTATTATAATGATTGTGGGAAGGAATCATAAAGAGTCTGTGTTAACTTTTCCTGTGATGCAGCCTTCCCTCAGCTCCTGAGTCCTGGTGCTAGGACTAGTGTCAGGGGTGTGTTGGGTGGTTTCTGGAGAACAACAGGACAACATCAAGTATTTCCTCTAGAAACAGAAAGGAGCCATATATGGTGTTTTGACAGAGCTTGCTCTAAGGCACTACTAGTGGACTGTAAATCTGCATGAAAATGCAAATACTTGCCAGGCAATTAGGTTGGAGTTAAAAGTTTCCCTCTGTTGTCTGTTACCAACCTAGCAGCTTCCTGGCTTGCCTGTTAGATGCGAATGGCTCTCCCTGAACTCCTGTCTGATACCCAGGTTGGGGATCATGCTGCCATGTGCCTTTGCAAGACAGCTGACCCAGATTTGCAGTCTTGTCTAGCTGTGAATGCTGCACACCTGGTTGCAAGGTGTGAGAGGTATTCCTGCTTTTTCTCCTTGAAGGTCATTAAAATCTGACCTGTTTACCCACAAAAGATACCCCTGGCTGAGCTAAATTTGTTATGTTCTTGTCTATTTTAAAATTTTTTAAATAGTGACTCTCTAAACCAGTCAACATCATCTGGGAACGGCTGCAAACACCAACATTTTTTAATTATATGCACACATAGTAGAGAACAAAGATTTGTCAGTGATCCTCCCGTTGGCACATCTCTGCTCAAAAGAAACGTCTGTCTTTTAACCATACCCCTCTAAGCCTTTCTTTTATGAGGCATCCTGTTATGCAAGACCTTGGCTGCGATCCAAACCATATTGGGCCCCTTTTAAGCATCCCTTTTACAACCTATCCTTTACAGTAACACACCAGTCCCTTGTTTCCCAACAACAACTTTCTGTACAGAAAGCTTTCAGCCCCAAAGAAGCCTTTAGACCCAGCAGTTGTGTGATTTTCACCATAAATAACAGCTCTTATTAAACAGCAGCATTAATCTATAAAGGCATTATTCCAAAAACTAGCAGCTTTTCAGAATTTGCTGAGAATGTCACAAGAACAGTAACACATAGAAAATCCCTTGCATTTAATTAGTGTTGCATTTCTTTGGGGTTGTAATGCTCAGAGCTGTTAAGATACTGTCTCTCAGTCATCACTTTGATTGACCAAAAGGACACGGTGTATATACGGTTGATCTCCTGGTCCCCAGAGAAATTCTCCTGAACTAATCACTGAGCCTGTTATGGGCTTATCTCACAATGACTTAAGAACTGAGAATGAGGAGATCTCGATATCCTGTTACACACCCTCCTCGCGCTACCATCTGGTTAACAAGACACTGCCAAGGAAATAATTAGTCTATCTGTAGGTCTCCATGAAGAAGGCAAAGAGAATGAATTTCTGAATGAAATTCAAAAGCAGGTTGTTACCTAGGAGATAGGCAAAATAGTAATAATAATAAAAAAAAGAAGGCACCATCAAGACTCAAATCTCTTGCTGTAGATTGGAATGTAAAATTTAGCAGCTTAGTTAAGACGTATTTCTGTCCTGTAGACAGAATACTACCTGTTCATTAAAGAGCTGTCCACCTCTAAATAGCGTGAATGGTTTTAAACTCTTAATATTTTTATCTTAACTTAATTTTTTCAAGCACTATGCAGTAATAGGTACATATAGATGCTTTCCTAGGGAAATTACAGCTGCTGTCTTGCAAATTATGACTCAAACAGGCTTGGAGGAAAGGGTATTTTGACAGGAGTGTAAAATACCACTAGATTTTTTTCATTATAATTAAACATAAAGCTCAGAAGAGCATATTTTATGTCTGGATTGGCAAATTTTCAGGCCGATTTGAAAGCTGAATTACAACACCTAATTGAGAAATTGCTTATTGAACCATACTAGCCACAGTCCCTAGTGAAAATTTGAAGGTGTCTGTGTTTAGAGACTGGGAAGTAAACCATAATGAATTACTAACAGCAAATATGTTACAGCAACAAGCACAATTGTAATCTGCTAGCATGGCCTCAATCCTGTCACACAAAGAAATAAAATCCTTTGCTCTGACTTATTTGAATTATGCTGCTGTAATTATGAGATGACAGATTTTATGGGAGAGAGGAATCAAATTTAAACCTGACCTTCCTGCTGCATACATGGACACCTATAGAAGCAGGCTATGAATCACATTGATGCATACATGCCTTTCACAGAATCACAGAATGGGTCAGGCTGGCAGGGACCACAGGGCTCATCTGGTCCAACCTCCCTACTCAAGCAGGGTCATCCTAGAGCACCTGGCACAGGATTGTGTCCAGATGGTTCTGGAGTATCTCCAGTGAGGGAGACTCCACAACCTCTCTGGACAATCTGCTCCAGTACTCAGTCACCTGCCCAGTGAAAAAGTTCTTCCTTGTATCCAGGTGAAACTTCCTGTGTATCAGTATCTGCCCATTGCCTCTTGTCCTATTGCTTGGCACCACCAAGAAGAGCCTGGATGAATCCTCTTCACACCCACCCTTTAGATATTTATTCACATTGATGAAGTGTGTCTCAGTCATCTCTTCTCGAGGCTGAACAGGGCCAACAGTCTCAGCTTTTTCTCTGCAGAAGCCCAGAAAATAATGTGTATTTATGTGTATGTATTAAACACTGATAGTCAGATTGCTGTGGAGCCAACCAAGGACTGTTGGTACTAACAGCCAAGGGTGGTTGGTAATAGGCAAGGACAGAGAAAGAACATTTCTGCTTACCCTGACAACCTCTCTATTCCAAGTGGTCTGACTCTGCTTCCATCTTCTGTGTATTTCCTGCTAATACTTGAGTAATGACTTTGCTGTGTCTTCAGTGGTCTCCAGAGCAGAATATCTCTTAGTTTTACTTTTCCCCACTGAACTTAGAGCCTAGTGTCTCCACACACTGGGCCAAGGGCAGCTGGTGAAGAAGAACCTCCACTATTTTTAAAATGCACACCTTGCTGGTAAATGCAGCTGGGATCATTGATCCTGCTTTTGGGATAACCTCAGAAGAGTGAGACCCACAGATCTGTGTAATGAGAAAAACTAGGCACAGCTTCTAATGCATTGCAGAGCTTCAGGACCTGTGGCAGTCCTCTCCAGACTCTTTCCAGACTTACCGACAATGTGAAGTTTCATTAATTTGTGAAGCTAGCCTGGTCATGCTAATGTATTTGGAGAGAATTTAAGTTAGATCATTAAATATATTTTTGGAAGAGAGTGGGAATAGGAACAGGAGAAGGGCATTTTCCCCATTAGTTCTTCACCTGAAGCTATCATTGTGCAAACATGATTGGAAACAAAGCAAGAATAAATGAATACATTACTTCAGCAGGGCCTTAATTCATTTGCTGTCAGGTATTAATTTAAGCCGCAACTAAAACAATGGGCTGTTGGGCGCCATTGGTGCAGCTGAAAGCCTGGTGCACATGACTTTTCCACTGGAATGCTTTCAAGGTCCTTTTCCTCTTCCCATCCTAGCTGTGAAACCTTTATGCAAACGGTCTTAGTCACAATTAGATTACATCAAAGAATGTTTGTCTTGGTTTCGAGCCTGCTTGGGCTAAAACCAAGATAAATTGCAAATTGGCTAAAACCGCCAACAAACACCCACTTTTTCTGGTCATTACAGATGAGGAATGTACAGTGCCTTTAGGTCTTATATTTCCACCGCCCTATCCTGTCCTTAGTCAGCAATTTGTTAGGTAATTGGAAAACAAAGTTCAATAGACTGTCTCAGAGTGGGTGGGGATTTTTTCTTTCCCCTTTTGGCTTCTGTGCGTCACAGAGTACTTACAAAGGAATGAACTCACAACCTGACCTATGTGAAAGCAGGCACACGTGAAGCACAAAGAGAGGAGGCAATCCTCAGTTCATAATCCTCAGAGACAAGTAAAACTTAACATGACAAATGGCAAAGGAAGGCAACATTTTTCTGTCTTGTCCTCACCTTCCACAGTGACAACAGAGGAAAATAAAGAGGTACCAATCGAGCTTGTCCTCCTCTGTTGCTAATGTAAAGCTGCTGTCCTCAAAATTTTCTATGGGCTAAAAAATGTAGCCGAGGATCATTTTGGCAGCCACTTAAACAGAGATCCCTCTGGATGCATACACCACGATATGGCACAGCAAAGCTGTGGGAGCAGAGTTAAACACCCTGCAACCAGCCAAAGAGGGATTTGAAGAACATCTTTAGATTAACTCAAGTGTTTTCCTCAGGTCTTGCCATGAGATAGGTAGTGAAAGTGGGAGCCATGTGAGCCTCACCTCCATAGACATGGGAGGCATGGAAATGCCTTGTTTACACCAACAATGACTTTTCATTTCGTGGAAATGAGAAGTCACTGCTAGTATAAATGAAGATTTTGTCTCTGGTTGCTGAGGGGGCTGTGAGATCTCATCACCTCATGGCTGTGCTGCTCAGTACCATGTCATTTCTGCTACTTAAGTTTTAAATCAGTGTAGCTCAGTAGACACCCATGGGTTTATTCTGGACTTATACCATTATCTTTTAATAGCAGTGGACAGAAAAAAATAAAAAAGAAAAATAGTTAAAGTACAAAAATACTCCTGTCTCAATATTCACCATGAGAAATATTTACTCCTTGACATTTGCATTGGTCAGTCAGCCCAAAATATATTTTCTCAGAAAACAATTCCGTGAAGGTACATTTTCAGGGACATTTTTTTCAGATTCTTTCCCTTAAGTATTCCTGCCAAAGCTGAAGGTGGCTGCTAATGCCATGCTGAAATCTCTGTAATTTAATCACAGGACGGCATATAGGCTATGCAGAAAATTTTAACAGCTGAAAGTTCAGGATGTCAGACAGCAGTTTCAGCTGTGTGTTGCCACATGCAAATGATTAATGTACTTTTCTGGGATGCAGAATAACTGCAATCATCTCTTAGTCCAAACTGCATGAGAAAAGTGTTGTTGATGGTCAGGTTCACAGGTACCTGCAATTGTCTGCTTCCTCACCTTCCCTTTCCAAGCATTCTTCACCCCAGTTCCATGTCTTCCCTGAAGAAATTCCTCTGGCTCCGATTTTTCACACACCACCATTCTTTAAATAGCAACAAGATTATTTTAAGAATAACACAATCCTTTACAGTCAGAGCAGAGATATGAAGATTGGTCCCTAAGCTAGGGTGGAAACTACAGTTTTAAACATGAAATAAAGAGACACAGCTTTTAGCAGGTAAATGTGTTACTACACTTTAATTGTGCATGAATGGTAATTGATACTCTAAATGTCACTTTGGACATTTCATGGCTCATTTTTTCTAAGAAGTTGTGGTTCAACAACTAGGTGAAGTGATGCATAGTCCAGAGAGACAGAATATGGCTCACAGTTCTCCCAGGATTACTTTGCTGATATTGGCATATAGCATGATCTGGTCTGGAACAGTGACAAGAACTTCAAGTTGATGTTTTTGTTTTCATAGCCACTGAAGCTGTCACCAGAGACCAATTAAAAATTCAGTATGTCAAAAAAATCCCCCGAACCACTTCATGAACAAGCCCATTAAATATAAATCTGTCAGATTGACTAGACATATGACTAATTTACAATGAACTAATCTATATTGTCCCATTCAGATCTACTGCTCAATATGCAGCACAAAATGTCCTGGTGTCTTGGCCATCTCCAGATGTGTAAGGGACACAGTGGCAAAAAAAAGGTGTCAGAGGAGGACAGCTAGTGCCCAAATCTCAACCAGAAAAGCATCATTGGGTGGGATTGGTGCTGCACTGAGGCTGGAGACTGTCCCCCAGGTATGAAAACACAGATGTGGTCTAGGATACAGTGTATACACTACTTGATGTGATATGGAAGTTTAGTGCAAGCTGATAGATAACCAGTTCCACTGCACTATTTTTTTACAGAAGAAAAGATTTTCAAGTTAATTCAATGACTTTCACAAATTTTGAATGCCCTCATGATTTACTAACCACGTAGGCATTTTCTCCAAAGCTTTGAAGTACTAAAAAAATGAAAGTATCACTCTAAAAAATACAATTAACATATAAGAAAGACATTTTTGCTATTATGAAATGTTCTGTTTCTGAGGAGGTTTGCAAATGCTCCTTTGATGCTTTGATAATGAAGTAGAAATTTATATTTTCAAAAATTATGGGTGGTTTGGGGTGAATTGTGTCTGTGTGTTAAATTAGTGTCTGATTTCAGGCCTGATTTACAGAAATGCTGAGAAATGCATCTTTGGGAAAACAAGCCATCTAACACTGCTGAAAATCTCAGTGAGAGTTCAGATCCAAACACAGTTACAAATATCAGGGGTGATTAAGTCACTGGTGGTCTGTTTTTTATCCCTTACAATTATTGTGATGACTTATGAGGTTGGGATCTGTTTCCAGATTTCCCAAAAGCATGTTACAGTTCTGATCTGGCATATTCTAGGGTCAAGTGCCCATTTAAATTACTGACTTGACTGAAAAGCATGGATTAAAATAACATACTAGCTTTTACAGAAAAAGGCATTGGCAAGCTACTGCAGCCTACATACATAAGCACTTGCCAACCAGCAAAATGTTTTCAGACTCACTGACAAGGCAGTCTGAAGGGTTTCTTATGATCATTTAGTAAGAAATTTTAGAGAGCTCTCCAGGGTGAAAAGGTTTCACATTATTGCATTGGACACACAGCTCCAGTTGTACATGTGTTTCCTGATGCCAATGTGCCATTAAGTGATTTTATGGCCATACCAAGGGCCTGGTGGACAAGGGTTTTATGGTTCTCTGCTTTGCACTGCCCACACTTACCTTCCACATGCCATATAGCAGGGTCTGCCTTCCTTTTCCATGTCTGCAGCACACAGCAATCTTCTTCTGTGATCATACAATTATTGAGGGGGAAAGACAAACAAATGCATGTCTGGTATTAACTAATGTTATCAAGTGCTAATAAATGGATCTCATCTGACAAAACAGCTCAGTTCAGGTGGCATACAGCATTCCCCATTCTGGAGCTGTTCAGCCAGCCTGGTTTAGGTCAGAGGAAGGTTGGTGGTAGTTGGGTCTCCCACAAGATCATCTGGTCAAGGGGTTTCTGAATGTTACTCTTGACTGGAAGTACCTTGATGGGTTTAAAACAAACTCTCCTTGTCTTCTCTTGAGGCAGTAATCCAAAGCTCAGTGCAATGGCAAGATTTCTTCTGAGCTCAACATCAGACAAGTGTTAGATTACATATATAAGCCACAAGTTCTTTGCAGTATTTTTGTGTTAAGATTCTTAACTCTAGGATGTCCCTGACTGCAGAAACAGAACCAATCTCAGTAAGAGATGGATATACTCAGTGAAACAAAGAAAACAAAATATATCTAGTGAATATAGAACACACCATATTAGAGACAAAAGCATAAGCCAGGAAAAGAATTCTGTTTAAACAGTTGAACCAGAAAATTTCTGAAACATTGTACTTTTAGTGTACCTGATTTCTCTGTCCTCATGACAGAGACCCTGGAACCAGCTGGATCCTCCAAGGAAGAAATGTCATGGATTAAGTTTTGAGGGAAAGATTTTTAGTAGACTTGAAAATTAAGTTCAGAGTACCAAACTACATTCAAATTTAAGTATGGAGCACAGTCAGTGAGCTACGGAGACCTCCAGAAAAATGAGCAGTGGTTTGGTGCTTGGTTTGAGGGCATTGTGGGAGAACTCAGCAATATTTGCTTTTGTAAAGAAATATTAATCTTTTTTACATCAAGCCAATAGCATTTGTTGTCAGACGTAGTCACAGGTAGAACAAACTGTACCTGGGAGCATTTGCAGGGCTCCCAGATCCTCTGCATCCTGAATGTGTGACCTGCATACTGTTGCATGGTGCAACCCAGGAAAGATAAGAGAATGATCAAATCACTTTCTCTCTCACCCCTGTGTTCAGCATCCAGCATCCAGAGATGTAACAGCAGCAAAAGAGGCACCCGCTGTTAATACTACACTGAGTGGTCTGATGAGAAAGGGGGAGGTGATGGGAAAATGACAGTCAGTGCTGACTGTAAGAAGGCATCCAAGATTGAATTCCTGGCAGACTTGGGGTGTTTTTATAATTGACTTGCAGGTTGCCAGGGTTTGCTTCCTTTTTTTATTTTTTTTTTTTTTAAATTTACATTCCTCAGAGTGATTTTTTTGTTCCTCTCCCTCACTTCTCTGCACAGTCATGCATCACTGCACAATTTTTCTGCCTTTCTTGGTGGTGTAATGGGGAGGGAATATAGGGGCAGCAGAGAAGTCGCCGCTCGTGACCCGACAGTGTGACAGCCATTGTGGCTGGTGGGGAGCAGAGGGAAGGTTCTCAACACAGCCATTGCCTGAAGTTGGTTTTAATCAATTTAATTGTTAACGTTCTGGGGAGAGAGGGAGGAAGTGGACCACAGACTAACACAGTGGGGTTAATGGAAAGAGAAGTGATAAAATATAACCTTACAGCCTGCTGTGCAGCAAGTCTCTGAGAGATTAGAAAGTTATTAAGTGAGAGAACAATTAAACTGATTTGTAATTAACTCTGCAGAGAGTAAAACCAGCAGAGTTAATGGAAGACAAAATACCACTTGCTGGGTTTGTCCCTAAAACCTATTCCAGTCCCTAACTCTTTTTCTCTGTCCCCCTCAGCAATGTCAAAGAGATGGAAAGGAAGATTGGGGTGGCCTTGCCCTGGGTGGGTGTGTGTTGGTGCTGTTGGGCTTGCTGCAAGCCCGTGGCAGTGTTCGCCCTGTCGCTGCTTCCCAGCACTACAGCTAATCCGTGGGAGAGGGCAGCAATTATCCCTGAAGCTTTAGGCAGCTGCACAAATGCCCAGCATAGGCATGGCAGGTGCCAGCCATGTTTGCAGGGGAGGGCAGGGAGGAGGCAGTGAGCCCCAGCCCCATGCCGGTGTGTGTGAGCAGAGCTGGACAGGCTCCTTCTCTGAGCAGCCACTGCACAGAGCTGGGCTGGCAAACAGCAGTGCCCTGCTAATGACCTGCAGGGACTGTGGGGACATGGGCAGGGTAAGGCAAATGGATGGCCAGCAGCTGCTGAGGATGGCTGTCTTAGCTCCAGCCCTGGAAATGTTTCTTGCTGCTCCCTTGTTTTCACAGTCACGATCCCCAGGCCTTACACTCATGGCTGAGTTTGTTGGAGCAGCAATATGTCCTGATATTGCAGCTTGTGAAAACATTTATTTTTGTGGCTTAATGGGGACTTGAAAATAATCATGCTCAGAGAGCAATGCACCCTCTTGGAGATCCATATTTTAGGATGAACCCGGGCGTACTTTAACCCAGCTCCCATCCATGCCCAAAATCCCTTAACTCAAGGCTACCAGTGCATTTAACTACAACAGTCATCCTGTCTTTGGTTATAGACTAAAACATCACTCACAGCCTGTTTACTTTGCAGTGTGGCTATAACTTAAACCCCTAAATGCTGCCAGCATGTTCCTGCCTTGCCATAATTAGCAATTAGGGTGAAGTCACTGCAACCACACGGCGGTTCTGCGGCAGGGCACCATGTGTGTGGTGCTAACCACGGCTGTCTGCAGGGAAGATGTGCCAGTCATTCAAGTCTCCCTCTTATCTCCCTGCACATGGCTCACATGGCTACTTGGGCCACAGAGGTGCAGGAAAGTACCCAGGTGGGACAGAAGGGGTCACCTCCAGTGATTCAGATGGATGAGAGACAATCCCAGCCAACTGAGAAGTTTGCTCAGCAGCCCTCTATTTCTGCAGGGTGCATGCCTGTGCTTTGCTGTGTTTTGGGGCACGGTGTGTTTTTTAGTTGCAGTTTATTGCACTAAAACTGAAAGTAGCCTAAGAAACTACAGAGTGAAGCTTCTTTTACTTTCTGCAATAATAATGTAGCATGGAAGGAAGCAAGGGAAGAAACATAGGAGAAGAGACAAAGCAAGGAGACAGTTAAAATAAATAGTTTCATTCTATTTTCTAATAAACAGTTTCATTCTCTCTCCCCATGAATGCTTTTGTTTCACCAGTGTGTGCCAGTTTCCCGGTGCTCCCTGCCCCCACCACCAGAGAGTGAGTCGATCCACCACGCAGCACTTGAGCTTTCTCCCTGCCTCAGCACTGCCGCAGGCAGAGTAGCTACCTTAAAGGAGGGAGTCGGGAAGCTGATCTTCATGGCCCAGACAAACCCCAATTTCTTTTCTCAGTGTGCCAACAGGGATGGCAATTAATGCCGGGGGGGTGGTGGCTTTAATGATGAGGACACCTGTTCTCTGAGAAATGGCCTCAGCTCTCTTTGGCACGAGTCACTGCTGAGGCTCCTCAGCCACAAATTGCTTTTCCATAAAGGCAAAGCAGCTTTGTTTATAAACTGCTGTAGATAGGCTGGAGTTTTCATGATGAGAGCACAGAAGCAACAGTCATTACGGCCGTATAAATGAGTTTATTTATTCAGCAAGAGCACATCTGCCAGGCTGTCGTGAGGTAATCTGCTGCCGCTACAGCCCACAATTAATGGCTGCTGGGGACAAACGAGACGGGAGAGCAACTTGTGTGTGGGGAAGAGAGAGCTCCACCAGTCTCACAGGGGACCCTGTGCTGCCTGTCCCAGCACAGGCACCTCATGGTGGTGAGGGTCTTCCCAGGGAACACCCGAGGAGCTGGGATGGCAGACCTGGCCCCAGCCTTGATTCAGGCGTGCACAGCAGGAGTGTGCTCCGAAGAGGAAGGTGCTGGGAGTGCAGCCGTAGCAGCTCCACCCCAAAATGAGCAGTCCAGAGGGAAGGGCTGTTCTTGCTTATTCCTTTGGATGCTAAAACAAGAAGAATAAATCTGGGCTGGAAACAGAGAGTGGATTCAAGACTAAGATTTCAGATCCAGACTGTAAAAATGGTATCCTTCAGGGGCTGTTAGGATACAGAGCTTTGACTTGATTCACCAAAAACTTTGGAACAGTTTCTTGACTCTGTATCACTTTCTTGGCTCTGATTTTGGGGTGGGGGTGAGTGCAAAAGAGGTGTTAATCCAAGGGTTTGGTTTGGCCTCTTGCTCAGCTGGAAATGAATACACTGCCTTGTGGCACAGCTCCTGCGGGCAAGTTGCAGGAGATTAGTCGGCTGTCATCTGTTTGACCCAATGAGGCCTGAAGAATTTGCTTGCAATGCCACTAAACTGGTCAAATGCTGAAACATGAAGGACAGATGGAAATAACTGTAAAATGCTGTAACCTGGCATGTCACCAACACTTCACAGCTTTCATACCGACTGCCAGCAGTGGCAGAAAAAGACATTAACGGGAAAAGTGAAAACCTAGAAGACCTCTGTTACAGTAGGCAATGCTGAGAGAGATTGTGAGCTTTTCTGCACAGCCGGGCCTGTAATCTTCTGAATCACTGGAGAAGCATGGCAAAATAAGAGGGTGTCACATGCAAAGACTAGACGAAATTCCCCCATCCTTTGCCTTCCACCTCCAGGGGAAGGTAGAAGTGACTGGCAGCCCCAGCTGACACTGCTGCTGCTTGTCTGGTCCCATCCAATGGTCCTGACAGATGTTTTAATCTACTGTTTGAAGAATTACTTCTGCACAGCTCTGCTGTTCAAACATCTGTTTCTGTTTAGATAGACAGAGGCATTTCAAACTGCACTGGCCATGCCACACACTGGGAATTGTTTAAAAGGCAACCCAAGTTGCTTACATTACTCAGTTACAGCATGAGGAGGATTTACTGCAGCAAACCTTGACATATTTTTAAGCCATGTAAAATAGATCATTCACAAAAGGGAACCGTTTTGCTTCCTAAATACATCCTTTATAAAAGGGGGTATTTACAGTTATAAATCCATAAAGGCATTGCTGAAAGGCCAGGGCTTTTCTACTTGCATCCGTGTTCCCATGTCAGGGGGAGAAATGCTTGTTTAATCATGATTTCACTGTCCTTGGTTTTCCCAGCTTTTGTAGTTGAGTGTGTGTGTGTTTTTGCTGTACCACTTCTTGCCCTACTGCTGTCAACACCCACTGATTACTTCTGCTCCAAACAGCCCATGACACACTGCATGTCAGAAGATTTCTATGCTGAGCTTCCCAGTTTCTCAGTGGAAAGAAACAAGAGGCAGCTTCGTTTCAGACAATGGTGAGAGCTCAGTATCACTAAGCCAGCTATACTCAAATTACTTTTTACATTCTTAGCTTCAGTGTATCTACCATCTTCTTTAATTACCCTTGAAATTAAAGATGTTATAATTTCTCTTCTTTTTCTCTGACTTGTCTAGTTGTTCAAGCCCCGAAACACAAAGCAGATGGCAAGATTTTCAGCTGGTCAAAAATCACAGTGTATCACACGTAAGGAATATCCTGGTTGCTGACCATCAAGTGAGAGCTGCCATCATCCAGCCCTTTGCCTGCATTCTTGTAACAGGTGGAGCACTTTGTTAATGCATTTGGCTGATTTTCAATGGTGAAATATTCCCCCAGGGTTCTGGTTTTAAAAATAGCAGAAATCGGAGCTCTGTCTACAAAGGGATAGAAGAAGCACACTGTGAGATCTTGCCTGTTTTGTCCTACTGGGAATTGCTGGGCTAAAACCACACACTGAAGGATCATGCTGCTTGTTTTCTTTAGCATCCTTCTCCCTTGTCTGTGACTTTTCAGATTTGTGAGCCAAGGAGATGAGGAAGAAGTCTCAATGGTTAGCTTTTCTTTTCCAGTTACAGGCTCCACTGACAAGCACCTCTCAAAACCAAACATACAACAATACTTTTGTCCTTATACACTGTTTCTATTCTCTGTGAACAAAGGAATAGGCTAAAAGGAAGCCCTTACATAAACATGAACACACTGGGTTGTGGCTGGCTGTGTTTCTGTGCACCAATGGTACTTCTATGCTATGCAATACTCAAGGGATTTATTTCCCTTTAGAGGTTTTGTTATAAGACACAGCTTATCAAAGTCCTTAACTTGTGCAACTCTAAGCCTGTAAATAATACGAAGCTGGGGAGCAGCTCACCTTCTTTAAATTAGATTTGTTGAAATATGTTCCTCATTTGGGTCCTGCAGTAATTAGCCTGTAAACAGAGAACAGCCAGTTGCATTGAGCTGAACTTTTCTTTCAAAGAAGTGCCAAAAACAATTGAAAGAGATTAATGATATTTCCTGAGATCCACCTGTTGCTCAGTTTCCCTTCAATTAAGCAACAAAGGGGAGGTGCGGGAACCACTTCTTGTTATAAACACAAATTAGTATTCAGACAAATGAAGCTGGGAGGAGAAAGGCGAAGGCAAGGAGAAACAAAGAGAGAAAAGCAGCCTGGGCTTTATCACGGGCTGGCCATGCGCAGGGGTGCTCAGGAAGAAGCACATTCCGATGCCACGCAAAGCCTGGAAGAACAATGCAGTCCTTCCTCAATAAGGCGTTTGAACATGCTAAATTATCCCTCTGGACATTATATGGAAGTGAAATACATCAAAATAAGAAAGGAGGAAGAAACACATTTTTGCCTTGATGAGGCACAGCCCATGATTTGCTGAGACATGACAATAGACTTATAGTAAAAACACCAAAGAGCAGATGAAGATTTTTCAAGGGGAGCGTAATTGCCTGCCTGTGCTCTGCCACTGTGTGAATGTGCCTCGGGGGCTCCAAGCTTTTGGACAGCTGTCTCTGCTCCTGCTGCACTGCTGACTGCCTCCATATCCCTGTCCTCTACCATGCAGTTCCTTGACAGTACTCTCCTCTCCATTCTAACACCTTCATTGACACTTGTGATCACAACACGGGTTTAAGGAGCTACAACCCCACCGCAGCACTATCACTTTAATGCCTGTAGGCACAAAGGAGAGCAGATGACTAATTCATTAGTCTTTGGGAACTACCCAGCACCGAGAGCATCTGCACAGTGTCCTGGCCTCCTTCTATGGAGTTACTGCTCCATTTAGCAGTGGCTGTGCATCTTCTCACCACACAGTATCTGAGAAACCAGATATTTACTGACAGCTGCCAATGGGGGTCAAATGCCCTGTTCCAGTAAGAACTTTCCCCACTGTTGCCCTACTGACTCCCTCTGTCTTGCCTGTGACCAAGGATAATGGTTATGGGAATGATCCCTAGCCATCTCTGTGGTGAGATGCCATATAGGATATTCAAAGGCTCCTCCAAGAAAAGCCAGGAGTCAGGAGGGATTTTTCAGGTATCCAGGATATTTGGAATAGAAAAAGGAAATCTTGAAACAGGCTATCTTGTAGCTCCTCCATTGCTGAACAGCATCTGGGCTTTGCAGAAGGCTTGGCGCTGTAGTTTTGACACAATGCTATTTTCCTTTAGCTCCATGGTAACACTTTGACATCGCTGCCAGAAGCTTCACTGAGGAGCTCCTGAACAGTGGAGACCTGTTTGCTCTGCAGTCCCCCACAATGTGCCACATGCAGCATTCTCTCATCCTTAACCCTGCATGTCCTTATCTACTCTGGAAGTAAGCCTAGGTCTATGTTCCCTCTGCCTGACATCTGAGGGACCATTCCTGTGCTATGCTCTGAAAAGCCCATTAGTCCCACTCTGTCAGCACAGCCTGGAAAAGCCACTCCAACACGTCTCCAAAGGTGTTACTTAGGACATATTTCACACCTCATGGCCATACATCTTCCAGACCCAGATGACATACAAACACTATTACAGGAACTCACCAGAGACTGGTGGAAAGACCACTTATGACCTTTGTCTGGGAACCTTGGAAATGCTTGTTAGTGCTCTCCTCAAGAAGCTCACTTATTCCTGAGTGGTTTGTAAATTCAGATAACCCATGTACTGCCCAAAATATCCCTTCCTTCACTCCAGAGATCTCCAGAGGTCTCAACACTGACAGACACCACAGCCAGGTACTTTCCCAACAGATCAGGTAAGAGCAAGTAATTGACTCTTCAGGAGGAGGCCATTCTGCTTTCAATTAAGATAATTTGTGATGAGATTACACTGGCGCCTATGCTTGTGAAGCATTCAGTCTTGTTCAGCCGATGCCATCCCTGGTGATGTCCATTTTGACAACTGTATCCTTGCTTTGACATGAAAATCGTTGCTGTCTAGGTGAACGTTCACTGAGAAAGGAAGTGAAAAACCCAACACTGTCTTGTAAAGAACTAAAGATCATGGAGGGCAGTCTAATTTAGGTGTATTAATATGAGGCTCAGTTGGGTATGGAGGTGACAGGGGTCTGGTGATGAGGTCTCACTGTGGTGGCTGTGAGCTGGGATAAAGTCACAGGGACCAACATCTGCTAATGACCCCAGCTCTGGCATCATGTTGCCCAAGTAGAAAGTTTTCCATATGTGTAATGTTTGTATGTTTACATCTATTTGCATCTTCAAACTGCACAACCATTGTTCATACTGCTCTCAGAGCCTGCTGGCATCGTGTTTTCACAAGTCTGCAAAGTAGGGGCCAACTCCTACTCTGACCTTCCAGCAATCTGTGAAGATCTTTCTTCAGAAGCAAAGCTTTATTTAAAACTGCGGTTTCTTGATTAAATGCTCTTTGGGGCAATTCCCTATTTTACATGAAGGTGGAAGAACACAGAAATATTGCTACAGAAAGAAGATAAAGTTTCAGACTGTATCACATTCATGAACATATGGAAAAGTGCCTCCAATAAGGAGAATGTAGATGCCCTTGAAAAGTGGCCATCTCTCCAACTCTTACATTTGGGTTTTTTCTTGTGTACATGTACTAATAGCCTTTTGTTCAGGAAGAAAAAGCACCTGCGATAGATAGTTCACTCAGCCAATCATTCCATCAATGATTTATATCATGTTAACATGGGATTAGGATTATCACGTGACTGGAACTGTCGATAAAGTCACAGTCACCGTCACATTTTTTTTAATGTTGTATTGAGCATGGCAGTGAACCCTGAGCATGGGGTTGGGTTTGTCTGAGCATCTGGTACCTGTTGCCCAGTATAAAAATATTTATGTAGAATGCAATCTGTGTTTTCAGATAGATATCTTGCTGACCTTTGCTGGGGAAGCAATGCTCATCTTTTGCCTAGATATATACCTACACTTTTATTCAATGGTGTTATGGAAAATAAGTATTCCATGAGATTGACGGAGACTGAGGAGAGGAGCTATCTGCTGTGTGAGACCTCAAGAGCTCTGTGAGATGCACAGTTCTTTGTGGGGCCACAGCAGGAAGTTCTTTGCTGTGCCTCACACAGTCTTAAAGCCCATTTGAAAAATCTAGAAAGGTGTGTATGTCTGGGACTGGGAAATGGGAACCTTCCAACCTTCCCGTCTTACCTTGGCTCAGTTTGACATTATTTCTACCCAAGTAAAAGCAACAGCTGATTATATATAATAAAGATAAATGCTACATTACAGTACTGTGTTTATTAAATCACTGCATTTGTAGGGGAGTTCCTTGGCATTGTTTGTCCGTGATATAAATATTTTAAGTCTCTGTCGGTAAGTGAGGCTGGTGTGTGTATATTACATAGTGTACTCTCTTATCCGGTTAAAAAAAGCAACAGATGCAAATTGTCCAAACAAACATTTTGTTTCTCCCCACAGCTGGCCTGATTGTCATCATTCCTTCCAGCCTCAGGCTCCTTCTCTGCTCTTGGTCAAACACGTTACATTTACAGGTGTGGACTACACTGGTGAGGTACAACCCGAGCCATGGATTTCCCCCTTTCCCCACTGCTCAGTCAGTCTCCCACAAATTCAGCCCAATGGTCCACCAGAAAGTCAAGTTTATATCCATCTACAGTTCTCCACTGGAGCCCCTTTTTCTTTTCTAGTCCACAGTCAAGAGAAGAGAGGAGTTTATTTCCTCCCTCTTTGTAGCAACCACTTACATAACTGCATTTATGTTATTGCATCTCCTCTTAGTCCTCTTAGTCTAAACAACCTCAATTCTTTCAGCCTTCTTTCATAGGTTATGTTTTTAAGCTCTCTCATTGCTGTTCCTGGATTGATTCCAGTTGGTCCACATCCCTCTTGAAGTGTGGTGCCCCAGCCTGGATATAGCGCTCCATCTGAGACCTTCAGCACAGAGGAGTCACTTTTCTTGCCTTATTATGATCAGCACTCCCATTATACTTTGCATTTTACTTTGCAAAAACAGAGCAAAGTTATTCACTACCAAGGGGAAAGCAGGCTTTCTCTGTGTCAGAAATTACCATTTACTCACAGAAAGTTACAAGAAGATCACACCAGTTGCATCTGAACTAAATTCTAGTGTTCTGCTATGGCTTACTTCATGGTTCTGAGCACTTCATGACTCTTAACAAGCCACTTTCTGATGAAACTGGGATTTGAGTTTAGCAGTTGGGTCTATCCTGCTCCACAGTGACCAGGTATTTATGAATCCCCCCTCAGTTTAGATAGGGGCACCTAAACAGAGCCGAGATGTAAAATCAAGGCTACCAAAATGACTGGCAAGTTCAGCAGGCAGGAAGGAGATGGCTGTGGGCAGTGAACAGTGGGGTCATAGCAGCTACCAGCAAAGGACACCCAATTTCTGAAATGGTTCCAAAAGAAGTGGACTTGAGGAAATTTCACTTGGCATCAAAACAAATGCCTAAGAAAGGGTTACTTCTGATCTTGCTGACCTTGCATTGCACAGATGTCATCACACAAAATAAATATAGCAGAATTACAGGAACACCCCATCAGAGACTCACATGGACTCTAGAAGCACTCATAGATCCTTGTGCTCCGACATCCCAATTGTGTTCAATTCCACATAATAGATTGCATTTCACTAATTTTTAACTCTTTAAATCTATCTTAAATAGATTTAAAGAGTTAAAAATTAGTGAAATGCATGTAGGTACAGTCAAAGAAAGTGGGATGGAACCACATTTTCAATGGATCAGAAAAGGTGAGTCAAAACTGATGATTGCCATGTGACAGTGAAAAAAATGCACTTGAAAGGCAAGGCTAACATAGGGGCTGTAAGACCAGGAGTATCCCTGGTGAGTAGCAGCGGAGGGCTCAGGGTGTGAGGTCAACTCTTCATCTCAGAATCAGCTCCCACAGCATCCCCAGCACCTTTCCACATCCAGCACATACGGTGTTGCTTCATTTGAAAAGTGCTATTTGTTTTACAGATGAAAAAGCACCAGAAATAATTTGGTGCAAAAATGAGGAAGTGAATATTATTTAAAATTAAAAATGTAGCCACTTCTCTAGCTGCTGGAAAAGTATTTTCTCCTTCACAATCCAAGCAATTGAGAAGGCCCTTATTAAACATTTAGAACCTTAACTGCAACATTTTTCATTGTCTTTTATTAATGAAAAATGGATTACTTTGGCAAAAAGTCAGACGATATGTGAATTTCAAAACTAGATTTTTTTTCTGTTTCAAGGGTGATTATGAAATCTATTCAGCAACAGATACTACAGTAAGAAGCCCAGACAGATTCAAGGGTTGTCAAAGGAGTGACCCAAGATCACTTCATTCACCATGATTTTTATAAAATAATCTTGATGCACAGGTGATGCTCTGATGAATTGAGAAAGAATTTTATGTTGCTTCTACATTAAACATCTAAATTGGATAACCTGGTGTCGGATAATGGAGTGGTTCACATAAGATGCAAGCAAGAGTTGAAATTTCATTACTCTTATTAACACAATCAAATGGGCATATAGGAGACAGGGTTTACCTAACTAATTAACTTTTAGACATCAAAGTTTAGGTAGCCGACTTTTTAAGCAGCCATCCAGATTTAACAACAAGGGCTAAAGTACTGATGAAATTAGTAATTAATTTCGTTATTTTATGGTGTCATTTTGACTGGAAAAATCACTGCAGAACATACTGAAGGGTGTAAGTCTGTTTCCTTTTTCATGCTACCAACTCACCTTATTTTACAGAAGGAGGCCATGCTTTGTTTCTTTGGTTGAGTTATAGACTGGAAAATCCATCTAGGGTATAGGTGTTCAAACTTTTCTTCCTGCCTCATGAGGACATTATGGCTCTATTTGGAATGTACCTTTAAGGTTTCCTGAGTAAAAGCTTCCAAAGTACACACACCACTGGCATCTCCAACCAGCCCTGACTCCTTGAGGACAGTGATGTGGGAGGGTGGTGACACGTACCCTGTGCATACAACAGTGCCTGCTAAACTCCTGGGGTCAGTATCTTAGGAACAAAGAATTAAAAATACCAAAACAAACCATAACATTTTAGCAAAACCAGGATGCTAAACTAGTCACCCATTTCCAAAGTATTTTCCAGCAGAAGCACTGCTCGGGAAATTAAGAAAGGCAAGGCTAAAAATCAACTTGAAAGTAAATATTTTCTTGGAAGGGGTAAAAAAGCCAATCCCTCAGCTTACACTTTCTTTTGAAAATGGCAAAACCACCAGTGATAGATAACTGAACACAAGTTCACATGACAGCATCTCTTATAGTACCACTTACCGTATGTATAATAACATGTAGTCATTTGTCATCCCCTGAGATAACCTGAAGGCTGCACTTTTGTTTAGTAAATAATTTTTCTAAGGAAAGTCAGTTTAGGCTTAGGATGACTGAGTTCTCTGGTGCTGTTTCTCAGTCCAAGATACATTTCCCACTGATATTGCTGGTAAAAGCATTCTTTATTTAATAGAAAATACAGTATTTAACAAACACGCTGCATTTTGTATATTTACTACTGTTCTTCAGCTGATTTTTTTCCCAACTTATGTCAAGCTAAAAGGCATAGCTGAGTTTAGATTCAAGAGTAATATTTGAAAGTCCAGTGTGAATTCCATAAGCTGTACTTGGTTCCTGGTATGATTCCTGTGGAGAGTGCTGGAAAAGTGAGCCCAGCCCATGCCCATGCCCATGCCATGCCTATGGCACAGGGATGGAGGATTTTCCTTCAGCCTCACCTGAGCAGGATTTGGTGTGGTGTGATAATCTGGGCATCTGCCAGAAGGCTGGAGGAGGGGTACTCCATGTGCAGCTTGGCAGGGAGGTGAGGGCAGTCCCTTGCAGCTCTCTGGCCTCCAAGGTTTCCCTTAAGCTCTTTAGGGTAGGGATGGTGCTGGCCAGGAAAGCTCCACTCTGGAACAAGAGTTCAGCACACAATATAATGAATCTGATTTTGATTTACGTTCTCTATATATTTTGCACACATTACGGTATTTCCTAGCACTGCCTTAAATATGTGCAAATGCTGCTTGTGGAATATTTACATAGTTTTTAACTCTTTTAGTCAGCCACAGTTCCCGAACCCGTTCAAACACCTCCTGTACTTGTGTGATTCTGTGGGGTTTGCAGGCTTCTTGCTGAAAAAGAAAGACAGACCAAAGGTAGGATATAATCAGGCTTTTGCACAAAGCTGCAACAGTGGGAAATGTAAATAATCTGCTTCTAGTCTCCTCCTCTGAGCAGTGTTGGCTGTTACTCAAGCAGGTTGTGCATGCTGGAAATTTCTTAAAGATAGTTTTATTCCAATTTGTGTCTCACTGAGCTGCCTACCTGGGGGACACTAAATACCATGCAGAACTGTACATTTTCCCCAATGGAATGTGAGTGCAGTGTGCAACCACTGCTTTTCTTGTTCCCAAGAAATTTTAGCATTAGAAGTATCCAGTGTAGCAAGCAATGCACATCTTACTGGGAGTTTTCCAGGAATGGATTTTGTTCTCAGAGGATGGCTTATTAACAAGCAGAAAGCAGCCCGACAAATTTTGCATTCACATAAATAGACATAGGATTGCAACAGATGGGGTCTGTTTAGGTTTGGTTTTTTTTAACAGCACGAGGAAGGGTTCTCAACTAAACTGCATTAGATGATCCATCAGCAAGAGGGTTCAGTCGAAAGGACTGAAAGGGAAAAAAAAGTCCCATTCATTTACAGCTACAGCCATCCAAGTTAAAGCCTCTCTCGCCTGACAGCAGCAAGTGGCAAACTTAGGGAAGCAATGGGTCATGGGAAAGGTCCCATTAGATCAGTGGGAGCACACACTAAACAAATACAGTCACATGGATGCACACATTTAAATACTGCCCAAGGGAATATGTGGACATATGTTCAGTGTGGCAGCCTCTAGGCCTCAAGAAAGCTATGTTTAAAAAAAAAAAAAAAAGAATTCCATCAATCAGTCCCTGGGCCCTGTGAAGTATGAAGATGAAAACTGCAAAGGAAACATGTGCTCAGCTCTCTCCACCAGCTGCCCCATTAAGCAGCACTGCTCTGCAATACTGCCCTGGAGACCCTGCAACTTCAATTCCAGTCTCCCTTTAAGCCCAGATGAGAGAGAGAGAGAGAGAGGGGGAGGGAGAAAAAAAGGAAAGAATTATAAAGATAGACTAACATCATTTAGCTTTTTCTGTGACCCATCCTTTTTGCTGGTGGTAATGAAATTTACTTTTTATGTTGGTCTCTGTCCTTTTGAAGGAGCTGACTGAAGCCTATATGGTGATAGAAATGCTATTAGCACAGCAAAGCAGGGAAAAAAGAAAAGACAGACACAAACTCGAACATGATAATCTGACTGTGCCAACTCAGTTGGTGCCAGCCGGGGCTTTGTGATGCCATCTGCAGCGATACTGTCACTGGGGCATTTCCCTGCCTAGGAAAATGAGATCAAATCAAAGTAAAAGAAGTGGGTCTTCATCCCAAAGCACTGTACCACTTGCAGATGACAATTTAACCATCAGATGTGCTCCCTCTCTTCTCAGGGCCCAGGCACGTTGCCACAGTGTGTGCACAAAGGCTCCTCCAGGATCTGCCCAGAGGCAGGCAGGTCAGGGTGGCTGTGCCCAGAGGGGGAGCAGAGCAGGGTGGCTGTGCCCAGCAGCGGCAGGACAGGCTGGCACTATCTATGGGGCTGGCAGTATCCAAGCTGCTGACGTTGCTTTGGGGTGCAGATCTTTGCCATTTCGGTGATGAGGTGTCAGAGTTGATTTGGAATAGCCCTGCGCAGCTGGACCACCCAGTTCTGTATCCTCCCTGGTGCCCCTGGAAAAGCCACAGAAGGGACTTGGGATGTATCAGCATCAGTTGTTAGCAGTAGTTTCAAGAGACCTTGTTCTTATGTAGCCTTGCTACCCAAACTGGGCACAGGATTTGGTTTCTTATCTTGTAGCAGGCAGTAACACCACCACTGCAGCAGCATTTGCAGGACGTCATCTGAGAATGTGCTTCAGCCACCAGGCTGCCCCCAGAGAGCAAAGGGACACTGAAGGCTTAAGGGATCGCCTTCTCCAATGTGCCTGAGGATATCTTTCCTGGGAAAAGGAACGCTCTGCCCTCTGTTTCCAGACCAGCCCTCCTGGTGGCCTTGAAGTATTTCTTTCAAGAGTTATTCTTCCCATCAGAGTGGGGATTGGATACACGCAAAGCTGGATTTTGGGACACTGCAGTGTTTGAAGCAGCAATGTAAAGATGGATCTGGTGCCCCATTTGTACCTACCAGAGTCTGCTGGCCCTGAGGGTACTGGGAAAAAGCAGAATACCTGCTGGGGCAGGACTGCAGGGAAATCTCCTTTTTATGGCATGTTGGAGGAGAAAACCCTAACCCTATGTGGATACCCTTCAACCCTTCAACCCCCTCAGAAACATGTAGGGAGCTATGTTGTAGGGGTTTGCAACTGGCTCGGTCCACACTGTGCAATGCTGCCATGGGCCCTGCTAAAATTGCACCTGGCCCCCATAGGACCTTTTCTTGCTGACAGAATTTGCTCTGTACTTTGGGAGCATTGGGTATAAGGACCAGATTCCTAGCTTTGCTAGGTGGGAGCTTGTAAGGGTTGTGGGAAGTGAGGAGGCACTTTGAACGGCAGAAGAAAAGCTACACCATAGTGACTGATGGAGGTTTTCCCACCCTGACGTGCCCAGTGCTCCCTGCCAAAGCCTCTCTCTGGGAGCAGCAGCTGGGAGCTGCTTAGAGGTTGGGGAAGAGAGGTGTGTGGTCAGCAAGGTTTGGGCAGGTTGACATTTGTCCCTCGGCTTTATACTGATGTCCCAAAAGATTTAATCCCCTCCATCCCCCAGATCAGCCCCATTAATCTGTGGTGGGGAACCTCCAGAAGTGCAGCCACTCCAGGGGCCTCATGCTGACTGGACATAGGGAGACACAGCCCCAGCCCCTGCTGCAGCACTGGGTATCCGTCTGATCACTTTGGGACAGCCTAAAACCCAGCCTAAGATTTCCAACTGCTTGACATTTTCCTTCTGACAGACAAGACCTTACATTTTGAGAAGAAATACACAGGCTTCCATTAGACTGTAAGCTGAAATATGCAGCTCACCTCCATTACGGACTTGCTGAAAATTTAAAAGATACTAATAATTTAAAATCTATCTATCTATCTAGCTAGCTAGCTAGCTAGCTAGCTAATTTATCCATCCATCCATCCATCCATCCATCCATCCATCCATCCATCCATCCATCCACCCATCCATCCATCCATCCATCCATCCATCCATCCATCCATCCATCCATCCATCCATCCATCCATCCATCTATCTCAATATATGCTTGGAAAACTGCTCACAGATAATTGTCATTCCCTGTACAGATATAAGAGTGCTCCCCCCTCCTTCTCTCCCCATGCACAGAGCCCTTCACACACAACAAAGAGTGAAGCAGAAGCCTGCATTTTATGTCCCTTTTGACCTACAACATGGATCTGTTCCAATCTAGCAGGTAATTAAGTGATGAGGCATCCTTTTAATCCACATTTTATGTTCACAATCAGGTCTTTGGGGTATTGATATAATTAAATCATGTGATCCCCTATAATGAAATCCTTAATTAGGGAAAATATAATTAAACTGGGTTTCTTAAAAACTGGATGTCACAGTGCCTAAGTGTGTTTTTCCTTTAAACATGCAGAGCATTTTCTTTTAAACATGCATAGCAATCAGACTAAATCTCCCACTGTTTTACTTAATTTTCTGTTTAAAACACCACTATCCATATTTAATAAGTTTAAATAGCACAAAAGGATTTGAAACAAATTTTCAGGTATATTTTTTAAATTAGCTCAGTGCAAGATTACCAGATTCCAGACATTTTACTTTGTATAGCAGAATAAAAATCTACTCAAGCTGAGACCTGTGTTTGGCAAATCTCATGCTCATAATGTTTAAGATTTCAATCATGAAATACTGAAAATGAGACATATTTTTGGCTTCTTTGTTTGCTTTTTAGCATTAAAACATTTCTTTATAAAAGTTGCCATTCAGAGAGGTGCTGAAGACCCTGAGGAACTATTCCTTCCCTGGTCGCTAACCTCTCACTGGAACATTATTCAGCAAGTTTTTGGTGGGGGCAGAGGAGGCGGACATGGCCCACCTCTGGCCCCTCTGTGTCTGTCCCTTTGTGCTGCTCCCTGTTGGAGTTTTAGTTTTCTGGGGGCAGAGATGGCCTTTTTGTCCTTTGTTGGTCCAGCCCGTGGCACAGTGCCACCCTTCTTTGTACTTAGACTTCGTGGTTTCTCAGGTGGTGGAATTATTCAGTGACATTCAGAAAGGATGAGGAGCAACAGCCCCCACAACAGCAGGTGGGGATTTTTGTGGGGTGCACACCTGATACACAGCAGATATGTATTTAGCAGGTGGGTGCTGCAGAAACCTGAGGATGAGCTTCCCAGGATAGTTTTGTGAGTATAGAGACATCCTTTCATGCTACCTGGCACATTTATCTACTGTGCTTTCCTGAGAGAACAGCAGGAGCAGATCCCTTCTTTCTTATTTCCCTGTTTGTGCTCATAGATGGCAGATTGGTTACAAAAAAGCTTTGAGTGTCAAAGACCCTAAACTGACAAGCATCAGCATTTCCTAGCTGCTCAGGGCTGCAGGATTGGCTCAGGGTCACAGGTGCCAGGGGACCACCTCAGCAATGGGCAAAGAAAAAGGCTGGCTCTGCTCTCTGCATCCTGCCCTGTATGCCAACAGGCCTTTGCTGCCAGTCCTGCCTGTGGGGGCTCTGGGTTAGTAGTGATGCTGTGGCTCTCTTAGAGTTAAGCAATATGTCTCATGCTGGTTTAGGCAGGAATGAAAAGGGAATGGAGTGATGGAGAAGGCAGGGTGTCTAAAATTGCTGGGAAACAGTCTTTGAAATAAGAAATAATTTAATGTATGGTTGCTCCAACCCAAGCCAGTCTATAACTCCATGCCTCTGTGTACAGGATAGTGTTTGCTCCTCAGCAGCAGCAAGCTGTGTCTGATGGCACACTTGACAAGGTGCCTCTGGGGTTCCTGACCAGGCTGAAACTGCAGCCAGAGCTTTCTCCCAGCCGTGAAACACTGAGCCATTGCTGCATCAGGACTGACTGGCTGGGACAGGGCTGGCTCTGAAACTTCTGCAGTAATAGCAGACATGGCACAAGGGTGTCCAGAACTGGGGAGGGAACCACACTAAAGGAATCTTGGCAATATGTTCCTAGAAAACTTGAGTGAGGAGACTGGGGTGCAAGCCCAATATTGTGTAATCTCCTGCCTGGCAATTACTGTACTTGCAGCAAAACCACTGGCAGCTGTGGTTTAATCTCTGGACCACAGGAAAAAAAAATCTCTTGTGGTTATATCTGCCTTTTAACACATTGTGTCATGTCTGTGGTGCAGAATGAGAGAGAATGTGGCTTCCCTGCACGTGTCGATGCAGCTACCAGTGTGGAAACAGAGCAGTGCTGTCCGTAGCACCAGCTTGGGATGGGGGCAAGCAGCACACAGCAACACAACAAGGAGAAAGCCAAGCATTACAGGGCCAGTACAGCTGAGTACCCACTGCACACAGTGCACACACAGCCTTTAGCTCCTGGCAGCATCTGGGGTCAGAGGGAAGCAGGGGGCCAACACCCTGCTCCAGTGCCACAGTGCACCTGAGGCTTTCTGCATCTTACGGCTCCAGCTGTAGTGAGTGTCAGCAGGAGCTGGAAACCACCACCACAGGCCAGGTAGCCCACGCAGCCCTCCCTGTGTGGCAGCCCTGATTTCCCAATAAGACCAGTGCTGTTGCACTGGGTCATTACTACTGGTGTCATTGTAAACCAGGATGCAAAATGCAGAGATTAAGAGGAGGTGAGAGATAGCTCGCTTTGGCTCATGTGAACCACATGTTCAGCTCCTCCCATGATAGCCTTGTCATGTTGTCTGTTGGAAACAGGAAAGGAAAGGAAAGGATTCAAATGTGCAGACTGCAAAGCTGTAGCATTGCTGAAAACACCTGGTAATCACAGCACGCCTCAAACTGAGCAAGCAGCACCATGTCATCTTTGACAATTTTTTTTCAAAAAGTGAAAAAACCACAACCTTGACTGGACAACATTTTTGTCCTATAATGGCCATTGAAAATATTTATTTCAAATGCTTCTGAGGTCTCAGCTGGGGCAGTGAGCCTGGGTTTGGGTTCTGATACTAGAAGGCAGGCCAAAATTACAAAGTTGAGGCACCGCAGAAGGCTTCAAGGAGAGATTGACAGAAATAGGTTTGTCTTCCCAGGGAGGAGGGAGAGTAAAAAGTGCTACAAGGAGAACATCCCTGTATATAACAGGCTTGTTCTTTTAATGAGTAAGATCAGCCATTCCTCATCACCTCTGGCACTGTGACAAGATTAACTGCATTATGAGGCAACAAAGGAGATAAAAGCAATGCTGAGAGAAAAACATAATAACTGAAAAGGAATAATAGACTTGTTTGGTGCAGCCATTGGATACATCATTGGAGCAGGGTATTTTGTGAGACCGAAATCCCCCTCACTAATATTTAAGCACAGGGTCAGGCAAATCCACAGCCTCAAGGGACCAGAAATGGATCCCTGCCAGGGGTTCTGGAGGTCCTTCCAGCCAGCATTTCAACAGTGCTGATGAAAAATAGCAATGAACCAACAATATTTTCAGGTTTTTGGTTGTCATGGAAAATGGTGTTGAGACAGACATCTTCGATAGATTGTGTATACCATCGTGTATTAAATTAAACTACTTTCATGCATACACTTTTATTTGTCTATCTTGCTGTAATTGTTTGTGTTTAGCAAGAGGCAATTTGAAGGCTGTTTATCTTCAGCTCTGATTTTCAGCCTAAAAAGAAGCAAAAAGGAAGACTTCCCATGGCTATATATTAACTTAGACAATTGAGTATAAAAGATTGTAAGTTGAGTAAATGATTCAGCATGTTTCCCTGCTCCATAAATAGCATTTTTAGCTGATAGGACCAAGAGAAATTGTTCCAGTGCTTCTCTTTTCATTCTGCTTTCCTTGGAAAACAGGTTTGCCCTAACATTAGGGACATGTATTCTCACACAGCAACATTGCTGACCATGGTTTTGCTAAGGTGCTCCACCCGAATATAGTGGCTGTTAGTTGGAGCTTGGTTTTGGGGTTTTTTTGCAAATAACATCTCTTAACAATTTGTTTTTGCTGTTGAATGTTGTATGTTTTCTTGCATTTTTGAGGAGGATTTTAACCTTCTTTAATTTTGAGATGTTTTATATGATTCTCTCAAAGTAAGAAAATCAGCTTTATTGTTCTCACTGTTGTGCACATGCTGTGCTGATTTCAGGTTAATGAAACACCATGTCAGAGCTAGGCCCAGACCACGTGCAAGTTTCACAACAGCATCCTCCTCCATATAGAGATCCAAATGGAGCCTCTGCTGGGCACATTTGAAGATGCTACAGAAATGAGAGGTCTTGTTTTTCCCCCCAGTCTGCATTGTCTGCCTTTAGAACCAGATGAAATGAGATGAAATGAAAAGTGTGTGAAACACCCAACAAGCTTAGGTGAACATGACTCCTAACATTAGCTTTTATGATACTGAACTGTTGCTGATGTGCATGGCTTTCCCAGAGAGCATGAATCTCCCTAGATTTTAACAGCAGACCCCAAAGTGATGTTTCCACAGAATCAACACTTGAGGAATTTGAGCGGAGTTCCTACACTTAACAAATTTTGTGCAAAACATGAACTGCTAAAGTGCTCCCAATGCCAAGTGCCCTGCTCTACCCTCCAGCTTCTTCAGCAACCGGAGAATAATGGAAACTTTGCAAAGTGTCAACTATTTGTTTGATAACTGTCGTATGCTTGAGGAAGATGAATTGTCAATAGTTGTCATCTCAGGAGAAATGTTTAACAGGAATGCGTGTTTGTTTAGCAAAGCTAACCAAGACTTGGAAATCGAGCCTTCCCATAACACACATCACACAGGGAGTCCCACAGGACCTCACACACCGGATTTGCTTCACTCTACATACGTCTCAAGCTCAGCGCTCTCAAGTTTTATGAAGATTTTTCTCAGGGCTTAATTTGATGCAACTAGCAGCTATTTTTTTTAACTATCCAGAAATTGCTTGCTTTACAATTTGCTTCACTGCTACAATGTTTGTGGCTTGAAATCATAATATCCACACTGTTTCTTTTCTTCAAACATTTGCTTCCAGCTCTGCACTCTGTGTGATGCTCTTTAGTGGCTTCTTCACATGTTCCATTCTCACAAAACAACTTTGCATTTAATTAAATGTACATCTTTTTTGCATCTAAGCATCAGGCTTTTATTGACAAGTTTGTTTTGGCAGAGAGGGAGCATGGTAGAGGAAAGCTAATTACAAATTGCTTCTTAAGCTAGGAAAAAAAGCCACCACAGTATACCAGTGAGACTTCTAGCAAGGAATAATGGATGGGAAAGGGATTGCTTCAATGGACAGCACAGAAAAGCTTTATACTGGGTAGTGTTTATATGGGTCTCTCTCCTGGAGCACCCACAGAAATAGACTGCATTACAGCACACCCAACTCATCTTGTTGATAGCTCTCAGTGGGGAAACACTAAGAACTAAAGAGCTAAACAGGCTCACCTTCACTGGCTATGGGGAAAGGAGGACATATTATTTGAAAGTTTCAGGACGTGTGTCCCTTTCTGTTCCGTCTTCTCCTATTTTCAAAGCACACCCTCTTTCCCACTGTTTCTTTTATCTTATGCGCTTTTCCATATCAGGGGAGAAACACCAGTTAATTTGGTGGGCTCAGAGCTATCCCTGTGAAGACAGCTCATGCTGCAAACCCCCAAAACATCTTCCAAAACCCAAACAAAATCTACTTTTAAGACACTTTTTTTTTTTGTAAGATCCCTGCAAATAATTCGCTTCTATTCCTTGGCAAGCTTTCAAACTCTGGTCCTACAGCCTCTGCCCTCCCTAAATCTTCACTACACAGAATAGTCCTCAAGCACACAGACTTCTTTCCTCATTACTGGAGCCAAGAACCTTGTTCTGCTGATTGCATGAAGATAATGTCACAGATAAAAGCAGGCACATCTTTCTTTTAGATGCAGCATTGCCCTCCCCAGCACAGAACCCTTTTCACTCCCCAGGACAGGGGAGCCCTCTGTCCTCTATTTACCTCCACCTGTCTGATTCTGGCCTCACTGGGAAACATCTGCAGGGGTTTTACTTCCACCTACCTCACTGTAACCAGTAACTCTCTGTGATATGTCACAAGGATAGCATCATCTGCTTCAAAGCCACTGACACTTTTTCTTGCTGGCTTTTAGCTGTTAATTGAGAATTAAATTAGCCTGACGCTCACACTGTACAAAAATACATTGTAACTTGAATTCACATTGGAAATTCATGCTTGTGTCCTTCTGGCACTGTGGGCTGTTTTGTGAGCTGTGTATCTAGAACACATCCCATTCTGCCATGTTGCTGGAAAAAGAGTGATGCCATGTAGAGGACAAAGATACAGGCACATCTAGGTAGAGTAATGCAAAATTTCTCTTCCTTTGAAATATTTTCTAAGGGACAGCACTATTTTAAATTCACGGGCAATTGTAAAGGACAACAGTCCTGTATGATTAATCTCACAGGCAAAAGATAATTAAGATATTCTCTCTGTACTGCTAAGAACATGTAAGTAGAATTGTCTCTGATCTTTTCTTTGTTTTATGTTGTGGTCTTTTTTTTTCTGGTATAGCCTCTGAGAGGCAACAGCCAAGGGAATTTATAGCAGTCAAACCTGTGCCAGATCACATCACAGCTGACATCGTACCTCCAGCAGCGGCCTCCCACTAGATGCTCCGGGCAAAGACAACAACAGAAAGTGCCAAACCAAACCTTGCTCCCTGTGGGCAGTCCCTCATCCTTTAGCTGCAAAAATACCAGGATCACAAAGAAATCAAGGGCACCACTATATAAAACTCTATGAGGACTCAGCTGATTTAAATTCTTAACAAAACTTTTGGTGTCTTTCAAAAAGCAGACTTAGGCTAAGCTCCCAGTGAACTAAAGTGGGCTTCTCCTACCTCTCAAGGAATCAATGGGCCCCATATCACTTTTCCTAAGATACCTATGGGAAAAATTTATTTTAAACCTTCTAGCAATTGATCTGTGCCATAAGGCAAGTTCAGCTTATTGTGCAGATGAACACAGGATCTTCTGCTCTTCTTTTATTAGGATCTATCCCCAAAAAGTTAACTGTCTTTTTTCTTGTTTTGCCCACAATGTAGAGAATTTTGCAGGTTGACCATCAGTGTATTCACGAGCCTCTTCTTATATTGGGACTAATTTTTCTCTACATTTGTTTAACATGATGTTATGATTGCCCAAGAAATACCTCTAAAAGCAGTGGATTAGCCTTCCCTCCATATTTCTTAGGTATCCAATAATTATTTTATGATAAATCAAAATAAAATAAGCTCAAGATTTTCAGGAGTTTGTCTTCTCTTAAAATTGTTTTCTGATCAAACATATACACAGATTATAAAACCAACACCGCTGTGATCATCCTGTCTGATCTTCCCTGTAACACAGTACCAAAAAGTCCTCTGAATCAAGTAAATTATCTTTTTTTCTTTTTGGGAGATGGGAGAAGAAATGAGAAAAGTATGTGCTTTGAAATTCTCGGGTAATAGAGAATCCTCAGTAAGTAATTTCAGTGGTTCATTGTCCTCTGCTGCAAATTTACCCTTTAGCTTGCATCTGCCTAATTTCAATTCCTTGCTCTAGGTTTTGTTGTCCTCTGGCAGACTGAGGCTGATGCATTGCCAGATTTCCTCTCCCAGGGAAGGTGCTTGGGCAGGGCAGGAGCCCTTGCTGCTGCACTGGAGATAGACATTTCCTTGTTTTTCACTCAAGACTGTGGCTCTCTCCAGCTCCCTGCCCTGAAGCCTGTCTCCCTTGCAAACTTTGCTCTCCAACAATCTTTGTATACAACACAGCTTTCATTTTTCTTCCAGATCACTGGTAAAAGTATTAATGAACTTGGTTCAAGAAGACATTTGAGAGCCACTAGAAAGATATTTTCTGCTTTCTGTTAACTTTGGAGATGTATCAGCTGGTTCCTGTCCATTTCATCTAGTGTATTTTATATCTTTCTAGCCACTTCATTAACAAATCTTGCAAGACCAAGGCTTCCACACACAGTCCAAGAGTCTTAGTCACCCAAATGTGTAAATTCCCTTAAAAAAAGAGAGAAATCACATTGCTTGCATAAAATCTATTTCCTTACTTCCTCATTTGCTGGCAGAAGCCATACAACTGCCTTCTAGTTCCCCATTAGGTAAATCTCACATCAGCTATTGATTCAACATTATTTGTTTGTTGTCACAAGAAAGGAACTAAAAAAAAAAAAAAAAAAGTTTTAATGTAGGTAGGAGGCTGTGTGGAAGAACATCTGTTCTCACTAAAAGCATCAGTTTATTGCAAAGCATTAATTGCCAGTACCAGGACGATACAACAGTGCTTCAGAGTGAAACCACCCAAGGCTCCCACATTTTAACATCAGCATGGGCCTTCTAAACAGCTGTGAGCAAAATAAAAGTGCTCTTTGCCTGTGTGAATAACATTTCCCAGCAATGCACCTAATGTGGAAAGCAAGGGTGGCTTCTCTAGGAAATTGAAGGAAAAATAGGCCTTGTCCAAAAAAACACACATCACAGCCTTTTAATTTTTTTTTCTTCTTTCCAGTTTTTCTTTTTTTCCTTTGTTTTCTATTAGGGGGAGGGGGAAGCTGCAAGAAGGCTCAGGCAGAGACAAAAGACGAGATTTGTCTTCAAATAGCAGCACTTAAATGCTAAGCCCCGGCCACGGCAGGTGTTTCTATCCCTGATGAGCAGGTGCAGCAAACTGGCTATTGGGTCTTGCAATGCCCTCCAGCCAGATTAGACCATTCATTCATGGAAAGAAAAGGAATGTGCAAAGCCACTGGGGATCTGGCCAAACGCTGGGTGACTCTCAAGACCGCCAAGCCCGGAAAGTGCCCAAGGCCAAAATAATGGGAGCCTCCACTCTCAGTGCCTGCCTTGCATCTGTTGCTGTGTCCCCTGAAGCGAGCCTGGCTGAGTGGCTGCCACCACCACCCTGAGCCTGCGCCATGCCTGCTCTCATCCTGCACACCATCCCTTGCCAGCACTGCCTCTCCTCCTGCCCCAGGGAGGCAAGCCTGGGCAGGAGGGCAATGAAGGAGGCATCGCTGGGATGGCCTCTTTCCCACTTTGGGGATGAGGGATGGGAGCTGAGAGACCCAGTGGGTACCCGCATCCCCTGCCCCATGGGTGTGGGCAGGAAGAGGAGCTGCACTGCTGGCACAGGTGGCAAGGGTGCATGCAGGGCTGCACATGCAGCACGGGCTCAGCCTCTGCAACTCGTGCATCTGGGGTCACCTGGGAGTTTAAAGGCTGAGAATTTCTCTTTATTTGCTTCAAGCCTACAGTTTGAGCTGGAAAAGCATCATGCCAATGAGTGAGGCCCTCAAGGCACCCCTGATACGTGGGCAGCCCAGGCAGGATGGCATGGGAGAGGGGCTCCTCAGCAGGCAGCTGGATCCCACACCCCATGTGGCTGTGCCTGTGTGGGATGGGCCCATGGGGGAGACACATGTTTCTCCTAAAACCCTGCAAAATGTGAAACAGCTGAGTGCCGCCTGTGTGGGGCGGCCATGCTGCCAGCAGCTGCCTGTACCCCACACAACTCCATGGCTGCCAGGGAAGGGGCAGCGTGCCACAAGCATTCCTGGGGGGCACAGTGTGCCTAAACAGGCTGGGGGACCTGCTGAGTGAGCATCACTCCTCTCACTGCCCTTGGCCATCTCTATGGGTCACACCTTTCACCTCTTTGCCTCCTCCTCAGTCACACACAGCCTCCGGTTTCCCCACTCCTGTTCCCCCACACCCTGCAACAATGAGACGACACCAGGTGTGTTTGAGGCTACCTCACAATCCTGCACTTGTCATTTGTGAATGGGATATATGGCAGCCCAAAAGCCAACAAAAAAATCGTGTATTGGCAAAGGGCAGGCTTCTTCCACCTCCTACTTATTAGCTCCACAGCTACCATTAAAACAGACACCTCATTAATGGCTTGTAATGAGCACCAATAAAACATGTGCTGGTAAATAATAAATATATGTGGTTATTTGAGATGGCAATTATGAGTGTAGCTGATTTTGTTGGATGACTCAGTTCTGAAATATTATGGTTGGGCAGGATGGCACCAGCTTGGTAACAAGGAGCTGGCAGGTTGACCAGGCCTTCCTTCCCCTTGGAGGGGGCTGCCTGCTTTCCTTCCATTCTCACAGGCATCTCAGTGGGTGTGATATAGAGCACATTCTCTGATGCATATTTGTGCAGAAAATATCTTACTGACTCTAACAGTGCCAACATACACCCGTAGAAATGATTTCTGCAGAGTCAAGCTATATGGCCAGGGTCTGGGAAAGCTCTTAGAAGCATGATGAATTGTAAGCATCACTCGGTCCACTGGAATGGGTATAGAAGTATGTAGAGTGTAGGTGCTTGTGGAATAGTCTGAGAGTCCAGAAATACTTTGCAAAACACAAATTATGGTCCTGAACCCTTACATAAGTATGTAAAAATGGTGCTACCTATTCAGAGGAAGAACCTAGGGAACTTGAGGAAGTGAGAAGTGAGTAAAAAACCAAAAAACATAATCACAAGGTACCTCAGCAGGGATGAGTATGGCAACTGGTGATAGGGAGCAGGCAGGCAGCAGGATGGCTGCTCCCTGTGATCAGGAGCCAGCCTGCTGATGCTGTCTACTTCCTGTTCATTTCTTGCCCTTACGGTGTAGGTCCTGAAGATTTTTTTTAAATTCAACCTAGACTTCCACAGTGGAAAGTGGGAGTTATTCTGACTGTGACTACATGGGAACTGAAACCCAAAAGACAAGTCTGTTATTCTGGTAAGGGCACTCTAATGAGTCCTTTGCAAAACAGTCACCCGCTGGGTGTGCCCTGATGTCACAAGTTTTAGGACTGTTGGCTTCACTGGGGATCAGAGCATCCTGTCAAGCCTGCACATCTGCAGAGATGCAGAGCTCACCCAGAGCAGGCTCAGAGGTGGCTTTGAACACATGCTTTTCCCCAGGTTTTGGGTAGCAGCTACGTGGGGAAGACTACTACAAACTCACCTCTGGAACCATCAGGACAGGCACCTCCATGAAGGAGTATCTTATTCAGACCCCACTGCCTTCAAGCAACCGTGTGCTGCAAAGGCTGCCCATGGACAATGGATATGGAGGAGAAACCCCATACACAGCTTTCAAGTTATCAAGATGGTGCCTCCACCTGATTAAATTACACTTGTTCTGTCACCCATGAGCTTACTGGCTTAGAAAGGAAGGGTGAATTTGTCCCAAATGGCCAAAATACTATTAAAAAGGCTATTTCAGTACTTTGCCTGACAAGTAAGTGCTAAAATACCCCTAGAAGAGTCTAAACAACTGCAGTTTTGTGAGGCTGACTCATCAAAGGAAAGTCTTCAAAAATAAATCATGGGCAAAGTAACCTGCCTTATTCCCTCACAAGAAGGGGCAGGAGGCAAAGAACACTGGTTGCTCCTGCAGCTGCCCCCTCAGACTGACCCCCAAGGTTGGATAACACCCTGGAAGAGTGGGAGAGCATGGGGCAGGGACATTTCAAGTTGGCATACATGGCACAGCAGTGATTTTACTCTGCAATCATAATAAGCATTAGGGGAGAGAGGAAAGGGAAGATCAACAAGCTTTCATAGTGCAAACATACACCCCAGTCTGGCAGCAATGCATCACAGCCATCCTCTCTCCGGCTCTTTGGGTGGGCATGTTTACAGCACAGAGCACAGAGCATTAGCAGGGGCATGAGGAAAGCATCACAGCTGCAGCAAAAAAAAGTTTGGTTAGACCTCCTGAGTTCATCAGAGCATTCCTGATTTTGGGAGGCAGATGACACCTATCTACAGCAGACAAACCCTTGCACACAGAGAGTATAGCAGAGTGTGGTCCTCCCTGCCTCCTGTGTACACCAGCATCACCAAGCATGCAGTCCTGATCTGCTGGCTCTTCTTCTGTCTTGACACATAGTCTAATGCATGTTTCAAAAGAAGTTTTCAAACGAGATGCCTTGTGTACCCCCAGCTTCTCATGCAGTAATGAATGAAGGGTGCAGAGTGGCGTGTTTGTCCTTGGTTTTTCAGGTTCTGTAGGTATACCTCATGGTTTACATTTTGGAGGCATCTTTAGCATGTTTCTCACCCCTTTCACCTACATAGACTTGTACACAGAATTGTATCTGTAATAAACTCCTGTAGCATCAAGTCACTCTATCCCAGGTAGGACCCCGGGGCAAATGAACACTCCCCCATGTGTCTACAACATGCTGGCAGGCTGCAGGTTCAGGCACATGATGCTTTGTGTCATTTTGCACAACCAAAATGTAGCTGCTGAGAGTGAGCATGGATTCTTAGGGGGCTAGCTTGAACACTTCCAGGCTGATTCCTCACAAGCATTTTTTAACCTCCAAAGCACTGTGTCTAGAAAGCGAGACCAAAGAAACCTGGGGCTTGAAAAATCCTGAGAGATTATCATACTCACTGCCAGTGCTGCAGATGCCTCCTTTGATACGTTCCAGACAGATGCATTATTTGTGCTGTAATTTTGGCATGGATTTTGCTCCCCTATTTGTACAGTGTGCCAGGTGCCTTGCTGTTCATGAACCCAACCCCGCTGCTACTAAGGAGCCAGGAAGGCAAACAAGCAGTGGTAACATGCCAGTGGTACAAAACGCTCTCATCTCTGAAGGCCAGCAGTGAGGGCAGGGGTGTAAGGCATGAGCTAATACCCGAATGGCAGCCAAGAGCTTGAATGTGCCTTCTCATTTCCTCTGCTTTGGGAGGTTAAAGGTGGGCCTTTCATGTTCCTTAAGGGTAGCTTTGGTTTTGATGACTCAAACTAATCATACATGGTTGGATACCTATATTTATAGTAGATTATGCCTCTTGGTAGGTCTCCCTCCGCCATGGAGCTTCCTACCCTTTTAAGGAGGAGCTGGGAGTTATCAGCTAGTTGAAATTAATATTGAATTGTATACTAATTTCAAACACTTCATCCTTTCTTCTCCATGTCTTGCTTGCCACGAGCCCATGATTGCTTGTTTCCTTATCTGGCGTGCCCCCCTCACTCGCAGGCTGTCCCCAGCTACTTTGGCAGCAATCTCTGCAGACACAGGACTTGTCCAAGTCCTCCTCCCAGCTCTCCCAGTAACCTTTGCAGGAAGAAGTTTCCCATTAAATGTGAGGTGTTAACTGTTCTCCTGCCTACATATTCCAAGATGTTTCCTGCTCATATTTCAGGAGCGGTCTGCAATGTTGCAACCCCCACTGGGGCCGTTCTGTCAGTCCAAGCATTTAATTAGCTAATTACAACCTGCTGACATGAATACACAGAATATGGTGTTCGAAGAGCAATTTTTTTTTCAATTCATTTATTATTAACCCCCAGTAAACATCTGATATGCTCTTCCCTGAGGGGACAGAGTGGTAATTGGTCCCTTGAACACTGAGTTCCCTTTCTAATCTGCCTGAGCTGGAGCCGAGTGTCACCATCTGTCAGTGTTTGCATATACAGCCCACTGCGCGTTTCACGTGGTGAAAGGGGAGAAAGAGAAAAAGGAAGCAGGAAAATCTCAGGGAAGGATTTTGAATGTAGTCAGGTCCCAGCTCCTCTGCCTGTCACTCACTGCTCGCACATCTGCACCCGTCCCGGCAGGCGGTGCGGAGGGCCCAGATGAAATGCCCTGCCCAGGGTGCTGCACTAATTGGGCTGGCTGTCGTTAGCCCTGCTTTCTTCCCTGCTTCATCAGGCATCTGTATCATGTCTGAGGTAGTGGTGGAAGTTACTCTTCCCTCCAGCATTCTGGCCAAAGTGCCACAAAGCAGCGATAGCTGGGTGATTTTTTTGGAGGGGACAAGGATGTCTTACAAATACGAATTGGTATGGGCACTTGATCCCGGGGGAATCACCACACCTGGAGACTGTCTGGTGAGCAGATATCTACCAAATGAAGCTGGGCTGATCGACTCACTGCTACTGAAAGGAAAAAAAGCTGATTTTTGTGTTAAAATAACTCCTACAGGTCCACTTGGTGCTGTTCCATTTGGAGCTGTGGCAGTGTGAGTCAGGATGGAGACGATCCCTGCTCCAAAGAGCCAGGAAGCACACGGGCAGCAGCAGGGGAGTGGGAAGTGGGACCAAGGAGCAGGGGGTCACAGTAGGGCAGGGTGGCTGCTGCAGTGTGCCCAATATGCACAGCTCAGCTTTCCCCTCCAGCTCAGATGCCTCATTCCCACCACACAAAGCTTCCTCCCCAGCAGTATCAGAAAGGCTTAAACCAAACTCCAAGTATTGACATAAAAAACTCCTAGCAACTCAGGAAGACTTCTTTAAGGTATTTTAAAGCATCTAGATATCAATGGTACTAATGCTGCTCCAGTACTTGCTTTTTATGAATGCAGCACTGATTACCAAAATGTAGCAAATGCTAGGAAATATCTAGAAAAAACAAGATTTTAGACTTTGTTTGTGCCTACAGAGACATTTCTGCTTAATATGGTGAGGAGTCTCCCCAGTGGTCTGCAGTATTTTCACAGTGGTACATGTGAGAGTGAACTGATGCCTAGAGAGGCCGACCTGCAACAGAGACTAGACAGAGCTAAAAGAATAAAGTAGGTATTTATTGAAAGGCCTTCAAAGTATACACCTTGGGCAGTACAAGAGCCTGGCTAGGGCAACACCCAGGATGGATCCAAGATGGACCCCAGGCATGAGTTTTTACACTTTTATAAGTTTGGTCCAGTTACATATTGTGGTTAATTGTCCAAGTACAGCTTCAGGCCATGAAGTCCCATCCTTCTTGTTCACTCTCTTCAGTTCTCCATTGTTTATACTTTTTGGGCCTGAGGCTTGTAACAGTTGTCCTTAGTCTCAAGCTGGAAAAGGATTGTTTTATCTACCCATCCTGTGAAGAGAACTTACTAACACTTAATGTGAAGCTCAGAGCTACACACCTAGGCAGTACAGAATCTGAAAAATATGAAAGCTAAAACTTGAAGCATCACCACAGTTAGACAGAAAAGGCAAAGTGGAAACACAGAAAGAAGCAGGTGAATCTCGGAAGACAAAGGAGTAAGGGAACTTCAGTTATAAGTAACAAAAACTAGCTTATAGTCTCATCAAATGTTTTCAAGATATCAATGACAAAATTACACATCTGTCTTTGAATTTATGAAAATGTAATTTGCCCACATTCACCTTGAAGGAAAATGCAGCTTGAAGGATACAGAAATAACAGAAAAAATTAAAAAATAAATACATGAGAAAAAGAAATAAAATGTGTGTCACGGGAGAATAAAATATATGTCACAGGAGAATGGGGGAACATCAAGTACATTGAGCTAGCTGGTTTAAAGGCAGATGACTGTAGACAGTTTGTCTCTGTGCCACTTTGCACAGATGGGGGAAGCTGGTGGTTATCCAGAACTTTCCCCATAAGAGCGAATCAACCATGGGCAGATAACATCACTGAGCCTAAGACCCACATATTCAACCTTTGGAGGAGAAAAAAAACTTCTAGTGCAGTGGCTGGGTGGTTTAAACAGAGTCTAACTTCTGGCTAGACTTCTTTGGCTCCAGAAATTGATGTTATCAGCGCTCTGGCTCTGACCCCAGCATGACTTTTTTGTATGTGCACGTAGCAATGAACGCATCACAAAGCCAGTTAACAGCATTCTCTACAGCAATGTATCAATTTCTAATTATTTCTGATATAAAGCATAGGAAAAATGTCTGCTTTTAAAGACCTTGAGGAGTTGTTGTTCTTTAGAAAGACTTGACTTGCAATTCAGGTACAAGCTAGTGATATTTTGTCATCCTGAAAAACCATTCAAAGGTGCTGAGGGAAAAACCTCTGCTATTGCCAAATGTGAATCAGAAGGTCAGAAATGTTGGGTTTACAGAGTTCACCTCAGCCTTTAGACCTGGGAATGAAGCATGAACTTCATCTTACTTTTGATTTGATTGTTGGATCTGGTCCCCCTCCTCCTGCAAAACAAAGGTTTCATTCTGATACAATTTTTGTCTGTGCGGTCCAGTACACCAAAGGCATGTGCCTGTCTCCTGGGAAATGTTCTTTTCTCTGGGTCCCTGTGGATGTGTGGAATTAGCCTTAACAGGCAGGCTGGCAGCAGCATCTCCTGAGAGGAACCCTGTAAAACAACCTGTGTCAGGGCATCCCCATGCATGTATCTGCAGGTGCCCATTTTGCTCTCCAGCAGGGCCTGATAAGACACCATTCCATGGGAAGGGAGAAAGCTCCATGTTTCTGCCTTGACAGGGGTGGCATGGCCGTAACAGTGGGTGAGGGCAGAAAGCTGCTGGTGGTGATGCTCCAGAAAACAGCTGCTTTTGGTAATTCACCTAAAGCTGCTCAGAGTATGGAGGCATCCCCAACACAGCTCCAAGGCTCTGCTCCTGCTCTTCATTATGTGCAGCTCCCCTGGTACCTCCACCACCCTCAAAGCAAGGCTCAGGCGGGTACCAGACACTCCCAGCTCACAGTTTTAAGCCCTCCTTCTGTGGACAGGGGGTTTCCATGCACAACCCTGGCTGTTCTTGATGAGCAGAGGACAGGGCCCTTGTCATGGGCCTTGGCGCAGTTGTGTTAAGCAGGTTTTGGGTAGATGCCATGTGCAGATGGATGTAGAGCATTTCAGCTGTTCCCTTGTTGTTTGCTGCAACAAAAGGACATAATAATTTCACTGAATCCTGCTGATAGTGCAGAAAATGTTTCTCTTCTCTTTTAGCTGCCCTGGCTTTTTTTCCCAACGTTTTTTTTTTCCTTTAACGTGGTATTATTCAAACAGGTTGGCTACTGACAACTGAGATCATGATGGCAAAGACAGTTTAAAAAAATATCATGAATTAATTATTTTCTCTCATGCCCGGCTGTATCACTTATCAGGCCTTCAATGGGAGCACTGGCCCAGCTCCCTTACCACGTGCACACTAATGGCTTGCTCCTCTATTATCCCTTTTGATCAGACACAGGTGGACAACAAGGCCTCCTCCTTGTCTGTTGAAAAAGGTGCACACTGTTGTCAGGGTGATTATATCTAATTACATCCCAGTTAATTATCAGACCTGAATAATTATGGTAGAGCTACTGTCCTCCAGAGATAGGTGCATCTTCCAGATGTCACACTGCGGTCTCCACAGGGCAATTTCCCAAGACCTTTTGTTGGGATGTGCTGGCTGCAGGAAGGGGCTGCAGGGGAGCTGCTGATACCCATGAGAGACCAAACAGCCCAGTGGTCTTCACTTGCCCTCCCTGTACTCACAGGTAACTGGGCTGAGTTGCTTTCTGTTATACAGGTAACAGGGCCCCCATTCCCCTCCTGCTGCACCACTAGGGTGGAGGAGGTAGAGAAAAACTGGGAGTGAAGTTGAGACTGGTATGAAGTGAGGAAGAGGTTTTAAGATTTTCTTTTATTTCTCTTTATCCTACTCTGATTTGTTTGGTAATAAATTAATTTGCCCAAGTGAAGTCTGTTTTGCCCATGACAATAATCAGTGAGCAATCTCTCCCCACCCTTATCTTGACCCACAAACCTTTTGTTATATTTTCTGCCCCCTGCCTGGCTTTGTAGGGAGGAGTGACTTTGGTGGACACCTGGCACTGAGCCAGGGTCAACCCACATCTCAAGAGTGAAGCTTATGTGTGTGTCCTGATGGACTAGATCAGGTGACAGCAGTCATCTCAAACCCCATGTGTTCATATTGCCTGCAGCTTCTGTACAGGCTCCTCAGCCTGGATATAGCTGTTCTCTGAAAGTTGTGAATATGTCTGACAACCTGAAAACAGCAAATATTTCTTTAAAAAATTAATCTATTGGTTTCAGTGTAATATACAACTGCTTTCACTTCAAAGGCTACTCCAGAGTCTGCACTGTGGGCAAGAGCAAGAAAGAAACAGCAGCACAAAAAACACCCTAAACATTTATCTAAAGACATGCATGTCAAGCATGCACAAGATTATAACAGTTTGTATTAAACCCACTTGAATATTTAACTTTATGCCATAATTGCCTTGCTATGAAGACACAACAGAGACTTCTGTCATAGGTGTTTTCCTAAGTCCTTAACCCAAAATGTTGCATCCTCATTGTCACTCAGTGAAAAGAAAAATAAAAGCATTAAAAAATGAAATAAAATTAAATTAAAATACAATAAAAATAAAATAAATAAAATACTTTCAGTTTTCAAGTTTCTTTTGTATAATTCTGAGATTCTCTTTATAATACAAATGTCAAGCCTTACTTTGAGTCTGTATGATCTTGGGCTCAGAAGATGCATCTGCATTAACATTTGAATTTGAATCTGAGATAAGATTTTGAATTGTTTCTCCCTCTGGTCCTCATCTACCAAACTTCTCTTCACAGGGTTGAGTGATCATTTCTACCTAGTGCCTTTCCAGCGGATGAATATAAACCACAGTGCACACGCGAGGAGTGCAACGGATGGGCTGCTGCCACTGAATGTCTGTTCTGTGGGATCACAGCAGATGTAGTCCCATGCAAAAGTCCCAAGAGTACAAAGCATGGGTGGTGGGTCCCCCAGCACCTGCTGTTCACTCTACAAGCCCACTCCTACCATGAAAAATCACTCACTGTTACAGGCTTAGCAACTGATGTCTGGTGGCATTGAGGCCAATGATATGTGTGCTAAATGATTTCTGTTATTAATTAGCTCTGAAATTACTATTTTTCCAGTTTGCTCACTCGTCTCTTGTTTCTGAATTGTGGCACAGGTCAAATAGGTTTTCTGTTTGCTAGCAGTATATCACAACCTACTTTTATGGTATTTATACAACATCAGCACTTTTTCACCTTTTTTTCACTATCCAGTCTTTTCAGTCTTTTCTCAGATGGGAAATTTCACACGCCCTTTTCCATTCCTGTCACCTTTCTCTGAACTCTGTCTTGCTCTGGCGCAGGCTTCTTGTGAAACTTGGGAATATTGGGTGTCCAGTCCTGCATATGTTATTCCAAATGTGAATGCATCATCGACTTACATAATTAATTGCTTGCATTTTACACATTATTCTCTGTCCTGTTCCTTTTGCAGTCTAACATCTTGCCTAACCAATAAATTAGAGCTGTGCTCTGCATCCAAATGATTGCTGAGACGTCCACCGTGACACTCAGCTGCCTTTCCCAAGCCACTGCAGGTAATTGAGAGCCCTGTAAGGCATATGAGCACATCCATTTATTTTCTCCCCTTCAGTGTGCAACACTTTGTCTGAACAGAGCTGAACCTTGTATGACACTGTGTCACCCATTCATCCAGTCAGATAAGGTCCCTCTGAAGTTGCTCACAGACTTTTCAGAATTTGACTAATTCTGTAATCTTTGCAGATTTGGTGGATTCACAACCGCCTTTTGTCCAGATCTTTCCTGAGTATCCTGGGCAGCCCAGGAGGCCATATGGATCCTTAAATAACCTGAAAGGCAAATTTTTGCTATGATGAAACATATATTTAAACCTGCTTTCTTTTTTTCCTGCCTCAGAGTTAAATAAAACTCTCACATGAGCAAACATTATATGGGAATTTTTTTTCTCTCCTTTTTTTTTCTCTCCTCTCTCAGTATCCAGGGCTGTCCCACCCATACAGGTGCATGCAGAAAAAACAAAGAAAAGTCAGCAAGAGGAGAAATCTTACTTCAAGATCACTCCAAAACACTGAGGATGACTATGGCACACACTGATACCCACTAACAGCTTTGTGCCTATTAGGAGTAATGTTCCTCTATTATATTGTAATTAAACCACCACCATTTTCCTTTATTTCTGTGTCAGCCCATATTTGTCTGAGGTTTCAGGAGCACTGTGTGTCTGTCCCTATTTTGATTTCAGTTTTATTTTGAGGGTAGAGCAGTCATGATATGGTGTTGCCCAAGACTGGCAGACACCAAATGTGGCATGGAAGAGAGGGACAGGAATGGTGCCAAGCAGGAATTAAGTCTGCATTCTGCCAGAACAATGCTGCATCATACAGACGTGTCCTGGACCACACAGCACCCTAGTGATAATTTCACAGAATTAATTTTCCCAAAATGAAAAAAAAAAGGCAACAGCTCAGAAAGGATGAGGCAAATTACCAACACTAATCAGTCTCTCTCTCTCTCTTCCCTTTCCCCTTGTATGATAATTATGATAATTAACAAGCTAACAAGCTTCTAGTAAAAACAGTTCCAGAATTTCAATGTATAATTAATATTTACATCCATAACAAGTTGTCATTTATGGTGCATGTTGATTTTCTTTTTTCAAAGGAAATTGCTCTTTATAATCAGAAAAGAAAAATCCTTTAAGAACATGCACTAAAAAGGCATCCTAAATTCAGAAATCTTGTCCTTATTTGCTATTTATTTATGCAGGGATATGCAAGTGTTTTAACATCTGGGTTTATACAAATTATAAGTGCACATATGTAAATAGATGCAGTTTAATATTTTTCTTCACAGAAGGCCATAAATTCACCACCATACTCAAAATCACTTGTGTTATAGGTGTGTCCTTGCACATAAACCTTATATCATCTTTTAGTGACCTGTAAAACCAAGTTCAGGTGATCAGTTATTTGCAGAAATGATGGGTCCTTATTATGCAAAACAGCTGCTTGTTCCTGCATGTTTTCTTCAAGAAACCTGCATCTGTAGTTCTCTTCCTGCTGGGAAACATAGAGCAGGAGACAAATACTTCACTAAAATAGGCTAAAATTTCTCAATGCTCATGTAGGGTGGTAGCCGTGCTCAGATAACAAGCACTGTGATGATGGACAGGAGTTGGGTACAGAAGCAAGAGCCTCTTCTCTTTGAGTGTAAAACATCACCCATGGGCAGCTGGGTAAACTGGCTCCAACAAACACCTTAAAACTGCAGCTTCTGCATTACAGCTGATAGATGTTATAACCTGAGAAGACTTGTACTGTCTCAAGGGTAGGTTTTGATCGAGTTCCTCTTAACTTATTCATATGTGATGGTTCTTGTCTCACCTGATGGCAAATGGCTGTCCTCAGACTCTCACAAGATGATGGCATTTCAAAGGAGTAACCAAAGGACATGGGACAATGATTTACTTGGCATCAAAAATAGATTAAAGGATGAAGAAAATCTCTAGAAATATACAGAGAAGAGAAGCATTGAGAGATACAGCCAAGAAAATTTCTGCCAAGATTTACTGATCTTATTCATTAATATTTGATCCAACAATGCATGTTCTTTGGCCAGTTGTTTTTCAGATTTTGTCTTCCCCACAAGTTCAATCACCAAAGGAAGCATGGGCAGTAGGGTGAAGGGCTTGTTCCACCAGTCCAGCCCCAGGGGAAGGACGATGGTACTGCAGGGTGGGTGCCAGCTCATCCTCCAGCTCCCTCCGGTGGAGACCACAGCTCATGCTCCCGGGGTATCTGCTTGACAAGAGGGCTGGAAATAGGGAACGAGGGGAAGAAAAAGGGAAGGAATACGCACCGGGGAAACTGGGGTGGCTTTGGGTCTCTTTAACACGCAAGTATTCCAGACAAGGAAAGGCACTGTAAATACCCACAGTCTAGAGAGAAACTCATAGGAATAGCCAACTTCAGAAGGGAGTCAACACTTTATTTTTAAGTTGGAGCCAAAGGTAGATTTATCCGTAAGTGAAGGTGGACCTGGATTCTGGCATAACTTCTTTGCTAGATGAGATGAAATATGTGGTCTAGATATATAGTGAAGTCCACAGAACCTGAACTAATTAAAACACTTCATTAAATCTGTCACATCCCAGCTGTGAAGCATAAGCATTCAGCTACACCAAGTCATCATCCTGTACAATATTTCACTGTAAAAAAAGGAGGAGCCATGACCTTGTGCTTCTTCCAAACTACTACACAGACAGATCCCTGTAAAATTTGATAGCAAAGTCATCTTGTCACCATTTCCTAAGTGAATGCCAAGCTTTGAATGAATTCCTTACAAATATACTGCACTCACCTTGCTTGGACACTTGTACAAATTTATTAAATATGCACAAAAAGCCAGAGCATAAATATGCCTAGTGTGCAAACCTAGAAAATGCCTTCTAAGCTTTGACTCCTGCAGTTGTTTCAAGCCTGGATGTGGGTACTTTGCCATGATGAAATATAGAAGAAGTATTGCACACAGGATGCTCAGCAGCTGTTGGGCCATACATTTGATTAATAAGGGCAAGATAATGACACAGGAGACTTAGATTTCTTCCATAAAGCATTTCACCTGGTACCATATGGCATTCAATTAAGAAACTAGGGCACTACAAGATACAAGATCTTAGATTAAATGTATTAAAAATTAACTGATATTTCTCAAAGTGCAATTTGAAGTGGGAAATCTTTATTATGGGCTTCAACCTCTACTATGTGTGTGTGACTTTTATATATATAGCATATGTTTATATCTGTTTTTATCAGTGGGGGAAAAAGAGTTTTAGTATTGCAGGTGGCACAAGGTAACACTTCTATTTATCTATGTGCAATTCAAGAATTATGGTAGGAGTTAGGCAGCTCAGATGGTGCTCTTATGCCATAAAATATTGTGGAGGAAAGAAATCCCTCTTTTACTGTGGAAACTGAAGCGTTTCTCTGCTGTCGTCAGTCACTTACTAACTGTGCACTTATCCAAGTGTTTAGAGATTGCTTAGGCAAGGAGATAGTTCAACAGCTGTATGGAGGCAAATCAACAGCAGTAGTGCTACTGTCAGTACGAAACAGGGTGCAAAATTGCTTTAAGAGGGACTAAATAATAAGCTTCAGATGAGAAAGAGGAAATAGGAAGGACACATTTTTGCAGGACTTTCAGTTGAATCAGGGAACCCTCTAGGGACAGAAAGAACAAATCTACCTAGCCATGATCCTGAACGAAGACTACCAAATGAAAAAGAAGTTGGAAAACTTAGAGAGCCTCACCCCTTCCCAATTCTTCTGAAGGATAAGAAATAAAATTGAAACACATATGTGTGTGTGTATGTGTGTATGCATGCTTATTATTTCTTCAGATCTTTCTCTCGTGTTCTTCTAAGCAGTCTGTAACACTGTTTTGGAGTCTGGCACAAGGCCTGTCTGTGCCTTTGTATGCTTGTACTGAGTCTTCAGCCCCAGAGAACCTCTAAGAGTGCAGCTGTGGAAATGGCTGGATGTGCAGCAGTGGGAGTCCACAGCTCATAGCTCAAAGGCAAGACCCTTTCCTGAAATCCCACATTGGACTGTGAGATATTCCACGATGAAAATTCTGGTTAAAGACAATTTTGTCTCACTTTGGACTGGCACTGAACAAAAACAAAAACAGTTCTCACAGGTGGGAAACATTTCTTCTTACTCAGTGGTGAAGTAAAAATTTGACATGGAGTTTACCACATCCTTGGAGGATGTGAATGCATCATTGCACAGGTCTCCCTCTATACAGGATAATACTGTCCCCTTTGTGGACAACTCCCAGCATGTAGAGAGAGCTAGGAAAAGCTAGTACCTCTTGTCAATCTTGCTCTGCATGGCACTTTAGGGCAATAACTCCCTGGAAACTTCCTTTTGTTCCCAGGCGAAGCCATGTACTACTCCCTTGACTCAGCCCAGGATCATAATTTATTCTCCACCACTGCTAACCATAATAGAGCTTTTAAGTTAAAAGTCCCTCATTGCTAACACATGTAAATCTAAAAAGATTCCTTAGGAATTAAAATACATTTTTCATGTAAACATGGGATCTATACACAGCAAAAGAGAGAGAGATGAGGAAAAGAAGAAAGGAAGGAAAGAAAGCAATCCCATGCCCAACACCAGAGGCCTTGACTATACTGATAATAAAACATAAGGACAGGCACAATTGTTCACATTTTATTCATGAGAAAGTGAAGCTCTCTCTCCTTCACATATTCTTTTCTTTTGTCTTCTAAATCTACTCTGTTTCAGCTGGTAGCCATTGCCCCTCCTCCTGTAACTATATGCTCGTGTAATGCTTGTACATTCACCGCATTTTACCTTATGTTGAATACATCTCTGAATTTATGAATACCACAACTTGTCTATGTGTCTCATTGGGAACTTGTACTTTAGGCTGCATGCTTGCTTCCCTCAACCTTAGAGATTCCAAATGTGTAGGCACCAATAGAACTAATTTCCCCAAATCTGTTCCATTTTTGCACTCTGCACACATGGCTCTTAGTCACGCTTTTCATGCAAGAAAGCTCCATACAAAACAAGTGGTCTCTCACCCAAAATGGAGAACAGAGGTGCTGGGGACATGGCCACAGTCCCTAGTCCCTTGGCCTCATTCCTCTGAGTGGGAGCATAGGCTCATTGCCTGCCTTTTTTCTGGGGCAGGTTGTGCCTTCTGCACTTGCATGGAAAGAAAATGTCCATTGCCTTGTCTTCTTACAGGCATTCACATAAGGGAAAATAAAGAGCTTTGCCTTAATCAGAATGTGTCAGCATTTGAGTCAATGGTAAACCTGATTTATTTTTTTCTCCCAGTAGGTAAGAATGTGCTTTTGTGCAGAATAACAGAAGACATCCTCCACCACCCCCTCCTCGCTGCCTATTTGTTTTCTCCCAGTTAAGTCTGTGAGGAAATCCTCTTGGTAAAGCCAGTTAATAAGATTAGATAAATGTCTTTGAAACCAAAATGCTGATATAAAAATCAGAACAACGGAGCACCAGCTGGCTTTTCTTTTGCTCATTCAAATGCAGCTGGAACACCACAGCCAGTAACGTGCAAACTGGGAGTGATAATCAATAAGCAGTGAAACAAGAGCAAGATGCCTCTGGAGGAATTTTCCCTTGGTGAGAAAGATGGATTAACTCTAATTCTCAAGGCACATGAACAAAAACCATTTGCCTAAATTCAGACGTAGTTTAAATACTGCTCTGGAGAACCGTGACAGCCTGAAATAGCAGTGAAACAAGATCCTCAGGACACAGCCAATGATGATATTTAATGTAGGCACTGGCCTTTTTTAATGCAAGGTAGCTGCTGCACTCTATAATAAGGAACATATAATAACGATATATAATGATTAAAGGCTGTTTAGTTAAGGACACAGGGTGAGAGAATGATATTGCTGACTATTATAGCTCTGTGCATACAGAGGCATGCAGTTCTGGGCAGCTTATCCAGCAGGGTGCTGTGTACACAGCAGGCTGAAGACAGAAACATTAACTAAATCACAAGTTCAGATCATTTATCTTATCGTCGCACGGGGGACGAGTTTATCTTTCAAGCAGGCACACCTGCTCTCCTTGTAAAACTTTACTCATTGCATTACCAACCGCGTTCTTTCTTCTCGTTCAAACATGCCGCTGCAGGAGTGGGATGGAGCCAAGGGTGGGTGCCCATCTCTCCTGGAGCGAGCTCTCATCTCTGCATCTGCACATCCTGTCTCAGGTGGGAACACCTGCCTGTTCCAGGGCACCAGCCCACAGCAGCAGCACACAGGCTCCATTGCCCATTCACATCACCCACGACAAGGCTCTGGGCTGAGATCAAAAACACTCTACAGGCATTTAGAGAAACAACACAAACTCCCCATTTTGTTCTTCTGCTTATGGAATAAAGTGATAGGAATTAAATTTGGTAATCTGCTGAAATCTGAGAGTTTCATTGGGTTGTGGTAGTCTAGTGAACTGGGTTCAAAATTTCATTGACTGAGATTTCAGATGAAACTTGTAACGTCATTTGAAATAAGATAGATGTGAAACATCAAACCTCTGGCCAAGACGGTGGCATTAAACCCATGTAGATGAATGATCACCTCAAAAAGTGTATTGAGTTAAGCAAAGATCACATAAATATTAGAAATTGGGATTAGGATATGAAAACGTCATGTTAGAGGTGAGAGCGTGTGCCAACAAAGTGGGAATTATTTCAGTTATTCTGACCTCAATCTTAGGCAAGACTGGTCCTATAGATGAGGAACTAAAACAAGAACAGGTGCAGGGAAATGTTACTAGCCATATCCATGACATAACAAACCTAGTTTATGAGTGGACACTAAAAAAGCTGCTCTTGTTTAACATAAAAAAAATGAAGTTGAGAAAGGACATGGTTCCTTATTATAAATACATTGAAGTGATATGCAAACATTAGCCAGAGAGAAGAGCCGCCCAACTAGGGGACAATATTGGCACAAGAACAAATTAATATGAATGGGCTGTGAAAAGAAACTTGGATACTAGAAGAGGGTTTCTAAGCAACATGGACAAGGTTCTGGTACAGCAGTACAGCAAACAGATGAGCAGGAGAGAGATTGTTTCTGGTACTTGACAGGGCTGAAAAAGATGGTGTGCAATCTGGTTGACTGAACCAGCAGCAGACAGCACCTAGGAGGTCCCTTCTAGTCCCATGCTTGACATTTTTAAATGGTTTTCACTAATTGGAGGGGAAACTATGTACACAAAGGTCAGGCTTGGTATCTTTGGAAAATTTGTATAAAAACACCTGAATAAATAGAACTTATATTAGGCCAGTTTGTAAAAGTCAAAAGGAAACGAAAGCTTCCTCCTGATTGCTAACAGCTGCAATCCCTGCCATCCAGCAAGGCTGTTGGCAAGAGAATCCCCACTGTCACTGACCCACCGACATACATGGCCCCTGCACTCACACTCACACCCTTTTGATCTGAGCCTGCAGAAGCCACAGCCATAGATCACCACACTGCAGATGCCGGGCTGCAGGGCTCCCTCCATCACACACCCTGTCTTTCCCACAGACAGGACAGCACCTTGCTTGAATGTTAATGAAAGCAAACTCTCAAAATATCCACAGCATAGGTTTGACTCGAGTCATGTTAAATTAAACTCCGTGAATCAAGTACAGGTATTTGCATATGTGGTTGCTCTTTCCTGAGATTAGTGTCTGTCTTGCTTCAGTACGTTCACCTGCTTAAAAGTAAGGGGTGCTAAGAAACTCTGTTGAGCACTATCTCATATTAGCTGGTATAGATAATGAACAAAAAAAATCCAGTCCCATACTAACCTCCCTTCTCCCCCTCACCCTGCCACCCTGCTTCATTGTACATATGCAAATCACATGGGAGACTAAAGCTAAAGTTAAAGAAAAAAAAAGGGTCTACAAATCAGGCTAAATTGTTCAGTATCTCTAACATGAATAATAGACTGTAAATACATAAACAACAATGGCATGTGATAAAGCTTTAAAGCTCACAATGTGATTTCTCATGTCGAGTAACTACTGATTAATTTGAATGGAAGTAAACAGCAAACTGGAAGATAATTGTGTAGAAGCTCTGTATCCTGGATTCAGAGCGCAGGTGCTGGGACACATCTGCCCCCAAGGGTAGCACAGAGACCATTATTCTCAACCAGAAAACACCCTGTCCCACTTTTACAGCAGAAGACTCAGGAGGACAGAGAAATGCTATCAATTTGATGGCCATCAGTTCTGTAATCATCCCACAGCCATGTCCCCAGAGGTGTATTTAGTATCAGATGCATTTTCAGCCAAATAAATATTCCAGACTTCAGTGTTAATATGCCATTACAATGACACCATCATGCTACATGGAATACTATAAATTAGACCTTGAATATTAGAGACCAGACAGAAATAGCCATTACTCTCTCCCCTGCCCCTTTCTCCATCACTGCCTACCCTCTCAGAGAAAAAATATTTGTAAAGGAGGCAGAAAAATGGCTTGCTTGTCTCAGCACCTGTGACTTTGAGGCAGACACTCTTTCTCTGCTGATTCAAGTTCCTAAATATGAAGAGATGAGCACTGGGAGTGTCAGCTGGAGAATATTTTCAGTTCAGAGCATGATGTTGAAGATGTGAGCTGGATTTGCTTTATCTTCCCTCCTGCCTCTTTTTCTTCTCCCTCTTCCCTCACATCATCTCTCCCTTTCCCTTCCCTTTGGAGCTATACAAACCAGAGGGCAGGGCATCCAGCTGCTTCCACAGCAGAACAATGTTTGGGCAGAGTCCATGTTGACACAAGTGCATTATATCCTGAAGGGTCAACTGCAGCTTTTTTTTTTTTTTCAACTGTGTAGAATTAACCTTCTGCTTTTGCACTGATGCCATTAGTTCAAAATTTATGAGCTCATCTAATTGTCATCTCCTATCACTGTACTATCCTGCCAGTTTAAGGGCAGTATAATTTTCCCATTAATACTACCAGAAACCCTCCCCTTCCTTAACATTTAATAAAAGGCGCACGTAGGACTGGCTAGACAACCAGGACTCCATTCTTCCATCTTGGGCTTTTCTGAGCAAGGATTATTAGGAGGAACCTTATTGCTCTCTGCAGCCATCTGAAGGGAGATTGTAGCCAGATGGGATTTGGTCTTCTCTCCCAAGTAACAAGCAATTAGACAAAGAAATTGGCCTGAAGATGTACCAGGGAAGGTTTAGGCTGGATGCTAGGAAAAATTTGTCCACCAAAGTGGTGGTCAGGCTGTCAAGGGAAGTGACAGAATCACCATCCCTGGAATTGTTAAAAAATAATGTGTGGATGAGGCACTTGAGGATATGATTTAGTGTTGAACAAGGTAGTGTTAGACTAGTGGTTGGACTCAGTGATCACAGAGGTCTTTTCCACCCTCAGTGATTCTGTCATTCTCGCACCTAAAAGGTTAAACACAAACCCACAGCATAGCAGCCCACAGTCCGAATATCGGCTAACTTGGCACCTCAACATCTGCCCTCTGTGCAGGGGAGAGCTGTCCAAGGGCTTGGCCTGCTGTACACAGCCCCTCTCCGTAGCACACCTGTGCTTTTTGGCCCTAGAGTCCTTTAGGAATGGTAACCTTGGCGTGGGAGGACCGATGTGTACAGCCCATGTTTACAATGTGCATTTTGAGAAGTACCTTGGTAAATGCACCATCCTGCAGCTCCGAAGGGACAAAACTGCTTCAGTCACCTGGAGGCAACAGCACAACCAAAACACTCTGACTGCTGTTTCTGGGAAACAGAATCATTCCTCAGCATTTCAGGAAACATCCCAGTTCCATAAAATGCTCTTAAGGTGAAGTTCAGCCAGTGGAGTTGCTTGCAGAGAGGTATATGGGGCACAATTCCATCTATTACCCAAGGAGGTATCTTTACTAGTAAAGTTCCTCACAGATTTGAGACTGACATTCTCAGAACAGGCAGCCTGTGATTCTTCTAGATATTCTAGGCACATTTTCTGCATGCTATAAGTTTGTTTTTTCTGGTGGCAATATACTCCACAGTCTATGAAAAATGGACTATCTGATGGTGCTTGACTATTCTTTCATTAATGGAATCTCTACTAAAATCAGCACAAAGAAACACATTCCCCCTCCCCCCTTCTAAAAATTGCACATTAATAGTTCAGTGTGTTGATACATTTTAGATACAAAACAATCAAGCAAATCAAAGATTTTTGGTTTTTAAAAGAAACTTCCACCAAGTCTTTGTGTGTTCACTCTTCCAAAACACAATGCTGTGGTATCTCAGAGTTTCTGAAGTGGCAGTGTAGGCACTGTACTCTTATGTTTCATTGAGTGCTCGTTCAAAACAGCTGTATGTTCTATATAAAACATGTTTACATAGTAAATGTACTTCCTGTAGACACAAAGAAATGTTAATGAATAACCATTCCTGCATTTCAAATTTTGCAGGGCTGTGGGAAGGATCAGTGCATGACAAAATAGTTAATGTTCACCCACTTTCTGGCACATGAAATCTGTTACTACAACTAATCCCTTACAAAGAAAAGAAAACATGGAAAACAAACTGGTGCTGGCTGGTTCTACTACGTTTTTTTTTTTTTTTTTTGAGAAACTGTGAGATGCATATACAAGGGAGAGGAACAGAGGAGGTATTCAGTGGAGAATGCCAGAAGGCATGGACTCCCTTTGGTAGGGAAGGCTGTTGGCTTTAATTGTATATATTGTCTTGGATTCTCACCTTCAGAAAAAATGCCAGTTTGATCTCATACAGTATTCACTACCCATATTTACATCCTATTGCCTGAGGCCCAGGGAAGACAAACAACAGGCATTTTCCTTTCAATTTCTATCTGAAAATCTGTATGGTTTAAAAGACTTCTTAAATAAGAGATTTCTATTGATCCTTGAAAATTTTTAAAAAGCAAATATCAGGTGTTCTAACTTACAGTACTGCCCCCCAAAAAAACCCTAATTTCTACTCTAAGAAAAGTTCTTCCAGAAACACAAAGATATTAAAGAATCTAGTATTTGGTTTGTAGCTGTGAAGTCCCACACATGATCCTCACTCCCCTGCAATGTAAGCCTCTAAATTAATGAGGATTTGCTATACAGCAATTTTATCTGAACTACTTGGCTCTTTCTTTCAGTCCCCTGAAAATACACAAGCCTGAAAAAGATTTACAGCTAGAAACCAACCCCCTTCAAGGGAAACTGAAACAGTGTGGGGAGGATCCTTACCAGAGTAAAGGATCTGCCCCAAAGAAGATGGAACAGGAATAGCTTACACCAGCCAGGAATCTGCTCTGCATCTGCAGACCGATTTATGAAAAAAAGGTGATACACCATACATGGACCAGATGCACTCATGTAGTGTAAGGCAAAAACAAGCTCTGCTGGGGGTGTTTAAACTTATCTACACAAGATTTCACAGTGTACAAAAATCACTTCATGGGTATGAAAATCTTTTCTAACTGCAACCTCTCTGCATGGTTTGAAATTGCTACTGTGGACAAGGTTTTCAAAGGCCACCCAACAAGCAATGTTCAACTAGCTCCTCTTCACAGGGCGGCATATGAATAGCACATTTCAGTTTCAACAGAGACTGAAAAATCACGACCACAGCAATAAGGCTGAGACTTTAGTGGAATTTTCTCAATACACATATTTATTGACAATTATGATTTTTGTTCAAAAGATATATACTGGTTTTGAGAAAAACTTTTTTTGGTGCTCTCATAGCAATTAATAAATGACAATCTGAAAATTTTTCTTTTAGGAATATCAATACTTACGTTTTGTAAAAAACAGTATTTTGTTAAATTATCTATTAAATTGGAAGAACTCATTATTTTAAACTACGTAAGAAGAGGGGCAGCTGATGGACTTCTGACAAATCCCAAAAAAAAAAAAGTCCTCAGCAAGTAGTGTGGAAAATGTGATGAACCTCTACTTAACTAGTAAAATGTTTGCAAAAAATTTTTTTCAGACACATTCAATTTCTTCAAAAGTAATCTGAAACAAATGAGAAAACACGTTTCTACAGATGATGCAATTAAAGACACATATAAACAAAACTGATGAAATCAGAAGAAAACTTAAATTTTTTTATACACATCCTAAGGAAAGAGATAAGAAAGTGAACGTCAGCATGGAGTGCTATTTTGAATTACCAAACACTGCCACCATGTGTTCACTTCAAACGCCATCATGCTGCGTGAAAACCACTAGATGGGATGTATTAAAAGATAAAGTAAATCAAATTTGTTGCTCTATCTCCTACGTAAACGTTTCTGTATAATGCAGTAGTGATGACAACCCCAAAAAGGTTTTAATTATTTTTAGTTGCTGGTGTTACATTTGAATAAGAACACATGGTTCTGCTTCTAACCCTTCCTATTGCCACTGAGGAGAGAACAAACTAGAGAATGACTCAAAGAATATAAAGAACAAGCTTTGTTTTCACACACAGATGCCTAACCATAAAAGATATTTCATTGTACTTGTGCAATGATGACTTCAGCGAACTTGTAGTTGATCCTGATGCTCCCTAGAAGGTACCAAAAATCGCAAACGTTGAAATGGCTTGAAGTTATGTCAGGAGAGGTTTAGGCTGGATATTAGAAAAATATTCTCCATCCAGAAGGTTTTTAGGCACTAGAACAAGCTCCCCAGGGAAGTGGTCACAGAACCAGCCTGACAGAGTTCAAGAAGCATTTGGATAGTGCTCTGGGGCACGTGGTGTGACTCCTGGGGTTGGTTCTCTGCAAGGCAAGGATTGAGGCTTGATTATTCTTGTGGGTCCCTTCCAGCTTGCTATCAATTTGTTTGAAACTTGGCATATTCTGTGATTCTGTGATAAATTGACTAATCAGACTTGGACTGGCTGGCTTAAGAATCATCACTCCCTCATCAGCATTATCCAGGTAAACAAAGTAATGCAACACTTTTCCTCATGGAGTGCTGCACCTTCCAAATCTGTGTGTATATAGATTTACTGAGTGAATACCTCAAAGAAAACACAGACCCTGGGGAGCAAGGCCAACAATTAAATCAGATCGAAGTAATACTTGGATGAAATACCAAACTTGGAAGAAAACATTTTTTGGTACAATTCTAGATATATCTAAATACCTAGTTATTCCAAGCTTCTTTTGCTCTCAGGAATGCTGAATGTTTGGAGTTTGGACTCTTTCTCACATCTTAAAAGTGATTCTAAAGAGATGGCAAAGATGCATAACTGAAGTGGAAAAGTAAGTAACTGAGAAAGGACAAACCAAATGATCTCTACCACATCTCTGTTGGGATGGATGAATCAGGAAAACTTTATAAATACAAGTGCTTAGCAAAAGATTTTGAGAATATGGAAAATATAAGTTAGATAGAAATGATAACAATTTTCGACTGTGGGGCTGAAAGCAACTGAATGCCTGAAGGCCCCTTTGTTTAGATAATGTTAGATGCTGCGAATACCAAAGAAGCAAGCAGACATTCTCCCTAGGCATAGTAGGAAGGGTCTGAGATAAAATTTAGAGATAAGAAAAGCAGTAAAATATGGTAATATAGTGATTCCTATAAGTTACATGCAAGTGTTAGAGAATTTATATCTTGTATTAGATTGGTTAGTGGAAATTAGAATATTCAACATAGAAGAAGATTTATTGTATTGTAAACGGGAAAATCGCTCTCTTGCTTTCTTGCCCCTTACTCTCTTGCTCTTACTCTCTTACGCTCTTACTCTTACTCTCTTACTATCTTACTCTCTTACTCTTGCTCTCTCCGTCGCTGTCTCCATCCTGCTCTGAGCTGTGGCTGCAGTTCCTAGCAGGGCCTCATATATACCCACACCCTATGAAATAAACTGCAAACTTCAAGACCAGAATACAGAGAGCGCCTGAGTTAGTCCTGACTGTCCTACCCGCGAGCGATTCTCACACATCTCTTCCCACTTGTTCTTCAATGTGCATTGTAGGACATACACTTATGTTACAGCTCTATTCCACAAGTCTTTTAACAGCAGGAAAAATCCGTAAGCCCTGCATGCAAATGACATGCAGGGCTGTCATAAGCCATAAGCCCTGCATGCATAAGCCCTTCTGGTAAATGACAGCATTAAGTCCGAATAAATAACTGGATTGTCCCAGCCTGTTCCAGATTTGTTTAACAATAGCTGGTAGCAGTGTTCCCATCAGAGAGCTTCAGAGGAAGGAAAACAAACTGAAAAAGCATCTTTGACAGAATTGCCAGAAATCCTTCTTGCTTCTTACCACAAACTTAGAGCAGCAAATCATATCTGTGGCACTAATTAGGAAAGAAGAAACTGTCAATGTGCTCCATCTTACGTAAAAGCAAATGAAGTGAAGAGAATGCAAGATCATTTTACCAAAGTTTAAATACAGCAACAAAAGGAGAACTTAACGTTGTTGAAAATGCACTCCTGTAGTCTGTAAGGTGCTTTTTAGTATATGAATGCACTTTCAAAAGGAGAAAGTGTGCCAGCCATTTATGTACTTTCAAAACATGACTGTGTGTAATTTCTTGATCTTTTTCTTACAATTAATATATAAAACTTAAATTATTTTTGTCTTAGAATACTTATCACCATCAAGGCAAGTGTCATCATAAATCAAGACACACTTAGCAGAACTTAATCTATCTGAGCAAAGTCAATGTGTATAAAATAAGCCTCCAAAATTATAATTAGGATCTGATGACTCAGGTTTCAAAAAGCTGAACTTTTAGACTGTGGCATATACACTACATTAGACTAATTATTTTCTATTTCTAGATTTAATCTATTTTATCTAGTTCAAACTTCTTCACATAATTAAGTTTCATGACAACAAAAGAATCTTTGGGAAGTGACAAAGCTAAACACACACAATATATTTCAAGAGTAGCACAAAGGAAGTAATATGATCTTAGTTTATATCCATCCCCTACACTGAATAAACCAAACTAGTAATACTCTAGCTGTGATTTGCAGTCAAGAATCATTGCAAAGAAGCTTATTAAAATGTAACTTGAATCTTTAATCCCTTGTAGAGCCAAACATTCTCCAGAAATTACCCTCCGGTTTTACTCTCCATAGGAGAAAGCAAAGGCAGAGACAGTGGTGGTCTTCTGTAAATCTGTTCTTCAACTCATGCATTCCTTCGAAGTTCTACTCTTCGGTGATGAAAAAGGGGAAAATTTATTTTGGAAAACTAAAATATTCAAATTTATATTGTGTGCAATAAGAAGATAACTTTCTAAACCACAGTGAATGCATGTCTGTGAGCACATGCATGTGCATGTCCATATTCATACCGTAAGAATTTAACTAAATATGTACTGGAATGAGCAGATGAAATTAAACAAAGTAAGCACATACTGTGCAGAAGCATCCTGCTGCGGAAATATCCATCCTGTCTCCTTTAAATCCTCATCTATAAACAACTGGTTACTGTGTTACCAGCTCTGCCTCAGAGTTCAGAGCAAGATCAGACTGTTTACAGCTAACAACAACCACAGATGCCAATGAGCACTATTTTAAGCTGGAAGTTCATCATTTCTTAACCAGTTGATCACAGTCTCTGACATAACAGCTGATGTATTCCAAAGTAAAAAATTACTTTTTTGATTTAAAAATTTCCAGAGCTTTTTTTCACGCTTTTTTTTCTGAGGTATTTTTCAGTACAGTAGAAAATGAAAAAATATAAAAAATCAATGTACAAAACACAAGATATATTTACAGTAGAACTTGTATCATCCTGATTTAGTTCACGGTAAAACTTTTTCAGTGGATTTGACAAATAACCCATTCTCTGGAAGCCTGATCATTCATCTCCAGTATCAGCAGCAACCCTCTGATAAAAAGAGTAAATTTTGCATCCAAAATCTGACAATGACTTATGAAGTTTGTCTTTGAATTAGATTTATCAAATATGAGGTCGCCATAACTGTTTAGATGTAACAATATCCAATTATAAGCCCATTTAGTTCATGTAGCTAGATGCATTAACATTAGCTTTCTGTCACTGATTTTCCTTATTTTTATCAAAGTCTTCTTCGTAAGTTCCAGGGTTTCATCCCACTTGTTTTTCTCAGGGCTTGTGTATGTCACCAGGTTCTCAGTGTACTGCAAGACTGACTTCAAAAACCTACGAGAAATAATATTAGAGAAAAACTCTTTTAAGGATTTAAAAAGGAAAAAAAAAGAAAAAAAAAGAGAAAAGAAGAGAAGAATATTGCAATGCCTGACTTAAAGCTGAAAACATCTTCAAGTTTCCAAATCTCCCTCAGGAGGATTGGATGAACAATACATTAAGGTTTGCTCTACTTTTGGAGAGCCACTCCCTCCCTCTCACAGTAAGATGGGAAGATCTTCAGAACTGCAATTAACACCACCATAGAAAGAATACAGTGACCAAATGTGTGATAAGAGTTTTCCCCCAATGGGGATGCAATGTATGTGATATCCAACCAGCCATTAAATACCATACAAGGAGTAAAGTCAACAGCATATTAAATGTAACTTCTATGTATCAACATTCCCGATCTACACTTCAACAAAGTTATTTTAGCTCCTGAGTGAACACTGTCCAAGGTAAAATCATGGCCATAATGATAAAAAATCTCTACAGTACAGATCAAAAAGGAACTCTGGGGCAATTCCTATTTTCATAAAGTAAATTTATGTACTCACTTTAGATACTGCTGATAATCAAAAGGATTCTTCTTACAAACTGAATGAACACTGACTAGTTCCAGAGTAATCAATAGTAAGATGAGCCGCAACACTGGAGACAAAAATTTAATGCTAGAAATAAAATAAAAATACTTAAATAAACAAACTAAAACCAAATTAAAAGGTAATCATTAATATTAAAAAAAATATATTAAGACTTCTGCACCCAATCTAAATTGCTGGATATTGCAAAGTCAGGGGAAAAAAAAGACTATGAAATGTCCTTCAGCAAAAAGCAGTGCAAATCCCAGAAAAGTAAATAGAGATTATAAACTGAAAACAAGGGAGGAAAAGAAGGCGAATATCTAAGATTCCAAAGAAAAACTTGCAAGCTCCCATTAATCCATAGATTAAATAAACTACAGTTCAACTGAATCACAAATGTGTATCATAAGTTGTCAGTTTAAGCTATGTTTCTTAAATAATATGGTTAACAATTTTAGGAACATAACCTTGCCAGTAACACAATATTTACAAAATTCTGTAAAGCCCCTATGATTAGGAAAAAATTAATGGAATATTAAAATCTATCTATAAGGAGACTGATTCAGGTGTAATGATAAAAAGCAGTAAACTAAAGTGGATAAAACCTTCAAATCAGTTAAAACTACTACAGTTAGATAAACCTGAATGGCATTTATATACCTAAATAAGAAAAGCCAGAAACTAAAAAAAAAAAATACAATCTAACATTCAAGTAATTAATTCAATTAATTTGAAATCTTGTAATTTACAGTGACACAATCTAGCAATGCCCTTTAAATTATTCTCCAATTTGAGATTTTCTTGTTATTTCCATATTGCTATTTAACAGAAGTCTGGTTGAGACTTGACCAAAATTATTAACAAGAACACGTGCTGTTGACTTTAAACTTCCAAGTGAACCCACTGAAAGGCAGCAACAGCAGCGTGCAGCCATTCTCTCATAAACCTAACCACAGAGTAAAGCAAAACCAGCAGCCAACCTGTTCAGCATCCGCCGATAGTTGTGCCTCTGTCGAGAACGCAGAGTCTTGTTGACCCACTGCGTGTATCTCAGCCCAGCGCCGGCAATAACCTGCTGGGACACTTGATGGCACTGCGCGCTTATTCTGCGGAGTACCACCACTACTTCCAGGACAGGTCGTGGGGAATACAGCGTGCAAATGCGTGTATCACAAAGTTCCACCAGCGGCCTCCAAAATAGGAAAGGATTTTTAACGTCAATCTTTTGTTAGCTGGATTTAACATAGGATACATTTCATATTAAGTGCGGTTTGACTCATGATGTTATAATTCAGAAAACCTGGAAACAAACTGCCCTTACCTCATGACTGAAATAAAAGCAAAGATCTGTGTATTAGGAGAAGTGATTGTGTTTTCTATCACTTTATTGAATATAAATGCAAAATTGATTATGATGAATATGTTTCCCATTTCAGATCAAAGAAACACAACCACAATAAACAAAACTGCCTGGCTGAAATTATACACTGAACACATCAAATCACAGCGGGGCTGTGGTTGAAGCCTCCCACCATAGCTCAACTCACAATGAATTAACATCCACCATAATAAAACTCAGTGAAACAAATGCTATTAATTAGTACTACCATTAGTGTGTGGTCTTTCTTCTGGGCAGAATAAGAAGCAGACTTAACATTGCGTAAAATGCAGGTGGTGAGGCCATTTTTTAAATCAACACCACACCAGATCATGCTTTGTTAAAGCACACAAATATCTTCCTGCTGTCATATCTGCCACACTACTGTGTCACACATCACTTTGAACACTCTGCTCTTACAGAAGTGTTTCTTAATCTCCCTCACGCTCAGTTTATCCCTGAGATAGCAAAATACTAATGACTTGAAGTGATAAAAGCAGAAAACTCTAAGAATAAAGTTTAACACATCAATAATTAGGCTTCTTTCTTCCAGATGATAAATTTGCAGATTTGTGGGTAGGAAGCAGAAGACTCATATGTTACATAAGTAAAGCAACAGGTAAAATCCTCTTTGCTCTATGCTGCCCACGCCTAATGGGTTTGATTAGGAGTGTTCTGTTCCAATATATTCATTCCGTCATGGGACTCTTAAGGCTGCTCTCAGAGTGGCAATTAAAAGTCAAATTATTTTGATCATTATACCAAGTCAGACACAATTGGAACTAACATACCTCCAAGTCTGACACCAAGTATAACACGATATTGTCTCTTTCTGAATCTTGATATTAAAGCAGGAAGAACAGAACTACATAGCAGAGTATTGCCATTTTGAATGCCACACACATTTTGAATGCCTGTGACACCAAGCATATTAAAATGATTTTCTGATTAAGTTTTATTACAAACCAGACTAAAACCAACCTAATCTAGTAAGTACACAAATATTTAAAATATTTTGCTTTTGTGGTCTGAGAAAAAAAAAAAAAGAAGTTACTTTTTTCAGGCTAATTTCCAAGTTAAACCTCTACTGTAATTCCAAAATGTACAATATTTCATCCTTATTTTGAAGATAATGTTCAGCTGCAATCCTAAAATTTTCAGATTAAATCAGCAACAACATTTGAAAAGTGCATACAACATTTCAAGCATTTCTCTGCAAACACAGACAGGATAACTTAGGTTTGAGAGTTCTTACTTTGGGCTGCAAGTATAAGCTGACAGCATGAACCAGGAGGGCATCAAACTCACCTCTCTGTTAGGACATTATTGATAGGATCATCTGAACTGCAGAAATTCTGGGGCATATAATGCTGCAACTGAGATATAATTTCAGATATCATCAAAATTAAAGTATCAGCTTCAGCATTTCCTTCCAACCTTAAAAACAAAAGAGAAAAAAAAAGATTTGAGATTATAAAATTGTTTAGTACCCATTATTTCTTTAATAGCATAGATCAAGATGCAGATTTTTTTGGATAGCAATGTATTCAGTGTCCACTCTTACACTCTAATATAATTTCTTTTCCCTCTACCTTACAAGCATGATTTTCTTTCTCCAACTAAAGCAACCTTTTCTCAGTGTCAGCAATCTTCAGAATTCCTCTTAATTCTCCATCCGTAAAAAGCCTACAGTATACTGATTATATGAGAGATGCATTAAATTTTCTTCTCTCAGTGCTAAACAAGTACAATATCCTCCAGTGATATTATTAATGACTTCTTCCTTTTCAAATAACAATTCTTTTTCCAACTAATATCTCATTTAAAGCTTCCCACTGGTTACCAAGTCCTTTTCAGAATAAGGAATTATTTGCTGTTTTATATCTGGTGATCTTATTCAGCACATACATACCGTTTATTTTTTTCTACTTGTTCCTCAGGCACTGTTGGCAATTCAGGCCATAAGTGGATGCTCTTCATAGATTCGAGCACCTCAAAAACATATAATTAAAAATGTTTTGTAAAGTACAGACTTTGACATGCTTTTCTTAATGGCCCATTCAGAAAAAAAAACCCAAAAAAACAGAACAGGCAGTAAGTTATTTGTTCACTAGCCATAATTGTGTAAACCAACTTCATTTGTTAAGGTTTAGGTTAGGACAAAAAGCCTGGATGTACACTTCCATGCTAAAACATTATCTGAATGAACTAATTTAATATTCTATGGGGTTTTTTAATATAAAAAAAAATAACAAACATGATTTTTGTAGCACACTGTTTGAATGCTGTTGAAAAGTAAAATAACTAAGCATGTCTACTGCAATCTCTAATCAATAGAGAAATATCCTCAAGCAGTTCATTAAACTGATTGGCAGATAACTACCATGACATTAGAAAGCAGATTTTTCTACCATGACAGAATCTTAATCAGCTGGCCTTCATACAGTAAAAAACTCAGTAACAGCCTAATCCAAGATTCCTGGAGACAGGACCTAACAGTGTTCCTGACATAAAAAAGCATAAGGAGATTAGGAAAACTATAGAAAAGCAAACACTTGGGTAAGAATAAAGCTATGTAGTGATCTAGAATGGTATCAATTGCATTAACAGGCATCAATTGCACCTGTGATTTCCTTTATGATTTGATAAATAAACAAAAAAAAAAGTAAGGTTTGAACTTCTTTTAGGACAATCAAAGCATGAAGAAAATAATTAGATAATTTTGCGGATTCACAATTTTAAGGACCACAATGCTTTCACAGATGGAAGTACCTACCTGTTTCTTGAGTCGGGAAATTGGATGAAATCGAGATCGGTAGCAGCTTGCACAGTTCATCAGTGGTTTTAGGACCATGTGTTCCTGATTTACAAGATGACAGACAATGCACAACAGTTTCTCTAAGCTGTCCTAATCATATGCAGACTTAGACTTATACTTCATTTTATGCATGCCACCTATAGCACTGATGTCAATAAACACTCCCAAATGTCTAAGGGCTGAAAGAAGCAATCAGCACAGAGAGTGGTTAAAGCTTAATTTCACATCTTTTAACTATGAAACCTGACAGCAGCTGACAGAAAAGCAACCAAATATTCTCTTCATGCAGCAGCACACTATACATCTTGAGAAACAAAAAAAGAGCTGCAACTAATAAATGGAAGATTTATCTCACAGGTTGCTGTGTGATATTGAAAGGCATAATTCCAAATATAAACAGGAAACTGGGGAGAGCAAACACAATAATTGCTAATGTTGAGAAATATAGTGCTAGGCAAAAATTGTTTGCAAATTCATAGTGTAGTACAGATACAAATAACACTTCCATTAGCAAGGCACTATTATTTACAGTGTCTCAGGAAAAGAAAATCTCGATAACTACACACTACATACCTCAGTGGGTGAGCTACGGATGTTCTACATACCTTGCAGATAATTCTGCAGATAAACAGGCTAGTTCATAAATACAATTTGACAAAATTAAGTGGAATCCTTATAATTTATGGATCAACCTTGTGAATTAGGACGGGTTAAGCCAACAAATTCAGGTATAGCAAGAAAGGATAACATTTTGGAAAACTTTCTATACTTACTTCACTACAAAACAAGGCAAAAACATACCTTCACAATTTTTTACTTGGAGCAATATTTCACTTGCATGAAAAGCAGTTGTCAAGAAGGATTCAGTCATAAAACTCTCTAAAATCATATCCAAAATAACTGAAAAAAAATCTTTGGAGAACAAAATATTGGTCCCTACCTTAAAAGAACACACATCCTCATCTGAGAATCTGCAGAGAATAGTAATAGCAAATCCAATTATCTGATTAGCTGCTTCTCTGGGAAATGTTTCTAGATTGATCTCTCCATGGCTTAAACGATCTCTTATACGTGGGCCCTCCTGGTGGTTCAAGAAATCCCAAAGGAAGTCCTGTGGAAACACACAACAACTATATAGAATTCTATTCCATGTGTACCCACACAGAATTAAATATATCAGTGTATAGAATATCTCTGAAAGACAAGTATGCAATTATATCTATAGGATAGGGATGTTCAGGTATTCAGAAAAAAACCAAACTGTACTTGTAACATACTTGTAACATACATTCTACACTGTGACAGCTAACAACAGATGTCCTTCAGCTTTGCCTCCCAGGCCCTTCACAGCCCCACTGCCTCTGACACAGCACTGTAACCTCAGATCTCTGCTACACTCTCAAAAAACCTCTAAACTCAGCACCCAAACTTTTCCTGTTCAAAATCTGTTTGGGCAGTAAGATGCAGAATGTGCTCTGGTAAGTCTGAGCCACATTTTTGTTCTACCATGCTCAGATCGTGCAAGATGTGTCCTAGAAGCACTCAGAAATAAGTTTGAAATTTCCCTGTATGAGGCATGCTCATATGAAATAAGTGAGTATTAGGCATATCATAAAGATAATTACTAAGTGAAACAAACAAACAAAAGACAATGGTGACAAAAATGTAGAACACTTTCAAAACACTTTCCATGGCAGGCTCCTCAAGAACTACAGGTAGCTGGTTGACTTCTTCATTATCCAAATGTTTTGCTAACATCTAGAAAAAAATAATTTGAATAGAAACTTATTAAATTATTGAAGACTATACAATCAAGACGAAACACCAACTAAAGTAGTTTTCATAAATTGATGTGATTACTTCTGCCACTCTAGAATCAAGATGCCTAATTATTACTGACAAAGAACTTGAAATAATCCAATCAGTTTGTAAAACTGAGGATTTATGCTGGCAATATTTATTTGTATTTATTTTGAATAACTGAATCTAGGAAAAATAGCAGAATGTTTATTTCTGTGGAGTAATGAATTTCAAGACAAAAATATTTAGAAAAAAATAGTCTGTTCATTATAATTTGTATCAATTTTGATATTTTCTGGAGTATTCCAAATTTGAAGTGCTTACTGTTCATCTTTTATTTGGAAAAATGTTAGAAATAATGCCATATTCAACAAAAGAAAGTGCATTCTGAACTCCAGTAATGGGGAAAATTCATGGTTTAATTCTGACACTGATATATATTTTTTAAAAAGTCACAGTACCTCATCAAAAGTGGTGTAGAAAGCAGAAGACTAGAACAAAACACAAATAACATTATTTGGTTTTCAAACAAAATCAACTAAGTAGGCATGTATATAAAACTTTTTTATTCATCTGCATGAGATAACAGAGGTGCATGAATAGCAAAAATGTCCCCTTATGAATGAAAAAAGGGACTTTGGGATTTTGTGCTGAGCTTTTAAAAACAAATAGATCATGTCCTGCTTTTCACCCCAAACAACTGTTTCTGAACACTTATCTTCCGCTACTTTTTCAGTCCTTTTCAGAGGCAGACATTCAAAAAATTTAATGGCATTCATGAATCTACACTGGAGATTTGTAAATAATACTCCAAACTTGCTGAAATTTTGTGGTGTAAATCTGTACATGGTTATAGACACTATGCTTCTGGAATAACTATTTTGCAAATATTGTGAGCACTAAATCATAATTGACTTTAGACAAAATTTTACCTCTGCTGTTAGCAATCGATTTGGACATTTATTAGTTGTAGTGAAGAGTAATCTAAGTCCAACTTCCAGCTGAGGAAGTAAGAGAATCACACTGTCAGCATACCTGAAAAAGTAATGAGGATATCCAAAGGGTGGATATATAAATATATATAATTCCTTATAAATATAAACGGTTTCAGAGTTACAGTCTCAGGCCAAACAACCCGGACAAAATTCCTTTGTAATGCACTTTGTAAACAAACAATTAGTGACTACCTGTGCCAAACAGAAACGGACCACTGAATTCAAGCTCAGAGATGAGAATAACTCACAAAAAGATGGAGCATGGGAGAGGAAAACAAAACAATACACTTTTTAAAAAAAATTCAAAATATATGTAATTTAACACATGAAGACTTATTTTCACTTGCTTTGTAAACCTCTCCTTTTTTGCTACATCTCCAACAGCTCTTTTGGGGCTTCAAAATATAGTTTATAATCTTAGCTGGCACAACACAAAGCCATAACTCAACAAACTTTCCAAGAGATCACCATAACAAAGCATAACTATATGCTGTGAAGTTATTTAGTATGAAGTCTTGGAATCTGCAAATGCAGATATAAAAACACAGAATATATTCGTTTTAGATTCTCTTAAAAAATAATTTTAAAATATCTTACCTGCTTTTCCTGAAAGCTGCTAAAGCAGCAATCCAAAATGGTAACATTGTTTTTAATACAAAACTGGACAGTTCTATAAGTTTTTCAGCTATGGAAAGTATTTCATCATTAAGATCTGCAAGTTAAAAAACCAACATGGAAAAATTACATATATTCTACATTTTACTAATTAATTTTAAATATTTCACTGAAAATATAGTATTATTGCAACATTTGCAAAGCAAGATTTAAAAGTTATCTAATTTATTTTAACTACGCAAGTATAACAGTAGCCATACTTAAGATCAGAGTTCAAATATGTAAGATTGAATTAGTGGTGATAATATAAAATTACAGAGTAAAACCAGCTAAAAACCAGTTAAAAAAATAATGTTTGCTTTTTATTGAAAGAATACATAGCAACTGGATCCAGCTTCTGTTGAGTCATTCTCTACCTACTTCAGACCCTTTAGAAAGTATAATAAAAATTAATAATTTCTATTCAGCCAGAATCAGTACAGTAGTATGAACATTTGAACATAAGCACATTGTTCCTATTTTATAAATTTTCTGTGTTGAAAATAATAAATTAACCCTTCATACTTCATGTTATGAAACCCACACATAATTTCACATTATAAATGTCTTATCCAAGAGAAAGCTTAAAATGATAAGTGTAACTTGATTGCAGGAGGTGTTTTTTCCAAGTCAATCAACAGCTATAGGATTTATACTACATAATTATTGAAATGTTATCAGCTCGATTTGGTTCCCAAAAGCCCTGTGTTGATTTCTTGGACAGATGTTCCGCTGACTATGTAGCACAAATTGACCATGATCACCACTGACACTAAGATTCCCTATATGCTGTTATTGCCTTAAAATAATAGGAATAAACCAAACAAGGGCTGTGGACAGGGAGAAGATTTTAATCTGACACTTCAAATCCTTCCCTGAGAAAAGCATCAGTGTAGTGGAGATGTGTCACCATCTTTTACTCTGTTTCAACACTACCTTCCCTGTAAGACTCAGGGCACTCCTGCTGAGACCCTTGCAGCTGGAACTCATTGATTCCAAAAAAAGATTTCCTGAAGGCAACCTAGACGACTGTTACATGAAATTAATTCTCATAACCAAAAAAATGTAACATACAGGTGAAGTCTTTTAGAAGCAGCCATATTTCATGTTTCAATGTGTTATAATTATTTTAGAATACAGTAGTTTTTTACTCAATAGTCAGTGAACTGTCTACATATTAAGAAGTTGCCCTATAAGTATGATTGGTTCATCTAATAATTGTGTATACAGGTATCTTAGTTAAGATTTAATCTTGGAACTCTGGAAAATGCATTATTTTCAACAGCACTTTTGGACAAGGAAACAATAGCAAATACAGGATAGCAAAAAATTTGCTAGTGGTTAAATACTTGCCTGGAAATGCATCAAGTTCCTCTAAGCTAATGAAGATCACATAAGGTCGATGTACTAAAACACCTTTAGTTTGCAGAAGATAAGTCTGCAACAACTGACCCAATCCTGCAGTTAACAAAAGTAGCATAGCACAGTATCTAGGGAGAATGCCACAATATATTAGAAAAGCTTATACAAAGAAATTTTTTGCAGATAACAAACATTTGTGAGTTAGGAACAAAGGGGTTTTTTTTCTTTTTTAAAAAACACCCAGAACGTACATTCCCCATCTAAATAGGGGCACTTAATAATTAATTGTATTTACAAGCATGAAAAAAAATAAAATAGTAGAATTAGAAAAAAAGCATCACTGTATTCCACATTGGCTGCTGTTGCTCCTCCTTCTACCCCATTCCTCACAGCCCTGCCTTAAAAAAATAGTTAAACTTTCTTGGTTTCCGTAATAGTACAAAACCCGCTGGACCTAATACTGGCCATCTTTGTAACGGCTGAAGTATTCTATGGAAATCCATTTACAAAAGATGCAGAAGCAGCATGGGAAATTTATTTTTTTTTCCCGTAAGAGAATTAAGTGGTTACTAACCACTTTCCAAGAACTCACAAGTCTGACTGGTAGGAAAATGAGAGTGTTTTTTTCCTGGTAACTTACTTGGCAGGAATTTCTTGTGGTGATGCAAACCCATGCCACAAAACATTACGAAGGTTCAGACCATGTGGAGATCCAATGAATACCCTCAGTACATTCATCTAAGTAATAAACAAAAAAATTACTGTATGAAGAAATCTAGTATTTTTTGCCTTTCTCACACTTCTTACTTTTATGACCTTTCCCTGGCAGAAAAATTCAGAAGTTCTTGAGAAACTACAATGTCTACTGTCAAGCTGACTGGCCACCACTTGTCAAAGCAACAAACTTATTATTTGCAATTCCCATTATGCTCTGAAGGAGAATCTTTCAGTTCATTTATACAGGATATAGAATATAATTCGGGAAGAATCAAACTAGTTATTAGACATCCCAAACAGTTATGACAGGCAAACAAATGAGATCAAGTTTAGCTCTTACTTCTTGTAGTATAAATTCAGTGTAATTTAATGCAAATTAACATAAGGTACATTTGGTAGGAAGAAAACCAGTTCAGTAGTTATTCCTTATTTCAAAACTATATACTTACTACAGCTTGTCCAAAGACATCTGCAAGCTGCTCAGAAGCAAGCAAGTCTCTTAGAAGGAAAGGACAATCATTGTCCTTAAGCAAATACACCTATTACCAAAAAAAGAGCAGAGCAGAACAAATGATAAATAATTTAGTATCCCTCTTTGTATTTTAAACATACACCTTGACTATTTTATCCAATAACCATTTTCATTATTGTAAAAAACACTAATCAAACAAAACCCACCAAATCCTTTAAAAGGCTTTAAATTCTGTAATTTCATGACAAATTAAAATTTAGACAACATATCAGGAAAGAGTGGATATTTTACTTAATGCGACCATAGTTAGGCCTTTCACCCCTTTTCACACTGTGTCTGTATATATACTGCTTTTCTCTTCCAAAAAATCCCACAAAAACCAATAAGGTGCAAGAAGAACATGTAATTAAGGGAATAAGCTCTATCAAGTACAGTGTATTTTGTTCTTACAATAGAAATTTATAGGGTCTGTAATTGTGAAAGGGAGGAGACTAGTGGTTCATATTCTGATTTGTTGTTCTTTAAACTAGATTTTATCCTTGTTGGACAATCTTAGCATCTCAAATTTCAACTGCTATCACATCTTCCATTTGTACTCTCCCTGACATTTTTCCAATCTTCGGTGATTTGTTTTACTGCAAAATTTACCATGCCCCACCAGTTGCCCTTGGGCAAACTGGTTTATGAGTTGGCCCATTGCTCTTTCTCTGTCATTTCCCTCTCCAGAGCTCCTCATAGATATTGAACAACTGGCCATTTTAACTCACATGGCTGTAAAACAGCCCAGCACCAAAAGCTGTTTAAATAGCTGCTTCTCCCTGTTACCCAGCAGCCTTTTTTTCCATCTGCATGCCACCCCTCACAGAAATTAATACACCATCAGATCTTCTGTGGAAGCTTTGCTGCCCCACTTCAGTTAAAAAAATCAAACTAATAAAGACCTACTACATGCACACTGATTAATCAAACTCTTCTCTTTCCTAACTAAATTTGTTAGCAACAGCACTCACACAAGCAACTCTACAAGCACTGGTGAAGGAGCCCCACATATGTTTCCATTAGCACAACTGGATCCAGGAAAAAACCTCTGTCCAACTCAAAATCCCTGTGGGCTATTAGTGTACTACTACAGTACAGGGTAATATCACTTTTTTCAATGCACAATTAAATCCAAGAGCTCATTCCCATCTTATAAAGCCCAAATCTTGCGATAGACTCCTCATGCTGACACTTACGTCACCCAAGGCTCGCTCCAAGCATGATGTTAGTTTCATTAAGCCAAGAGCAATTTCTGTAGCTTGTGTATATTGTAAAACATCAAACACTTCAAGAAATACCTGCATGATGGGGGAGAGGAAGAATGTTGTGTTCAATATTCAAAAGAAAATATCACATTGCCAAAAGCACAGAGAAACCTAAATATTCTCCATAGTTGCTATATAAATGTAGAAAGAAAACCATGCCAAAGAAATGAAAGTGTAGATGCCTGGAGAGAAATTTCCCTAGAGTACTTCTCGATATCTACTGCCTTACATCTTTAAAATTATCCATAATAACTTTACCAGGTAAAACTTGGTATTAGGCACAGATTATTAGAAAAACAAAATCCTACAAACTGTTAGAACAGGCCCAAAGCTCCTCATGCTGTCTAATACAAAATCTAATTATAAAGTCAGAAAAATTACAAGCAACCATCTATCAGAGAAGGACAATTAGTTACAAATTCTAAGCATTTTGGTTCATGGATATCTCTTCTGTGTTCTCACATTAAACTTCCACAAAGTGTTCAGGTGCCAAAATACAAACTGTTAACAGAAATTTCCATACCTCTGTGCAGTTAGTCCAGTGGAACCATGATGCATACTGAATTACAAATTGCTCCTTGGTCAGAGATTTGAAGTACAAATTAACAGATTCACAGACAGGTCCTAACGATCGTACGCTTTTGATATAATCCACACTTTGATCTTAAATTGAAAAACAGAAGGTGATTAGGGTACCAACCTTCCTGAAGGTCTAATATTTTAAAACTCACTAGGGATAAAACCTGCTACAGTTTGTGCACATATTTAGTACAGACAATTTTATCCCGACTATTTTAGCACAATCAATACAATACAATTTACTGCCCAAAACACCACACAGAAAAGGTATTGAAAAGTAAAACTGCAATGCAAAACCAAGCACTTTCTCTGAATAGAACAAAAAAAAAACAAACCAAAAATTCTACCCCAACAAAAACTTAACACAAGAAAATATGGAAGTGAATAGGATCATTATGTTCTGCTTTTGTTGAAATGTGAAGAACCTACTAGAATTTCTATAGAAGTTCCATATATCAAGCTGGAAGCTAGTGCAGGCTCAGCCGCAGTCAAATTGCGCCATTTACAGTCTTTAAAGAAGGCAGATGGATGTGGTACCTTACAGAGTGGTACCACTGCTCCTTTTTCGTGGAACACTTTTTCTAGGAAAAAAAATTCTTCTGGTTTACTGAAAGATACTTTTACCACCTCTGGGAATTAAAAACAGAGCTTGCATGATGCAGTTTGGTAAATTCAAGCTCAATTAATTCATCATAAATACTTTGTTTTAGTTAAAAAACAACTACAAACTATTCCACATAGAAGGGAAACAAGACCATACTTCTGTACAACCTAAAGTTGGGAAACACAAACAGATGCAACTGTAGGAATATTGATGGTCCCTGGCTTTTAAATTTACTGCAAAAGGAATATAAAGAACACAGAACAAGGCAATTATGGGGTTGGAGCGAAGCAAAACTGAACCCCTTATGTTACAGGCACATTAAGCTGGGAACCAAGATGAAGGCAAAATAGGAGCTACTTAGGTAGCACAGATTATACAAACCTTAGGAGCCAGCAAAAGCCAAATGCCAAATGCAGATGAAAAATTCAAAGCTCTCTGTATATATGAACTCTGCATACTAAAATCTGCAGAGCTAATGCAGTACTGTAACAAACTGTCACAACTCAGCTAGGATTGTTATGAACTGTACTGAAATTCTGCATCAGTCTTAAATGCATCACTACTACAGCAGGTAAACACCAACCTGATTCAAGGTAACACACACACTCTGTAACAGCTTGCCAACAAACTTCCCCATTTCCAGATAAAACATTATTAATATCATAGGTGTCTTTCTTCTCAAATCCAAGTTTGCAAATCACATAATGCACAGGTTGAGAAAGGCAAGTAGTGATCGAGTCTCGCAACGCCATCTAGGACAAACACAAACACACACACACATAGAAAGAATCCTTGTATCAAGAAAGTACATGAGAACAAAAAACATTATTAAAACATACCCATAAGCACAGCTACGCAGACAGTAATATGGCATATGTAAACAAGCTGTTTGGGTTCGCAATGCAAGTTTCATCCAGGCACATGATGAAAGGAAGTCTCAACCAGAACTACCTTTGTAAAACTGAGGGAAAGCATTGCTCTGTTTTCATAAGGTCAGGAGGGTGTATTTCAGAATGGTTATATCTACTGAAACCATGACAAGATAGACTGAAGCAGAATATCCCACTTTATTAATGGTCTGCCTAATCTCTGAGCTTGCAGAGAAACTGATGCTACTTCAAGTAAACCAAGAACATCAGTCCTTACAACCAGCAAGATCCTTGGAAGGGAGCAGGGGAAGAACACATGAATTTCAAAGCAATGTTAGTGCAATTTAAACATTCATGCTATTTCCACATTAGTCTAAACAGAAAAATGGACTGAATCAGAAGCACACACTTAAATTTAAAAAACTGCACAGATAAAACTGCCCATGTTAAAAAGGATGAAAATGCTTCTGATTTAGTAAAAAACAAGTCACACTTCTTCATTAATCAGACAGACAAGAAATTGTTTGATAATGAAGTACCACAACTAATAATAATAATAACGAAAAATACGCCATTGAAGTTAAATTAAAAACATTTTTTCGTCTCTAATGAGGTGGCAGAACTGACCCTCACAAATGTAATTTCTGAATTCATGGCTTCAAGGAGAGAGGAAATATTTATACACTATCAGCACTGAGCAAGGGTAACAGCTCCCATCGGAAACCGCTATTAGCTGCCATCTGGAGTACCTACCTGCTATTTAAAGAAAGATAAATTTTAAAATCTACAATTTTCCTAAGACATAGCATTCAGTCCATCCTAATTTGTGTCTCTTCTTCCCCTTCCCGTTCGCCGTTTCACTGTCAGGGACAGAAGGCCAGAGCAAAACGTGCACGACCGCTGCCATATAGTAAAACGGGCCGGACACGGGGCAGAGCAGTGACCTTTGCAAGGGGAGCAGGCCATCAAGCTGCGCTGGCACTGGCAGAAGCAGGGCACGGCTGTCCCCTCCCCTCCACTCCCGTCCCCGCCCGCAGGCCGCAGCTCCGGCCCTTCCCCGGGCCCGGCCCAGCCCTGCCGGTCCCGCCATGGCCGCCGCCGACTCCGTTACCGCTGCCCGCGCTCGCCGCGTCACGGCCGGCTCGCTGGCAGCGCCCGGGCCGGCCCTCGCCGCCGGGCCACAGCCATGGAGGGAGCGAAAAAGCGCCCCGATAAGGACACGGTGAGCGGCACCAGGACGAGGGGCGGCTCCGGGGGGCTGAGCTGGCTGGGGTTGGGGCACTCCCTGGAGCGGGGACAGCGGACAAGCGGCCGCGGCACGGCGTGGGGGTGTGATGCCGCCACTGAGGCGGGGGTGCCGGTCCGGGCCTGCAGCGCTTCAGCTGGGAGGGAAGGATGGGGCGTGGAGAATGTGGGGTAAAAGGTGCGTGTGATCCTGTGAAAATTGGTATCGGGAGTGCTGTTCCCTCTTGGTTTGGGATAGCTCATGCTCTTTCGGCTTGGTCGGGTGTAGTGTTCGCTCGTGCCCTGCGGCTGCCGAGCTGGCTCAGGCACGGGGAGGCCGAGCTGCTGCGATGGTAAAGAGAAGGGGGATCCTCCCTTCGCTGGGGCAGTCTCTCCAGCTCGGTGCTGCTTTAAACTAGAAGCTGTGCCCTCTTCTGAAGAAATAAACAATTCTATTTCCTGTTTGTTTTAACAACTAACAACTATTGGTTGTTAAATTGGACTTACTAACAAACATTTCATTACAAACAAGCATTTCATTTAAATAGTAAAAGCTTTTTTTTTCTCCTACCATATTTCCTTCCATATGTTCGAGTTGAGTAGCCTAAGAACAAGTTGTTTGGTCAAGTGCTCAAATGCAGTCAGTTTTGAACTTCTGAGTTTTTTTCACAGAGGCTGCAAATATTTTACAGAAATGTAATTGTAACACTGTGCTAAAACCTGGGGTTTTACTGTATATTTTATACAGTGATATACAGAAGTGGGTTTGTTTACTAGCCACGTATAGAGAAATCAAGGTTTTTGGTTGCCTTATTAGTAAATGCAATGACTTCTTGCAAGTGATTATGAAAACTCCTGTCACTAATAATAGCAGGTAAACTTTTAAGTATCACCATTGTTAGAAGTTGTGTGCTATAGACATGAATTTTCTTCCCTCATTAATGAAAGAGGTTGAAGGTAGTGTGGCTCAAGCTGAACCATGTCAACAAATAATCACTGTTTGGACTGCGCCCTTTCTCACAAGTTCATTGCTACTCACATGGATGGGGATGCTTATGTGAAGACCCTCAGCTGCAAGACTTGAGGTGGTTTTTCTTCTGTTAGGTAAGGTGTGATGAGCATATCAGGGCTGTAGTCTTTTGAGATCTGAGTTTGCAGTTAGTAGATAATGAGTGTCCACAGGCTAAGTGCAAATGTGTTTGGTCCTTGTGTTTTTAGAGTAAGTGCTATTCAGAGTTCAACAAACATCAGCAGGCAATTTGCGCTAAGGCTGCCAACATCAGTGTTTTTAAGGAACTAGAGGACACTTTTAGGTAATGTCCACAGTTGTTGAGAGAACTAATGTGTAAATGATTTCATAGAGAAGAAACTGCATTTCTTCCCTGATCTTAAAACTCTTCAGCTAGAAAGATGTGTGAGCCCCTGAGTAGCACATCTTTTTAAATATTTCTCATTAGACTTTTATATTATCTGTAAATGACTTTTTTTCTGCACTTCTTAGCATAAGCCTTGCACTGTAATGTTATTTCACCTTTGAGTTCTTTTCTGCTCTCCTGGAAAGGAACTGATGATTTTTTCTTATGTTAAGTTCTAGCAGTAGTCACGAAGTGGAGCTGAGACTGAAGAGTCAGTGAAACTTAGTAGCTGGTATGGAAGACCATTGCCTGTGGCATTTGTTGTGATCTCATTGGCTCCTTGTGCTTTTCTGTCTCTTTGTTACTATTTTACAGTTCTATTTTAAGCCACCCTGGTGGACAGGAGGTGACTTTTCTTTCACAGCATCAGACTTGCTTCTTGCATTCGTAGAGGGACAAGTTTTGTTATGTGTGTTGAAGAGATAGAGTACACAGCTGGATGGGGAGAAAATTCTATCTCCAGAGGTCTGGTTTTAAGTTTCAAGCAAAATTACAAAGCTTTGCACACTGGAGCTTACTTTTCCCTTTTTTTTTTTTTTTTTTTTTTTTATGAGCAAATTCAGTCATCGATACATAAGCTGCTATTTTAGTAACAAGGAATAAGGACAAGTAAAATGAAGTAGTAAATGAACCAAGTCTGTATTTTGGATATTGTGTAGACTGCGTGAATGAAAAGCTTGAACTTGTGGCTAACAGTCTTGCATGGATATGTTAATATCTGTGTATTTTTACTTGGAAAAGGGAGTGGATTCAGGGTGCTAATGTGGTGTATCTGATTGACGAGTTTAAATGCAAAGTTAGGTGACAGTTGGATTTTGCTGGAAAATAATTTAAAATTGAGTTGAAGTCAACCACTTCTCTTTTTTTTCAGGCAAAACAGTAGTATTAAAACAGCCAGAAGATGATAACCAGCTTCTAGCTTTCTGTGTTTTTTGTTAACATATTCCTAGACTAATTGTTGGGGTTTTTGTTCTCTTAACTGTAGATCATAAAGTGTGATTTAGAATCTTTAAATTCTAAAATATTGACATGTAATATGGATTTTTTTTATTATTTTGTACAGTCAAAAGGAAAAAAGACATATAACGATGCTTCAGGCACAGCTCCAACAGAAGAACAGGCAAAGCCGAAATGCCATAACACGTACAGACTGGAGCCACGTACTAAAGTTCAGGATGGTTTAATAAGAGACAAAGCTCAAGCGATACTAACGGTATAGTAGTATTTAAATTAATTGTCTCATTGCAAAAACAGCTTGTCTTGCAGAAGTATTTACGGAACAGTGAATATTTCATAAACTTAAACACGCATAATTCTCTGCAGTCTTTTGAGTTTTGGAACATGAGTGTAATGTGAATATACTCCATTTTGCAAAGTGCAGAAGGGCCTCTGCAAGGTCATTGCTGAGCATGTGCTGTTTAGGTGGAGCTGAATCTTCATAAACTCTTGCATTTTTTTAAATCAAATTGAGCTACAGCACAGTTCAAAGTACCATAATCCACAAAATATCCAGTTAGTGAAAGATCATGACATCAAATTTGTGGATTTCTATTAATTCTGCTGATATCACAGGACCTGCATAAAATTATTTGGTATCCTTGACAATCAGACTGCTACATACACAAATTAAGCAAAAATGAAAGAGAACAATCTGTTGAGATAGTCCAAAGCTGTTAGTGGTATTTCGAACAGTTATAACCAGACCTTTTTAATTCTGCTGTCTGGAAGATATACCTTGGATATTTGGAACAGGTATTTGTAGCATTGTTTTCCAGTGAACTGAGCCCAAATAATGGAGAAGAATACACTCCTGATTGTTAAATGGAGATTGGCTGGGCATGTGTGTCACCTTTAAAAAACCAGATAAAAAGTTTCGGAGTAAAAGTAGTGCATCCTTTGCTGTTTGAGACCATCATCTGTAGTGACTATTCAACTCATTAGTTCTTTTCATGTTCTTATAATGAAAATTACTGTAAAGGGTGTTTTTTGCAGAAGACTACTAGGATGAAAACTAAGATCTTTCAAAATTGTTTTTGATAGAATAAACTACAAGGAGCAACATACGATGGAGCTTCTAGTCCCTTCTTGTGTGCTTCAATCTCAGAAGAAATATTAAAGGCTGTGAAGGATTTGGACTATGACCGTTATAAGTATGTGGTATCAGTGCTAATTGTGGAAAAGGCAAATCAAGCAATGATTGTAAGCAAACATATTATTTGTTACACCTTTTGAAAATTAAAAACAACTTTTAGAACTGTGTTATCTCCTAGGTGTTCTTTCACATTCAGCAGCTTAACTTGTTTGAGGTGGTCCTGAAGCTTTTATGTTCTTTATGAGTAGTGACAGTTCAAGGTGCTGCTGTGATTCTGCCTAACTCTTTGAAGGTAGTTGCCTTCATATATTCAGGAAGTGGTAAACAGCCTCTAGTGCACTTCCCTGTCACCCACTTGTTTCTGCTGCATGCTGAGCCAGTACAATTGCATGAATTTAGCAAATTTTGTTTTTCTTTGTCCAGTGTACTTGGATCTCCATTTGGGTTCTTACATTCAGCACAAAATTGCAGTGCAGTTGTAGTGTGGGGTGACATGGAATAGGAGGGTGGCAAAGAAAGGGATGGTAACTGCAGCTGCCACAGACATGCTCCTGGGACTTCAAATTAACAACAGTCATCTGAACTTGGAACACCTAAAATAAAAGAATTCTAGATTTTGCTGCGTTGGTATATACATTTAGTATTCCAAGCTCCCATTGGCATTCAGAATGCTTTTATCTGTCTGCTAGAGTGTCAAAGAACACTTCTGCTTTGGAGTGTTCATCATCAGTTCTTAAAACCTGATTGAAACCAACCTGTGTTTAGTCAGTTACATGAAGCAACATTTGAAGGGTTGAGCTTCAGTACTAAATCCAGTTTGTGAGTTGCCTGCATCTACCTGCTTTTCTGGTGCCGTCTCACAGTACGCTGCCTCCTAAGGGGTGCTTTGGCTGAGGAGCTGTAGGTGCAAACAGATTAGTGAAGTGGTCCAAGTTAACTTTTTTCTCCCAAGGAATATGTTTATTTCAGCCATCAATTCACACAGTTTAGCTTTGAAAACAATTTTATCAAAAAGGCTGAGAGCCCAATAAATAGCTACAAGTTGGCTGGAGTAAGCTGGAGGTGGGAGGAGCGGGGGATGTGACTTCTTGGTTGTATAGTTCCCAAACCTAATGTCTATTCACACAGACATTGTATTGCTTTTGAAGGGGTGTTCTTACAATATGTTAAATTGTAACAAGTGAACACAAGAGAGAATTGCGTGTTTGGTGTTGAGATTTTTAGATCTATTTGGGTGTAGGTAGAGGGAGCTAATTGGGTGGGAGCTTTACTGTGAAGCAAGAATATATATTTAACATCAAATAGGAACTGTTAATTTTATTCAACTTTTGCATTGTTGTTTATAGTTGTAACTCTCCTGATATGATTAGATTAGGATTTAGATAATGCTGGGTATTCTTTAAAAATAAATAGTAAAACTGCTGTATATAGGTTCACTTGTGCCTTTTTCTCTTTTATCCCTTTAGGTTGCCAGCAGATGCCTCTGGGATGTTCAAAGAGACACTTGGGTTTCAGCTAAATGTGAAACTGATACATTTATTGCACTGGCTTTGGTAATGGCTTGTTTTTACGACTAAAACTATGAAAGTTACAGCTGCATTTGTGCATCACAGTAAATGGTATATTGGAAAATTTTCAAAACATCATTATTTCAGTATTCTTTTTTGTCCTTTTGCTGTTGGCACATTCAAACTGACATATAGTTGAGATAATTTTGCTCAGTTTTGCTCTGTTAAAAAAAAAAAAAGAAACCAAAAAACTGCTTTGGAAATGTTTATGGTTGAGTACATATGGGCTTCATCTGTTGTAATGCTCTGCTGTAGAAGTGGGAGCAGCTGGTGTAAGGCCAAACATTGCAAAATTTTGAATGTTGCTTGTCTCTTGGGTGCCTGGGACTGTTAACCAATGCTCACATGCAGTTGCAGGTATCAGTTTTCTTAAAAGCATGCTTTTTGTAAGAAAAAGCAGTGTTCATTTTTCATTTTCATAGTTGGTATCTATGATAAAATGCTGGTCTGCCTAGAAACTTGGCTGGGAGGGAAGCTGTGTTTTGCAGTCCTAGGAACTTGTGCAAATTTCTATCCGTTTGCCTTGAAGTGAAAGTTCAGTTATTAGGTTCCCCAGGTCTTAACCTTTGGTTAAGTATTGCTTGGGTCTGGTTGGTGGACAAACACTGAATTGAGCGAGTTAGGTCACTTTGGTCTAGGGGCTTCTGGTGGCAGTGGCAGGAGGACGATGGGGTCAATCGCGAGGCTATTGAGAATTGGTCCGTAACTGGCAAGGGTGCACGGATTGTGTATTGTGTAAAATGAGATTCCGGCAGATCTGTGAAGTATGTAGACATCCGCTCTTAGATCTGCCGTGAGTGGAAATCGAGCGCTGGTGCCTTTGCCATGTCCGTTTTATTGTTGGGAGCTGAAAACAAACGCGGACCGGGCGGCGGTGCTTCCCAATGCCCCATGGCCAGCTTGGGTCCGAGCGCGTTTGGAGCCGCGGCCGGGCAAACCTCGAGGGGCGGTGAGCAGCCCGTGCCGCGGGTGGGCGCACAGGCGAGGCGGAGGGAGCCCCGGCCGGGGGCGGCGCCGGGGCTGGGGCGCGGCCGTGCGCTTTGTTCGCCGGCGCGGGGCCGTG